>JAKWJA010002495.1:61859235-62242464 GCA_027704765.1 Solanum habrochaites | reverse complement strand
CGACAAAAAATATAACTATTCCTAACAAATTTGAGACGTGAAAACTGAAGGAGGACGTGACTGAAGTGTGGATTATTTAGATTCCTATGCCATTGTGTTTATTATGAATGAAAAATAAAAATGATATATACATTATAAAAAAATTAAAAATTAAATGTAAGATGAAAAACATACAGACAAATGAATTTATAACAAATACAACTCATTTATTTTATTATATTGTTCTAAAATTCTTTATTAAAAAAATTATAAACATTTCTACTCTCTTCGAGTTCTCGATACATCACTCTTATGCGATAGTCAAGATACGATGTATTGGACTGATTTGTCTTGTATCAAAAATAATAATGTATCGAAACCGTTTAGCAGTAAACCGGACTATGTGTCTTGTATTAATAAAGATATGTATTCGATGCGATGATTGGTCGTTGAGTTATGTATCTGTAAATTGAGATGGTTCTCACCGTGCCTTGAGTGATTTATCGAAATCGAGATGCGATGCATCCAAGCTGAGTACTATATTCACAATCCTTAAATTTAATGAATTTTTTGTAATTTGAAAAGAGTAAGATATTCGTGTGATGTTCTACAACGAGTATATATCGAGCAACGATGTTAAATTACTATTAATGGTTGCGCAAAGTGTCCGCGTTAAGCTAGCTTCAGCTAGGCGACTGCACACATTACTTCGATTACTTTTAGTTTTCTCTTCTTATCTCACTTTTAAGGCGGCCGGTGTTTGAAGATCTCACCATATGTGGGCTACTAGCTCCCCGCCTCTCAAGTGACATCTAAACTCCAAATCTTCTTAAAAGAAATCCTACTATCCTACTCTGCTATTTCCAACATATTTATTGGTTTGCTTCAATTTCTCATCACGTGCTTGTCACTCTCTAATATCTAAATTTATAGTCCTATTTAAATTTAAGATCACATTGAACATTAAGAATCGATAAATGTGGAGATTTTACATGCGCTGGGCTCGTTTGACCTTGAAAGGGTTGTTTTGGTCGTGGTGACCAACCACTCTATAGCTAAGACCATCTCCAACCCAACCCCAAACTTACACCAAATCCCTATTTGGTGTAGAATTTAGTGTTTTAGCTCCACCCCCCCACGATTTTCACACCAAATTTTGGTGTGTGAATAGTGTTACACAAAATTTGGTGTACACTATTTATCACACCAAACAACTTTTTGAATATTATAATAATATTTCATTCTAATACCAACTTTTAATTAAACATTATATAAGTTTTTATATTTAATTAAATATCTTATATATTTAATATTTTTTTATATGTAATCATTTTTATAAAATTGATTTGAATATAAAATTTAGCTTCTTTATAAATAAATTTTTATTATATGACTTTTAGAAAAAATTCAATTATTAATTATACTATGAATTATATCAACGACAATTAACCTCACTAAAAAGTAAAATGGCAAACATCTAAAATTTTAAGCAATAATACAATTGAGGATAACTTGATCTTAAATGCACCAATTTAGATGTTCAGAAGGTCTAGTCTCCGACCGAAACAACGAAAATAAAAAATCATCATTTTCAATATTTTTTAGCTCGTATAAATAAATCAAGGACAAAAAACTCTTTGAACTACGTAATGCATTAATATAGCATTCTGGGAGACCATAAAGAATATTTATTGATTTAAAGTTTGAATATTTTATGTAGACTTTAATTATTTTTTTCAATAATGTACGTTTATTTAATTGTATTTCTTAATGTTTCACTTTTATCTGTAGATTATCCATTATGTATAATGTTTACTATTTTCTATCAATTTAATATTATTTAAATAAACATTATGTTACAAATAATTATATTAAACGACTATTAAAAAGAAATAATATTAATTTGGTGAATATTTTTGGTGTAAAATTTGAGATGCGTGGGTTTCGAGTTCGTAAATTTGGGGTTTGGTGGAGATGCCATAAGTCTTAACATAAGTACAATAAATTTTGACAAAAAAGACGTTAGAATTTCGATATCCAAAAATGATAGTTGGACTATAGCATTAGAAATTGACTAAATGGGTATTTTAACCTTTCTAGGCTCCTTTGAACCCTCTAAAATGGTTTGTTTTTGATCGTGATGGACCAACTGACTCTTGCTAGGTCTTACGGACTTCAGGGTAAATTTTCGACAAAATTTTTCATTTCATGGAATTTCGGGTCACAAAAAAAGATGGTGCATTACACACAACGAAATTGCGAAATATGAGTTTAACATGCTTTTAAGGCTCGTTTGACCTTAAACTGGGTCCTTTTTGTCAATGATTACAAATTGGACTCCATAACTAAGCTTAACGGACGGTACATTTAATTTTCATCTAAAAGAACATCGCAAAATTCCTGATCACATAGAGTTGGGTGGACTTAACATATGAAATGGCAAATAGGTTTGTACCCTGTTTAAAGGCTTGTTTGTCCTCTAATATAGTCGTTTTGCTGTGGTGACCATTGACTCCATAGTTCAGGTTTAACGGACTCCCCTTGTAAAGTTTTTTTAAAAAAAGACATTAGAATTTCCGGATCACTCTAATAAGGTCTTAATGGACGCCATGGAAAATTTTCTGCTAAAAATCACGTTGAAATTCTAATATCAAAAATTTTGCATAAACTATAACACACCACAAATCAGTAAAAAAGGGGTTTACCTACTTTGGGATAATTTGACTTGAAAATGGATCGTTTGGGTCTTGGTTGACCAACTCGCTCCATAGCTAAGGTCTTAACGGATGTACACGTACATTTTTGACAAAAAATATGTGGAATTCCATATCACCAAACGATAATAGACTATAACATAGAAAAATGACGAATTGCGGGGTTTCACCCCTGCTCGGTTTGCCTGCTCTGCTTATTTGACCTCTATATAGGTCTTTTTGGTTGGGGTGACCAACTAGTTCCATAGTTAGGTATTAACAGACATCATGTAAATTTTTTAAACAAAAATGACGTTGGAATGTAATGATCACCAACAACATGGTTGACTAGCACTAGAAAATCGAAAAATAAGGGTTAACCTGCTTTGGGCTTTATTCACCTTTAAAATGGATTCGTTTTTTTGGCCTACTGCCGTTGTGCCTACGTTAACGTCCATAAATAAGTCTTAACAGACCTCCGGTAAGAAAATTTTGATAAAATAACGTTAGCGTTTTCAGATCACTAAAATCTCATGGCTAATCACAAAAAAAATTAGAAAAATAGGGTGTTTACCACTCGAGGCTCGTATGACCGTGAAAATAGATTGTTTTGGCCTTGGGACCACCGGTTCCATTAGGTAAGGTTTAACAGATGGTACATGTAATTTTTTGAAAAAAAACGGTCTGCCATCAACCACAAAAATACAGTGGACATATAGCACACACGAAAACTTGACAAATATGTGGGTTACCTGCTCTGATAGGCTTGTTTACTCTAAAGCTGGGTCATTTTGGTCGTGGTGGACCAACTGTGACTCTATAGCTAAGTTCTTAACAACGTTATGTAATTTTTTGACAAAATGACTTGTGTAATTTCAATCACAAAAAAAAGGACATAAGCACACTAAAATAACAAAAATATGTTTTACTTACTCTGGAGCTCGTTTGAACCTGAAAATGGTATCGTTTTTGTTGTGCTAAAAACTTGCTCTATAGATAATAGACCTCCATGTAAATTTTAGCAATCAGTCAAATTAAGATCATCTAAAATCCCATATATATAGGCATACGAAAGTCGGTAAAATAGGAGGTTTATCATTGCTTGGGCTTGTTTGACCTTGAAAATGGGTCGTTTTCGCCGTGTGACCAATGGATCCCTTGCTAAGATTAGACGGACATAACCCCCCACCCCCCCCAAAGCCCCTACCCCCCCCCCCTACTACGCCCCACCCCAATCTACCCATCCCCCCCCCCTACCCCATACCCTCCCCCCGCCAACCCCCCCCACCCCACCGTAACCAAAGTAAGCCCCGTCTCCATCCCCAAAAAACGTACCTCCCTTACTCCCACCTCCGACTGACGGGCCCCTCAATCCGGTCCCCCCCCCCCCCCTACCCGGGTCCCCCCCCCGCCGCCCCCTCCCCCCCCTCGGGCGCTAGTGCCCCATTGTCGCCCCCGCGCTGTCACCTTGCTCAGACCTACCTTTCTTCCACTACTCACCATGCGCCCTGTAACCCCCCCCCTGTCTGCCGCCGCGCCCTGCGCTCTCCCCCCTCGCTTCCGCGGGCTGGCGCCCCCACTTCCCCCCGCGAGCTGGGCCGCTGAAATCGCCCCCGCCCCCCCTCCCCCCTATCCCCTAACCACGTTTATTTTGACAAACAAAGATTCGGAATTGTCATATCACCAAAAAAGATGTTGAACTATAGATCACACAAAATTGGTGAAATAAGGCTTTACCTACGCTGCGGCTCGGTTTGACCTCTTAAAAGGGTCGTTTTGGCTGTGGTGACACTAGCTCCATATATCAGGTTATTAACGGATTGTCCTGTACATGTCGACAAAA
Organism: Solanum habrochaites; assembly: GCA_027704765.1. Lineage (NCBI taxonomy): Eukaryota > Viridiplantae > Streptophyta > Magnoliopsida > Solanales > Solanaceae > Solanum > Solanum habrochaites. The sequence continues at coordinate 62,237,949 of JAKWJA010002495.1, read as the reverse complement.
ATCATATCCATATTTCAATCACCAAAAATGCAGGGTGCTTTTATAGCATACGAAAATTATTGGAGTGTATTAAGAAGTTTATGAAACCTACCAATTTACATTCAAGAAAATTTGAGTTCCTTCGCCAATCGCGTCCCTCTCTTTTGATTTATCACACTCGACTTTCTGAATTTTTACACCTATGTTTTAGTTCATTTCATATAAACAAATTTTGTTATTCACTAGCTTTTGTTTATGGTTTGTTTTTCTAAATATGATGGATTTTTAGCTTCCTCCTGAATCCTATCTAAGGTGTTAAGTCCCCCCATAAGGATATATTATGGGATTGCTACCGCTAAATTTAGATATCTTGAGCTAAATTACTAAAAAGATGGAATAGTTTTCTGCTTGTTGTCGTTTCATGAATTCAAATTACTTGTTTAAATACAATATTAGTGGACTAATCACCGTTGTGGAGACTACACGACTTGCTAAAATAAGATTTTAGCTTGCAAGCATGGTATACTTATGTTACTTTCTTCAAATTCCTGAAAGTAAAAAATTACATATGCTTAAATGATTTTGCTTTGTAGGTCAAAATACCTCTACCAAATGAACCTAAATGATAGGTCTAGGATAAAATATACCATGCATACTTGGAATGTTTTTATCGGTTTGGTACCCTCTAACAACTAGTTATTGCTGTATCTGATCGGCTTTGTTAAAAAAGCTTTCTTTTGCTCACTCTCCTGTGATATGCAGGAATGGATCGAATACTAGAGGGTATTTCGATGGCTCCTTATTAGATGGTTTTGAGTTACTTGGTGTCTATGTACTTTCTATGGATTCAATTTGTAGCTTTGGGACGACAATGAATTAAGAATGTATCCAACGCTTTCTGCATACTGGTATGGCAAACTTCGTAAAGGTAAGAAGTTCAATTTTCGAAGTTGAAGTACGAAACTAATTTCCTATCTACCAATCCTGGTATTGATGCTAATAATGATATATTTTCACCTGCCCAAGGCGTGTTCCATTACCTAAACCTCACTCGTGAAATTACAAACATACACACGAGTATAGTTTTTATGTTGGGTATTGTACATTATTACCCTTTCGAATTATATGATTTACACAAATTATTACTAATATTTCTGTAGTTGGGGTAGTAATGAGGTGATGATGGATATTAAATCAACCATTGCTAAATGGCAAAAGTTGATCTGTAAGATATGTTAGCAAGATGATGCTAGGTAGATAAGAAGGTGGCGCTTGTACTATTGATCAGAATGACATAGTACAAGCAGGCAAGGTTTAAAGGGGTCTGAGCAACATTTGAGTTCTTCATGACACCTCTCTTTGTTCGACTATTCCCGAAGTTGGGCCGAGCTTAGGTATCAAAGCTCGACCCGCAAAAGTGTGTAAATAGTACTTCATGTTAATTTATAGCAATCTCATATAGTGCTCTGGACCATCAGTTGGGATCTACCACGTATACTCACACCAGTTTACGTGTATATCCATATTACGCCAATTTTAGGAATTACTCCTACCTCTACTTACTCGAATTCCTCGATTTTCGTGTGTATTATTAGCCTATGGATCATGCAAACTGGAGCACTCAAATTCTTTTTTCAAAAAAGTTTTATGTTGACGTTCGTATGATACTTAGGAAAAACCCTTGTATTCACACCATTTTAATGTCTATTTCCTATTTATAAAAAAAAATGTAGGATTAACCTACTTTCTAGATTTTCGTTTCTATTACATATGGATCTAAGGCGCCTCGGAGCACAATTTTCTTTTTTTCAAAAAAAATTTTATGGTAGTCTTCATAATGAGTTAGGAACCATCACGTATACTCACACTATCTTCATAATGCCTTTTTCCTCATTGATAGACTTTTTTTAGGAATTACCAAATTCCTCATATTTTCGTGCATATTAGCGCATGGATCAAGTGCCCCGGAGCACCCATTTTTTTTCAAGAAATTTTATGAGGATCTCCGTAATGATTTGGAGAACCACCACATATTTTCACACCATTTTCACGCATATATCCTCATTTACACGTTCCTCAATTTTTCGTGTATTAGCCCCGGAGCACCCAAAAAAAATTCTCAAAAAAATTATGAGGACTTTTGTAATGAGTTGGAGACCACCCCGTATACTCATACCGTTTTTAACATTGATTTCAGCATTAAAGACCCTTTTTTCAGGAATTACCCAAATTCATCAATAAACACACCAATTTGGCGCCCCGTAGCAAGTAATTTTTTTCCACAAAGAACTCTATAAGGACCTCTATAATAAGTCGGGGAACCACCAAATATAATCACACCATTTTTAACGCATATATCCGCATTTACAGGCTCTTATTAAGAAATTATCCAAATTTATTTCAAACAAATAGCCACAACAATAATTTTTTTTATAATAATTAATCGACCTTTAATATTATTGATTCATTATACAATTATAATTATTAAACAGGAAACAAATTAGCATTCATGAGTGATTTGTAATACAATAATTTTTTTTAATGTATATTTTTATAAGTATCAAAATTGATGAGATAGATGTACGTTTTAAAAACATATTTCCGCAAACATAAAAAACTAAAATGTTAAAAATTATTATAAAAAAAATTTAATATGCAAATTTATTCTTAATAAATTAATTTAAAACATTAAAAAATGATGATCCTTCGTTAGTTAAATGATCCATGAATTTAATTAGTCTATTATTAAAATAAATTTAATGACATGTCATGCCACCTAGGAGATGAGTGATGATTTTGAAGTCTCAAGTCATTTTGGATGAAAATAGTTATAGTTTTGAATGATATTTTGTCCTAAATAAACATAAAGGAAATTTCATCAGCAATTCCCTAACTTGGGTGACCTTTAATTGACTAAGTCAAAATAACATAAACCTTGCATAGATATTTGAGATCTCTAGACATTTTCAATGCTTATTTATGATATAAGAAATTATATGCATTTTCACTTTGATTTATTGACTTTTAAAGTTAATAATTTGGTTTAAATAGAAATACCAAATACAAATAAATATTTATCATATTCGTATCTAATTGGGTTTGAGCTGATAAATTTTTATTTTATATTTATTCCAAGAAATAGTATCTTAGTTGAGATACATTCAACTATGTGGAAGAAGTGCCGTTATTTTTTTTATGTATAAAAGGCAACCAAGCCCAAGTGTTGGTAGAGAACATATAATTGTATTTGCAACACATTATTTTGACTTGTAAGCAACTTTAAATTGAGACTTGAAACATTATATTATATTTGTAGATTTGATAGAAGGGGGAAAACTGGGCAGTTGTTAATTATAAAAATAGCACTACTAGCTACCAAATCCTCTTCATAACAAGATAATAAATTCATAACAAATTAGTTAGATAGTAAAACGAGCATCAATAACTTCTGCAAAAGGAGGAGAATAAATTTATCTGCACTAAGTATTTATTCTGCAAATCCAATAAAAAAAGGACCCGTATTTTTATCGTCAACAAGTTAATCATAGAGCTCTTTATTTTATACTTAAGCGCACTAACTTCACTCAACCCTCCACTACAATCATTCTTTGACAAAATAACCGTTTTTTTTTTTCGGATCATGCAACTGATCAAAGGCATAAAATATTTGAAATTTTCGAAATGTCATAGTTTTAACATTTAAAAGGTTCATTAACAAAACTTTCAATAATGTAGTAAAATGTCAAAATTTAAGTTGTTATGTATCTTTATTATTTATTTTTGATATTTAAAAATACCTTTTTTTTAATATAACAAATAGAGTAATTTAAGGGGAATAATAATTTTTTAAAAAGAAACAATGTTAAAGTCTCATCAGTTACAATTTATCACAATACAACAACCACTGTCATCTTTTCTCCTGTTCTTCTTTTTCCTCCTGTTCTATAAAAATTCGTTTTTCTTTCTCCATTGGTTTCTAAAAAAAATTCAAAATCCAATTTTCTTATTTTTTTTTAAAAACATTTTATTTATCAAAACAAATATCTCAATTTTGCACTAATTATTGTTATGAAAATCACGGAATTAGAGTCTCATGTCTATCAAATTTCATATCAATAGCAAGTTTTTCACTAATTATTGTATGAAAATCAGATAATCCAAAAATTTAATATCCATTCTCACTAAGTATTTTTTATAAAACTTTCATGATAATACATTATAGTTTTAATCTATTAAATTTTTAAAAGTAATTTATTTGAACACCTATAGTTTATCTATATTGACATACATTTCTCACAGGTATTTGTTTTATTTTCTCCGTTTCCAACATTTTGTATCCTTACTTACAATCGTATTTATTCCAATATGTATCGCTGTGTATATATTCATTCTAGTTTTCATGATGTAGTTTTGGGATATAATGACACTTGTATTTTTCTTTAATAAGTTTTTATTCATTCCAATTGGTAGGTCAATAATATGTTGCGATTTTAAGAAATACATTTGTATTCGTATATTTTTTTCACTATGTATTACTTTTATCTAAAGATATTTTTTCCTTTTCTAATGGTATTCATTCCAAATTTTATATTTGTATTAATTACAAATACACATGTTAATAGAAATTGTTCTTCCTATACATAAAATACATAAATGATTGAACATACTGAACTGATAAAAATTAAGGGACAAATACAAGCTTCATAAACTATGCAACTGAACTTTTAATAACTACAAATATTGATCATCCACGACGTTGATGTTGAATTCATATTGAGAAAGCATACCAAAAAATTCTAAAAAAAAAAAACTATAAATACAAAACAAACTAATAGAAAGTTGTTCTTTCTATAAATAAAATGCATACACTAAATTGATATACCTATGATGAATAAAAATTAGGGACTCAAATACAAACTTCATACTGTGGCAACAGGAAATTTTGTAATAAATACAATATTGATAGTATACATAGTGATTGAATACATATTGAGAAAGAATACCAAATTCCTAAAAGATCTATAAATACAAACAAACTAATAGCAAAATTGTTCGGACAACTATTCGGTCTTTCTTCATCGTCTTTTTTAGATCCTCACGAGTAGACGAAGATTCTAACATTCGTTCTGAATTTGTGGAAGGTTTTGCACAACCAATTGAGTCTTGTAAATTTTCAACGCCTCGTTTCTTTCCATCATTTTGCATGAATCTACATTATAACGATATTTCTTGAGTAATTAAAGGAGAAAAATCATTAAAAATTGTTGATTAAATCTAAAACGGAATTGAAAATACAACCAATTGTTTTAAAACATTTAAACAAAACAAAACAGAAAATCTGAGAATATGCTAAGATTATGATACCTTAATCAAAGGAATTCTTGTTGTCCAATTTTTGATTACAAAAAAACCAAAATATCTGACAGAGAATCTTGGCAACTTGGAATGTTTGAAGGAAAAATCAGAAAAGACAAATATTAATAGAGTCTTTTTTAATTGGAGAAGAGAATTAGAATTTGAAAAGATACATATGAGAGAGATTTTTTTAAAGGATACATAAATTAATTAAATAAAAGAGATAAAATAGGAAGAAAATTAGGATACATTAATTTTTAAAATAATGACATTTTTGACATTATTATTAATATTTATAAAATATATTATTATTTTTGACTAGTTTACTAATTTTCCCTAAAATTTTGATAACCCAAACCTGGCCTAGTAGTTGAAAACAAACTACGATCTGTAAAAAAAAAAAATTAAAAAAGTTAAAATAAGAAACTACTATTAGACATGCGAAAGGGAATTTAATATTTTGAAAAAGAGAACTAGGTATTAAATATTTCCTTCGTCTAGTATTGTTTGTCATTATTTCTATTTTTTGAGTCAAACTATAAGAACTTTGACTAATATTTTAAGATATATTTTTTTTCAGTCAGATTGAATATGCAAAAAAAAAAAACTTTTTGACTTACATGATCTTCTTTTTTTTTTCGCCTCCACCTTTATCTGAATCTGTAGAGTTTTTTTTTTTTTTTTTTTCCCGGGTGACATTGGCATGCACTTGTTTAGTTGATTTAAAGCCGCTTTTGCATCAACCAGTTTAAGAATATATATAATTCACATCCTTACTTGTTGGAGTGCCGTTTGGATACACATAAGCGCTATAACAGAATTAACACAAAGTTATAAATTCAAAATTAATTATTAGGTACACGTACACATTATGTATCAAGGAGATGGGAAATACATTTGTCACCTCCCACTGGTAAATTCTTCAGAAGCATTTTTCGTTAAGATTGGAGAAATTACATAATTTTCAATCTGCTTTCATTGATATATTAGATTTCCTATACACAAACATTCACCAATTGCTTTTTCACAATATTCAATTCCACAAAAAAAAAAATACTTTTTATTCTCTCTAAAAGTTTAAACTTTAAGATAGAATAACACAATTCAAAAGTCTAAATCTCACCACCATACAAATAAGGTGTGAGGATTGATATAGTCGAACTAAAGTAAATATAATATCATATAATATGCATATATGTTAACAACTAAATCAAACTTCATCTTCAGTAGCAATCAATCTCGATTTCAATCCATTTGGTGATTAGAGTTTTGTTTATTCTTTCCCAAAAACTAATAGTTTTTTAATTCCGATATATTCATTAAGTTTGAAGATAAAGTAAAAGATTGGGAAGTAAGGACTCTACTATGTAGTGGTTGTGTATATATATATCGATTTCAAGTTCATTTTTTGATAAACTTTCGTATGTCTCTCTTATTAATCCACATTGCATTTAGATTTTAATCTCTAGTTATTAATAGATATTTATATATATAAAAGAAATAATAAATTAAACCGATAATATCAGCTTGAACCCAGCACAAATATTTTTTGGCAATAAAACCCATTATGTATCCATGTGACCTTCTCATCACTCCTTAACCGCGGAGCTAACCTAACATGCTTTTCCAAATTTCTCCAAATATTACTATTTTAATTGAGTAAAGCTAGTTTTTAAAATAAAAAAAAAGTTTTGTTATTTAACTTATATTTTGAAATGTACGTAACTTCTTAACTTCTTCTTTTATATATAATTGACAAACGATACGATGTGTTGGGAACTAACTCAAAATGCTTTAATTGGATATATAATTCACCACACAACACTTTCTAATCCTATGATTGTTTGAAGTTGCAACCTAGACGGGCTCAATTGGAATTTTTGGTTTGTAGCTTCCGATTCAATTTTGTGCTAGAGCTCTTCTTAAAAATGTTAATATGACCGTATCCCCTTGGTTCAGGTCGAGTTAATTGTAAAATGCATCATTTGGGTTCAAATACATTTCTACCACCACACAAGCAATGCTTTTTTTAAAAAAAAAATTTAAACTCTTTATAAAAATTGAAGGTTGGACTAACACACTGTGTTTGTAGATTTGATAGAAAGGGGAAAAACATGGCATTTATGAGATAATTCGAGTTATTAACTCGAAAAATAGTACTAATGTCAAATGTTCTTCATAAGATACTAGTTGGATATAAAATGAACAGTGACAACTTCTCCAGTAAAAAAGAAAGGCCATGGAAGAAGGACAAAATTTATCTCCATAAAGTTCAACCTTCTAACTAATGATCAAGACAAACCAAATCTACTAATAATAGTATAAATCAGGTAAGATAGATCCTCGCCTAATTCTTAACATCAATTTTTAGCTCAACCTCCGCCACCATCAATCTCGCCGATCGCCTTTTTTCTCCTTTATCACGCAGCACGCACCTGAGTTAAAGGCATAAAACCTGGAAAACCACAACTCTTTCTGGTAGTTGAATATCAAACACAATCTGTAAAAAGTAAAATTAAAAAAAAAGAAGCTATTATTAGACATGCAAAAACGAGTTTAATATTATGAAAAAGAGAAATAGTGATATTCATCTCGCAAGAATTCCGTATAAAAATTTGCTACTGATATAAATTGAAAAAATATAAATATTTGCCTTACAAGATAGCTTTTTGCATCCACCATTTGTCTGATCTTTGAGGTTTATGCTGCAATTTACCTTCACTTTTTCATGGTGATCAAAGTCCTTAGCATCAACAGAATTTAGAAATATTGAAACATCACAATTCAGCTGATCTCAAACGGTTCCAAGTGTAAATCTACCACACAATAAGGGAGAGGATTGATATAATCAACCAACTGAACTACTAAAGTAAATAGACACTAAATAAAACCTTCATCTTTCATCTTCAGTAGCAATGGATGTCATATTAGTAATAGCTAGGTGGTTCCCAATTTTGTGCTCTTTTGTTTTGATACACTCTGCTAAGTTGGAGTTCTAATGGAAGGATTTGAAGTTTTTGAATTAAATCCTTTCATATCAAAAGAATATCTACTTTCCGTTTTTAAAAAAATATCGATTTTTTAAAAAAAATATTTGGCTCTTACTACTTTTTTTAGTAACCCTTAGTTTGAGACTTTTATTGTGGTCATTTACTATCCTCGCTTCTCTTTTAATTATTGGCCTAGCACCAAACTTTTAATTGTTTATCAAATCCTTTAAAATGTTTTAAAATTAAAAATAAAAATATTTTTATTGCAATCTAAAATTTCTGGTTCTTTTTTTTTTAAAAAAAAAACAGAAGTAGAAGCAAAAAGTTATCCTTTCTATTTACCAATATATTCACTTTTGATTAATTAGCATATCATTTAAGTCAGCTTAAGTTTCAGTCATTCAATAATTTCATTCTATTTTACTTATTTGTAAAATTTTTCGATTTTATTTCATGTTTATAATTATTATCATTTATATTTTTGTATAATATTTTACATTTTATGTTGTACAATTAGAAATAAGTTTAACCACAATATTTTTTGTGAAAAAAATATAGAGGAATTTTATTTATTTTTGTGGTGAATTTTTCATATATAGTGTTTTAATTTGTGGAAAATGATTCTTAACCTTTATGAACATGTACATTTTAATTTAAAATTTTGGTCATAGATGTTTAAAGTAATTTCTCTCTATAATAAAGAATATATGAAACGCACAATGATAATTTGTTCCTTTTTTTTTTAATTTGACTCTACAAAAAGGTTTTTAAAAAATATATTCAAACAAACAATCTACTTATCAAATCAAAAATTACTTTTCAAATATTAGTCAAAACACAAATAATTTATTTTTTTCGAATGCATTTATATTAAAATTATTTTAAAAAATGTTCTAAATCAATATTTTTATTTAGGATTAATGTCAAACATGCTCTTATGTGTCCATTATAACAACCAATTGTATACAATTTTTATGAAAGATGAAATTTATTTGTTACTCTTAAGAGGATTGCAAAGTGTATTATAAACAATGAAAATGATCAAGCGATTAAGAGTCATGTTTGACAATGTTGTTGGAAGGTTTTGAGGCTAAAAAAATTAATTTAAAAAGGGAAAAAAAGAAACATTTTGAAAAATTAAGGTATTTGATATTCATAAAATTTATTTTTAAATGAATTTTTGATGTTGGTTTGAAACGACAAAAATTTTTGCTTCTTAACAGACAACAAAGCACTTTTTTTTTTCAAAGAGCAAAAGACTCTTTCATACATACATATAATTTAAATCAATATTCCTTTTCATTGTAGATTTTACCACAGAATTAAATAGTATAGAAGCTAATTACATTATACTTTACTTTTGGTTTGTATTATAAAAAATCTCTAAAAAAAACCTGTTGGAATCCTAATACACTCAAACATATTCTAAATACATTGGGGTCCAATGTCAAGTATCAAAATCCCTTACACGTCTGGTAATCACATCTCAATTTCGGATACATCAGCTTAACGTCCATACACACATGTCCCGATATTCGCGTACGTCTTTAAATACATCGCCTTAAAGTGATGTGGCTAAAACAAAAGTGATTGGCCTGACTCTGAGATATTGTGTAAAGTAAACGTCCAACCTCAACATCGCGTAATTAATGTAATCTTGTTGATACAATACGTAATGTAATCTTTTTTTGGTATTTTTTTTCAAATGATAGAATTTTTAGATAAATAGTAAATACTAATTTATGTAGTTTTTCTTAAATAGCCTCTTATATTGAACTTGATATAATTACAATTAAAAATTGTGTTTAGTCATTGTTGAAGATCGAGTTTCAAGTGTAAACATCTACGTTTAAATGTTCCCCGTTTCGAGTAAGTATTGTTTCAAGCATATCGATTCTTTTACTTATTGAGATCTAATTTCAATTTGGATGATTTAATGGTGATTTTTTAGATGTTAATTCAGTACTTGGAGTGAAGAAATAAACTGGAAGTCACGCCAAAAGAAGTTCCGTATATTTGTTATATCTACCAGTACACAATGTTGTATATTCATTTTTATAAAACAGACTAGTAAATGAAAAATTACCTGAATGTAATTTGTGTGAAACGTTAAAATGGAAAACTATATCTCCAATGACTATATTTTAAAATTATTATTTTTTTGTATAAAAAGCACGAACCAATTTCCCCTTTAACTAGAGAGTAGAACGTACTTGACAAAGTAATTTTTTAATTTTTTTTTACCATTTATATAATGAGATATTTTTCTCACTTAATCACTTTTACATATATAATGTTTAATACATATGACAAAGAATATTTATAGAACAGATATACAAGTTTTATTGATGATTATATATTTATCACACATTTTCATACCTTTATAATATAATGTGTCAATTTCTAACCAAATAACATATATATTTTTAAAAAATTTATGATACTAACTTATTTATTACCACTTTTATAGTATTGTAAGATTTAACTAATATTGATATAAATTGTAATCCCCTCTGTCCTTATTTCTTGTCTACGTTTGGAATTGACAACACCTATGAATAACTCAATTGTGGACATAATCAATATAGCACTTACCCCTATAATTATGGAGGTTGAGTGAATTAAGACCTTAAGATTTTAAAAAGTTTACTTTTTTCAAAGTAAATTAATTGATGTATGAATAAGGTAAGAATATTTTGTGCTTTTTTGTAATTTGTCAAAATGGTCAAGTAATTAAAGAAGTAAAGACAACTAAAAAAAGAAAAAGTGGACAAAATATTATGGACTAGAGAGTACTTATTAAACTTCTACACTTACTACTCCCTCCGTCTATTTTTTATTTGTCCCATGGTCCACTTTTTTGAAAGTCAATTTTTGACTAATTTTAAAAATAAATTATATTACATTAATTCGATATTTAAGAACAAAAAATTAGATATTCAAAAACTATATAAAAATAGTATAAATTACAATTTTTTCATATCAAATGCGAAAATCCATCTTCAAATATAATCAAAATTCTTATATTTGAACGCTAAAATATAAATATGACAACAATATTAAACGTTAGGAATACTAACTAAAAAATATCACTTAAAAATACATATTATTTATTAAGATATCGATCTAAAGTAAGTTTTCTTTTTTTTAAAAATAAATTAATTAATATAAAAAGACTTTTTGTAACATAAGAAAAAAATTCAATGTACAAAAATTTTTTAACAAACCCCCCAACCCCCACCACCTATCTAATCACCCAACACCAATCTTGTGGGAGAACTTCAACGGTAGTGATCGCAATTCTCTAACTCGAAATATAGCTTTTCAAAGTAAAAATATAGATAACTATTTTTTTTAAAAAAAAATTTCTTAAACCCCAATACGAAGCAGAAAGAAACAAAGAAAAAAAAAAGGAATTCGCGTGAAGCATATGCTCAAAGACCTTTTTTTTCTTTTTTCTTTTTGGTCTTTCCCTCCAAGGTCTCACTACTCTCTCACATAGTACGGCGTGAGAGAGCAGTGGCGAAACAGAAGATTCCAGAAGCATTTACTGAATCGCTTCTTCTTTCTTCTTCTTCTTCACTTTGCACGGAAACCCTAACACAGTAAGCCATACGTTTTCGTTCATCAAGGTGAGATTTATCTAACTCTGTTTGCTACGTTTTCGCTAAATTCGTCTATATTCACTTTTGTTATGTGCATTGCGGTTTTGTTAGCCTTAACACTGTGTACTGTTTCGATTTTCTTAATTTTTGACCATTTTTGCAAATTGTATGTATTGATTGCTTAATTTTGCCTATTTTAGTCCACATGCATTTTAGTTTCTTCTTTTCCAGTTTTGGAATTGGCCTTCTCTGCCTCAGTGTCAATTGCATTTATTTTGGCATTTATCATATTTGATTTATTCGAGCAACAGCTAACTCTGTGCAAATGAGAAGAAATCACCTAGTGTTTTTGTGTCTGTTGAGAATTGAATCTGAAACATGACTAATGATGCTCAAGCCACTTCATTGACAACTATGCCACACATTTGGTGCTTAATGTTCAAATTTCTAATGTGCTTTTTAAAAAATGAATATTATACATACTCAATCTGTTCCATTGTATAGGGTTATGTTTTTTCGATTGGACAACATACAGAGTTTGATATACTACTCTACTACTAACTTACCTTCACTGTATCCGTCTGTCCGATCTTTCGTTTTACCTACTGACTACTTCTACTCCGTCTGGTCTGTCGAGATCTTTTACTTACTCTTTACTCGGCATATTTGGAAAAAAAAAACAAGAGATAATTTACCATTTTACACCTGTTTTACCTTAAATATTAAGTACTAATTATTTTCTATTCATTTCCCAACGAGTGAATTGACTTATAATAATTAAGGATGATATAGTAACATTTTCATTTAGTATATTGCTCTTTAAGGGTGTGCCCTGTTTGTAAGTTGCTCTGACTCTTCACTTTTGGTGCCGCTCCCTTGTCGACACAACATGGGTGTTGGTGTAGCATTCGTGTCCGATTTGGTCAACCGATTTTGGTTACTTTGACCAAAAGCTAAATGAGTTTGAAGAGTGTATTTTTTCTTTTGGCCGTTCGCTTCAGCTTTTCCATATACTGACACTGTGTCATTGTTATCTATATGATTTCAAGGTTCAACTCCTAAGTTCTAATCATAAGTTGGTATGCAATATGCACTCTACAATGCCCCGTAGGTCCATTATTCTTTGACACTTATACTACTTGGTCATACACTGAAGTTTGAGCATAGTTGATTTGTGATTTTTTCTTTGTTCTCTTTAAGCATTAAAATATTATTATTATTATTAGTTTAGAGTTTGAAGACATTTAAAATTTACCAGTCCCTCCACTACTTTATGTTCCTTGTAATCTTCGGATAGTTTTGATATTTTCAGGTTGGAAAGTAGTAAGTTGTCAATTTCTCAATTCCTTGGTGAAGCTGTTCCAATGTTTATCTCCCCATATGTGCTTAGCATCTTCATGTATTTGGAAGTTATGTGCTTGGTTCTAGTGCTCAGTTTAGAAAGCCTTGATGTTTCCGCTTATTATTTTTCCAGTTTTTCTTTATATGTGTCCAACTTGGCTTGTAATATGATATTTCGACTAATCTCTTTTTCACTGTATAATCTATTTGACCATAAATTAATTTTCTTACAGTGTACTGCTCTTCATAAAGATCAAATTTTAACTTGATTTGAATAGAGTGGAATGAGTACATATTTTGATATTATAGCCTACCACAATGAGTTCGGAATTGAGGTTTAGTTGTTTGATTGATTTATTTTTCTACAACATTATCCTAGCATGACAAGAAACTGAATTTTTTTTTTGGTAGCTGTGTTCACATGATGTATCATAGGGGGTATAGAAAGGACTCTGATTTCAGTAGCCTTCATCTTTTGATGTTTTTTTGGCTAACAACTTCTCCTAGGTCATTGTTCGGTTTGAAACATGGAAAATAGTGAGGGAAGAGAGAGTTGTTTCTCACCTGTGGAAGAACCGCCACCAGTTATAATGTCAAATGCAGAGCCAGAGAGAGTTGATCAGCCCAAGCGTACTATAATGATGAGGGCTGGGGATGGAACATCTGGACGAGAGATTTCTTTGCTTGCAAACCACCTAAAAGTTTCTATCAAGTGTCCTGATGAAATATTTTACCATTATAGTGTATGATTGCCAATTATTTAATCCTTCTTCAGTCATCTGGATTCCCATGGCACTCAATCAAATTTTCTGTGTTGCGCTATTACAGGTCTCTATAACTTCTGATGAAAAGAGGGCCGTTAACAGCAAGGTGATTAGAAGAAAAATTGTAGATAAACTTCACGAAACATACTCATCTGAATTTGCTGGGAAGAAATTTGCTTATGACGGAGAGAAGAATTTGTACACAGTGGGACCTCTACCACGCAACAGACTGGAATTCACGGTGGTTGTTGAGGAGTCTAGTGCACGGCAGTATGTCCTTGAAGAATTCCTTGACTGTGTAGTTGCAGTTACTTCAAGGCTTCTATAATATACATTAAACTTATGTTATACTTTGGTTGCAGGGCTAGTGAGAGCCCCTCAGATAATGGAAGCCTCAATCACTCCATTAAAAGGTTTAAGCATTCTCTACATTCAAAGGCCTTCCTGGTGGAGATCGACTATGCAGCTAAAATACCATTAAGGTCTGTTGATCTTGCCCTTCAAGGAGCTGATCCAGAAAATGTTCAAGATGCATTGAGGGTTCTAGATATTATATTGCGACAAAAAGCTGCTAATAGGTAATTTACCCTGTTATGTGACCATCAATTTTTTCCTGAGCCAAAACTTATACAGGTATTCGTGTTGGTCACAGAGGATGCCTCTTGGTTAGACAGTCATTTTTTCATGATGACTCAAGGAACTTCACAGATGTTGGAGGGGGTGTAATGAGTTGCAGGGGGTTTCATTCCAGCTTTCGTCCAACTGATGGTGGCTTGACCTTGAACATGGGTATAACTATGGAAAATCTCCAGTGTAGCTCTCCTATGATTTTTCTCAATCTTAATGTTGCTTAATTCTTGGTTTGTAGATGTGTCTACAACTATGATCCTATCACCTGGACCTGTAATTGATTTTTTGCTTGCTAACCAGAATGTAAAAGAGCCTCGTTATATTGACTGGGCAAGAGTGAGTAATATCTAACTGCATGCTAAAACTCTTCTTTCTTTCAGCTCTCCACACTTCATTAACTTGAAATTTTATACAGGCAAAAAGAATGTTGAAGAATATGAGAGTTAAAGCTAAGCACAACAACAGGGAATTTAAAATTATCGGTTTGACTGACAAACCTTGCAATCAACAGTTGTGAGTATCCATTTGTCTTGTGCATACCTATTGCTACTGCACAGATATGTAACATCTTACTTTTTTGACTGTTTCTTATAGATTTTCTATGAAGGTCAAAAATGGTGGTAGTCCCGATGATGGAGGAGAGACCCTAGATATAACTGTTTATCAGTATTTCACTAAACATCGTAACATAGAACTTTCATCCTCAGTTTATATGCCATGTCTGGACGTTGGAAAACCAAAACGACCAAACTATCTGCCACTGGAGGTGTGCAGAGTTATTATTGTTTCTGTTTACACTATAGGACCCTAGTTCACTTAACCAGCTCCAAGAGTCAACTTTTATTTTCTTTCCTTAATATTCAGCTGTGTTATTTGGTCTCCCTTCAAAGATACACAAAAGCATTATCATCGGTCCAGAGGGCATCTTTAGTTGAAAAATCAAGGCAGAAGCCTCGTGAAAGAATTAAAGTTATAACAGATGTAAGTTGTTGAACTCTTGATGGTTCTGATCCTTTCAATTTACGCTTCTGTACCTTACTGGAATTTTGGCAGGCTGTGAGGGACTACAGCTATGACGATGATCCCCTTCTTGTTGCTTGTGGAATCTCAATAGGAAAGCAGTTGATTCAAATGAACGGCAGGGTCCTTGAAGCCCCGAAGGTAGCATCTGCACATTCTCTAATGACAGCGTCCATTAAAATTTTTAATTTCTTTTCTGACTTTACTTTATTATCCTGTAATCTCTAGTTGAAGGTTGGTAACGGCGAAGAGGTCCTCCACTACTCCTTGACGGCCGGTGGAATTTCAAGACAAGGGTGCATATTACCAACCGATAAATTCCTTGTTAGTATTTATTATAAAGAATTTACCCTTATAGTTTAGGATGTCAACTGCGAATATAATGAGACGTGACAATCATCTGTGGTTATCCTCTATAATTTTGTTACTACCTGGGGATCAACACTTTGAGAACTTGACTATGAAGGAAAGGACGAACGGTGGATATAAATTTTCCCCCATTATTCTCGTTCTGCGGATAATCTTTTTGGGAAATTGAAGAAGGTTTTTATTGTTACGTTACCTACTTTAGTGAGAATATTATAATGTTTACTGCAGTTTTTTGGTTGACCGCAAATTCCACTCTCCCTACCATTTTTACTTGTAGCATCTTTTCAACCCTGCACGAATTGAACGCTGGGCAGTGGTCAACTTCTCTGCCAGTTGTGATACAAGTCACCTTTCAAGGGAGCTTATTAGTTGTGGAAGGAGCAAAGGCATTGTATGTAGTGTCACATTAATATCTTCAATTGTGTGCTTTGTTGCTGTGTATTCTGGGCTCAAATACTTTCTTTTCCTGTCTATCAGCATTTTGAGCGCCCACATACACTCATTGAGGAAGATCCCCAGTATAGGCGAGCTGGGCCTGTAGTTCGAGTAGAACAGATGTTTGAAGAGATAATAGCTAGACTGCCTGGCCATCCTGATTTCCTCCTCTGTGTCTTGCCAGAGCGGAAAAACTCAGAGTTATATGGTAACGTACTATGTTAGTCCTGCTCATGCTGCTTTCAATATCCTATACTAATTTATACATTTAATAATGTCAAGGACCATGGAAGAAAAAAAGTTTGACTGACTTGGGAATTGTTACTCAATGTATCTCTCCGTTAAAGATCACCGATCGATATCTAACAAATGTGCTTCTCAAAATTAATGCAAAGGTAATCTTTTGAATCTGCAATCAACGGTTAGGATATTTTCTACTGTCAGTTATTCTGAGTTGCGATAGTTTTTTCTTTTGCTTGTGCTTAAAAGCTTGGAGGGACCAATTCACTGTTGGCTATGGAACATACCTTTCATCTACCGCTTATTAAGGACACTCCAACAATGATCCTGGGAATGGACGTCTCTCATGGATCTCGTGTGCCAAATCATATTTATTATTCCATCAATTGCTTTTGGCTGTGCGGTGTTCTTTTCCCAGATCATTTTCTCTCTTTTCGTCGTCAATTCTTGCAAACTGATTTCCCTATTGCTTTCTTATCATGGTTCTTCCAGGTTGTGGGATCCTTATACTGGCCATTAATATCCAAGTATAAGGCAGTTGTGCGCAGTCAATCTCCAAAGTTGGAAATTGTAGAATCCTTATACAAGCCTTTACAAAATGGAGACGATGAAGGAATCATGAGGTGCATCTTTATATCCAAAAACATGTCAAGTCTTCTATGACAAATTATGTACAGAATCATTTAAATTTTACACATGTACTTGTGCTGCAGAGAACTACTTCTGGACTTCTATAGGACAAGTAACGGGCATAAGCCAGCTCAAATTATTGTCTTCAGGTACTCCAATATTCATGTTTGATTTCAAAGTTGCATATGCTTTTATACATATGAGTAGTGACATATGTTGCTCGGACTCTCCAAAATGCTCCTGCACCCGTGTTGGATCCTTCAAAAATTCACTACTTCTCAAGGATCCCACACACACTCGAAAGCATTATTGAAGTCGTAGCAACATAGTTCGTGACAGTTGCTAAGTCAAACAAAAAATTGTTGCTTTAACCACAAATTTTCTATTTAAGATATATAGGATGCTGCTTCATATGATTGCATAAAATCCTTTTAGTTTGCATGACAGATGTGCCTTGTTGTAGGCATTTTTTCTATTGTAAAATATTAGCAGTAATGTCATGCACATAGGCAACAAGATGAAGAAGTTACTCAGCCTCAAAAAAAGATGAAAAAGTTACATCTTAATATTTCAAAATTCACATATATGTAATTTTTGTGGACAATAGAAGTATCATATAGCCGTATTGGTTTATTCAAGGTGCAGTAAGACAAGCTGGCATAGGCACCATATTTCAAAAGAATGTTAATAGGACTGACTATCATAAAGCACACTATTACAAGGTCAAAGTTGGAGCCAATCATTCTGGATGAACTAAAACAAATCCAGAATCTTATAGTTTCTCCCATGAGATGATGTGGGTTGCAGATCAGTATTCTTAGATGTCATCTTCATATCTTGTCAATCTTGAAAGCCTTTTGATAGGAAAAATCATCTTCACCTGAGATAGATTGAAATAAAACATCTATTTCCTAAGCTGTGCAATTTGTTTTGGCAGAATACATTGGGAAGTGGGAACGCCCCATCCCCACCCCCAGAACTTGGCACTATTTATTCTGTCCACCCTGAACAATTTTTGGTCCTAATTACCACCCCTGAACTTGGTATTTTGATAATTTCAACCTCCTGGATGATCTCAATCCATGGAAGTCCTGTCATGACCCGTTTTCTAAACAAGTGGTACCTGGTACCTGGTGCCTTAAATGCCGAGCAAAATCAGCTTGACAGTTCTAACCTGTACTTTGTTACATACCCCATGTGCATTTAAAATAAATAACTAAACTTTTGGATCAATACTCTATTCCAATGATTTTTAAACAATCCAAAAATACATTCTGTAAACAAGTAGAAATTATTGAAAATGATGCCATGTAATGTGAACAAACATGATCCAACTGAAAACACGTCTATGAAGCCTTATTGGAGTACCAAGGGGAATGCACACGACATAGATTTCCTGGCCAATGCCAATCCCCAGAACAAATGCTGGATTAATGAATAAATATTGTCTCAAAAAAAAAAAAAGTTTTCTAACTAAAAGAGGAGAAACTCCATGGTCAAGGTCAGAATTCACCAAATCAACTTCTGGAATGAAGCAACCTAGCTCGTAGTCTGCTTGTCTATGATCTTGTGTCTACATTGACCTAATTGACATAGGTCAATGCAGGTTCCACAAAGAGAACGTCAGCACGCTACTAGCGTTGCTCAATGAGTCTCAACATTCTCCTCACCAAAGTCAAAACAAGACCTTGAATAGAAACATGTGGGTAGTGAAGAGATAATAGAGGAAACAAGTCATAACTGATCCTAAAGTATCGTACAACAGTGAAGCAGGAAAACATAAAACTTATATCTTAGTTCATTTATTCATTCTTTTCACTTTCTTTAAAGTTGTTCCAGTCGACTAAACTTTTCTTGTGTGCCCACTGTGCAATAGTCCACTTGATATGATTACTCTGGTGTCTGTTTATATCCAACCAATTTTATGTGCCTCGTTTGCAATATTAGCAAAGACATTTTTGTACACTTGTTTCGGTGCCCTTTAATTTTTTTTTTATCAAGTAATAATTTTCACATTGATAGGCTGTAAAAAGTGCCCATCAAAAGGTAGAGAACCTTACAACGGAACATGGTTTTCTGCAAAAAAACATCAAATCCTCTATACCTATTGGAACCTCATGAGTGCACCAAAAAGAAATAAGAGCAAAGAGACTGTTTGTCAAATAAGCAACTCTACACTCTCAAAAGATCTCCTATTCCTCTCATCTGATAGTCCTATATATGTCCTATATGAGTGCCAGCACGTCCAACAGTGCCAAGCAAGCGTCCCCTTCCTGAATTCTTTCTTCCTTTCTCTCTTGTCTTCTAAGGGCTTAACTAACCATCGAGTCTTTCACAGTGCCCGACATTATCACTCAACTCTAAACCATCTTAGAGTTTCTCTCCACAAAAGAAGATGCTAACCAATAATGTAATAAAAGGTGGTTATGTCTTCTCCAGATTCTTTACACATGAAACACCAACTGACAGAAGTAATCTTCTTCCTCAAATCATCTGCCATCAAGATTGCCACCCTCATAGCTAACCAAGTGAAGAAACAAACTTTTTGAGGTACCCTGGGGATCCATACCGAACTTTGTGGAAAAGTCGATTCTTCCCTGCATGGGAGTTTCTCATAATAGTATTTAACAAGAGTATATGCTCCTTATTGCTAGAAGGAAAAGAGGTTGGAATCTGATGTCATCTTCTTGAACTTTTGATCAAAATGATCGTTCAAGGTTCATAAGCTCCAAAAACACTAAAACTCGCACAATAACCAAACAAACGACCATGTGACCGAACTGTCAGTCCCATCAAGTTATAGATGACTTGGGGTCGCTATAGGAAGACTCTAAACAACGCACAAAAGACGAAACACAGAAATGACCAAGAGGGTCATTACACTCTTTCCGCAAACCAGGGTATCTTTTTTTCATTTCTTCTTCGGGTTTATATGTAGCCTTTTCTAATTGATGGTTACAACTTACGCCACTAGACTTTTAGCGACTTACTCCTATATAAACAACACGTTAAACAAACTTTGGGGTTTGATCACATCCAAAGACAGAGTCCTCAGAGTGTTCCCAGTTCTACATGAAGAGTCTCGATATAGAAGTTGTTGCAACAAAGAACCTGTTCCTATCAAGTTTCATCTATACCGTTTTTAGTTTGTAAAAGCTAGTTTCTTGAAGTAGTTACAAGGAAGGATCATTACATTCTTTTAGATTGTAGTAGGTGTTATCTTGAGTTGTGAAGGGTGGAAGGAGAAGAGTATAGAGTGTAGAGAAGACGGGATTGTTGGGAACAAATCCTAAGGTGTTACAAGAGCGGTTGTAAACCTTGAGTTATAGTGGAGAGTTGGATCCTGTTTTTTGATTCCTAAAGTAAGAAATTTTTCCACATCAAATTCTTGTGTTGATTTACTTTCCGCGATTTACCTTCTTGCATAGTGTATTAAGGTTTATGTGGCTGAGATTTTTATAGCAGTCCCTTTTTCAAGTTTCTGTTTGCAATAACATGCTGATTGTTCTTAATTATTATATCGATAGCCATTTGCAGTTGACCTAACACTGTCCTTTGTTAGGGATGGCGTCAGCGAATCACAGTTTAGTCAAGTTCTGAACCTTGAGCTAGATCAAATGATCAAGGTAATGTCCTTTTTATCTGAAAAATGTTTATGCCTTCTGTCGTTCTGATAAAGTCATACCTAATACTGCATCATAGAGTTATTTATCTTTATAGAGACGTTTAATTTCTTATCTTATGTTTTTCATTACACAAAATTAAAATGAATATTAGGATTTAATGCTTAAATTGAGGTATCTCTTAGGATCTGAATTCTATACATCATCCATCAGTTGTTAGTTCCTGGATGTTTACTTTTAGTCTCGTATTTTCTGAAAACAGGCATACAAGCATCTTGGTGAGGGCGGCAACCCTAAGTTCACCTTGATGTGGCTCAAAAGAATCACCATACAAAACTATTTCAAGCTAATGCAGTTGATAATGTACCACCAGGTCTGTGACTTTCCAGCTACTCTTTTGATCTACTTCAACTTATGTGTGCTGATTTATTATTTAAAATGCATTCTCTCTCCCCTCAGGTACTGTTGTAGACACAAATATTGTGCATCCTAGAAATATGATTTTTTCATGTGTGCACATGCGGGGATGATTGTAAGTTACTCTAATCCCTTTATCCATCAGGGGTTTCCTAGATTTTGCCTACTTATCCTGGCGTATAGGACCTTCCCTAGTACATAATTAGTTGTTTCTTGTGTCGTTATGTGTTACCTGGGCTTTAAGTTTTTTTAATCTTATCTCCTTCAGTGCGTCAACAATATTAGAATAATATAAACTGATAATAGTCTCTCTATAAATTTTCCTACAGGGAACAACTAAACCTGCACATTATCATGTATTGCTTGATGAGATTGGTTTCGCACCTGATGTCCTGCAAAATCTCATACATTCACTATCATATGTGTAAGCTGTCCGATTTGTAATCTCTAAGTTATTATGACGCACTTTGCAAGTTCAATGTGAATAGTAGTACTTTGTTGTCGTTCAGGTACCAAAGGAGTACCAGCGCGACCTCTATTGGTAATTCCTCTTATCCTGCATTAATTTTTTGAATTATAGAACTAGCAAAATTAGCAAAATCATCCACTTCTTGTTGCTGCTGTCATCTGCAGTGGGCTCCTGTGGCGTTTATGCAACACTAGCAGCACAACAATTCTGGCCCAGTTTTGACTAAGTACGTACGACGAGGACCATTCCGAAACTTTGTCAGAACAGGGAAGTGTCAAATCAATTGGGACTACCCCGGTAACCGAACTGCCCAGGCTGCACAAGAATGTCAGCGACTCAATGTTTTTCTGTTGAAAACTGTAAAGCTTTTTAATGCATATGCTGTAAATCCTTAGTAGTTGGTAGTATAGTACCCGGCTCCAAATTTTGTCGAGGCCTTCGGTTAGTTAATGTGCTTTAAGGTCGTCTAACAAGGGAAAAGGATCATGCTTCGAGTTTGTTTTATTTTTTGGACGTAATTAGGATAGAAATTTTCATCACCATTAAAGGGGGCCAGGTAGCTTGATGGTTGGGGTCGTTGCTCCATTTTTGCTATTTTTATAGAAGTTGAACTTATTTTTTGTATAGTCAAAAGTTGTGTCTCAAATTGGGGCTGCTTGATTGTGAAAAAAAACCAAAAAACCGCTGGTCTGTTTTTAGTGTTGAAATGACTCAGAAATGGACAAGTACCGAGTGAAAGTGACCTTCAAAACTATTCAACGCCAGTTTCATGCATAATAACACCAATTGCTAATTGCACAAATTCTAATTAGGATTGGAAGGGGGAAATAATTAAAAAAAAAAAAAAACAAAGCAAAAAGACGTTCTTGCAAGTAGCAGCACAAGATAAAAGCCAAATGACTGCAAAAGTTGCAATTCCTCTCCTCACATTCAGCATGCTTCCTCCATTGCAAGACCAATTCCCATGCCAAAATGAGGAAAGAATTCAAGACTACATCTGTAGCTCCTTGCTGTAATACACAAATTGTAGCTCAGTATTCTGATGCACAGATTTTTGTAAATGGAAACTTTCACACTTCATTTGTTTGGTGATGTCCAGCGGTATATTAGTGCTAGGCAGCGACAATCAGTAAACACAGAATCTCCTCCAGTAACTTGACCAAGTAATCATAGTCTCCTTCCCTTGCGTCCCAAACCCATTAGAATTTTTCAATGTCCTGCCATATAAGACAACAGCTTCTGGGGTTCTTCAAGCTTTTCCCACAACCTAAAGATAAAATCAGGAACAAAGAAATTTACTTACGTTGCTGCAAGTATAGATGCATCTAAAATGTGCGTAAAATGTTAATTTCTTTGGAGATCCACAAACATGTTCTCACAGCAGAGCATTTTGTTTCAGTTGTAATCCCAGGAAGACACTTGGATACTCTAAACTACTTACCACAACATGTAGCCTGTTACCAAAGGGTCACTAACCATGGCATCGCCAGTCTTTCATCTGAATAGGTTTAAGATTGGGAGGACGGCCTCAAATCTGTCTTATTTAGCTGTAAATCCATTTACCAAAAAAGCCAGTCAAAAGAATACATTTTGATAAGGTAAAGCACCAGACAGAAAACAACCTAGCTATATCACATGAAACGCTTAGAAATTGCTACCTTTAGATATTTCTTCAGATTGTTCATAAATGAGTACTCTCGTAATAATTCGCTATTTTTGTGTGACCCATCGAACACCCAGCGAACCCTTTTGGCCACATTCGTATGAGTTCTTCTGTTCTTTCACATGCAACCAACCGACTGTTGGTCCTAACGCCTACCTTACATCTGCTTAAAGCTTGTGTCCTGCCTAATCTCTAGCATGAACCTGAATTCTTCACAATATTATTTATTAAAAAGCTAAATTTTCACCAACAAGATGGCAAAAAATTTAAGTATTTGCTTATGGGGTGTTGCAGTCCCCTCTGTCCTGCAGGCTGCAGCATCATCTCTCCAAAGGTTATGGAATGATGCATACCTTATACCATTTTCTTAACAAGCTTTATACATAGAAAGAAAGATGAAGCAGCAGAAGCATGTGTGCGGAGTTAGTACAGACACCTTACTTGGACTAGCTTAACAAAATCTTGATAATTAAGCAGAAAGCATATTGCTGATGTGCGTTGGAGCATAAAACAGCTTATCAGGAAATGAAAAGTGAGTAAAAAAAGAACAGGTTCTTTGCCACATTGTGGGCAAAATAATGGCCTTCGAGTTCATCATAACTCGAGGTAATTGGCAAGCAAACTGTAACTTATTATTAAGAAGCTCATTGTCGTGCAATAATAAAATCAGAGTGCCAAGTATATCTTCAGCTTGCACGTACCTTGACTAATTCCACGGGGTACCTACTACCTCCCACCCACACAGATACACGTCCCCAAGGCTTGAACAGATAGAAAGATGAGGCAGCTCCCTCACTACATTGGTATCACCTCTATTGATAGCATTCGCTTTATGTTTAAATTAACAACTCAATAGCCAAATAAATTTCATTTAACTTAATGTATGAATACAACACACCTAAGAAAAAATTTCCTCTCTTACAAGGAATTATTGTTCACAAAAAAATTGTGATATACCACATAATTTGGTGATGCGTTCCAGTTTTAGGTGTTGAAGTGACATGTTCTTTTAAACTTTATACCGCTTTAATAGCTACTAGTACATGCGATCCACATTCAAGTAGCTTGATTGATCATTATGCAATTCTTCAAGCGACTTGACTAGAAAGTAGTTTATATAATAATTAATACAAGCATCAGTAATGAACCAGAAAAGAAAACAGGTTAACAATTATATAGTTCCCTTTTTTTTTTATGACAATATAAATTCTTGTGAATTAATTCTAAATAGTTCACCACAAAAGAGATAAAGAGGTACTGTATAATTATATTTCAGGATCATTCCCTTAATTGATAATATGAAGTTATTTATAAACATCAATCGCTTTTTCATACTCCACATGTATATCTATTTATAGTTAAAATTAGAAGAGAATAGCATATGTGTCTATATATCTATTGATTGATCTCAAGAAACAAAAGAAAAAAAACTGAAAAACGAAACCAAGTTAGAAAGTAGAAAATAAAAATTACAAGATGAGTACCCTTCGGGGTGGCCCACTGGTTTGAGCTTGGGACTTCCATGTTGGAGATCTCAAGTTCGAAACCCGATGAGTGTTGATACTTAAATATGCCAGATTTTTTACATCATCTGACATCAAGTATGGAAGTTCTACAGCATCTTTGTGCAAAGAGCTTAAGAGGAGGGGGGTGGAAGCTAAGTTACAATAGCAGTCATGTGACATCCCACAATATCGGCCAGCAGAAAATTACCTGGACCATAGATAAGTTGGGATTGTTACAAACTTATCACTATCTTATACTTGGGTATTTGAGTCTAGAAGTGATACTTTTAGGTTAAGTTCTGATGGGAAGCGCTTAATCTTAGGGTGGAATGTCAGAAGGTTGATAGGGAGATATAAAAACAATGAAAAGAGAGCAAGTTGGAAGCTAGTTAAGGCCTTTTCTCAGTTAGTTCTGCTTATACAATTTTATGCTTCTGGGAATCAATGCATATGGCCTTGGAAACATATCTGTAAGGTTAAAATACCATACAAAGTACATGTTGGTTGCTAAAGAGGCATGTCTGACTTATATTCAGATGTTTTTTTTTTGTGGGAAGGAATCTGAGACCCTCAATCATCTTTTTATTCACTATGCAGTCATAGGAGTTAAGTGGGCTATGCCAAAGTCCACAGGGGACCTGCTGATGTATTGGAACAACATGGGAGGTATAGTGAGGCAGAAGAGCTGCTGGAGCTCGATCCCAGCTTGCATATGGTTGACAGTAAGAAATGTAAGTTCAGATGACTACTATTTCACATACTAGAGAAATCACAGCAACCGACTAAGGTCCATAAGGCAGAGATGAGATTCTCCAAATCGTGGCTGAGGTTGCTGTGATCATTATTGTGATCAAATCAAACATACAATCAAGCACCAGCAAAAGCCCTCAACATAAGATCTTCTCATTTTTTGTGCCACCAAAAAGATACACTAATTGAAGATGGAGCAACAATAGTTTAGTCAAACAATCCAAATAGCGTATGCCGCAAATACTTGCAATTTAACTTGTTAGTTGTACACTTGAATTTGTTAAAAAGCATTTTACTAATCAAAAGTACCATTTGTAAGCCTTCAATGTTGAATAACATAGGCAGATAACAAACACCACAATATATTATACAAGTTCATAACAGGTGAGGGTAGTAACTTCCACCACTGACACTTCAAAATCCATGAAAAAGAATTTTTCTTTAACTCAAAAAAAGTAATTTCAAACTTGAAAATGATATACTTTTTCAAAATCTAGAGTTTTAACTTCATCAAGTCATTCTGCAAAGGACACTTGAATAATTTTCCTTCAGCTCAGAGAGGTATTAAGCGGAAGTTCTTACCACAGAACAAAAGCAGTTTAACTTTGGCTTTAAAAAAAAGACATCTCAGAAACTTACCAGGACACATTTAAAAGGCTCATTTTTTGAAAAAAGACGCATGAAAATAAATTTCACTTGAAAAATTAACGGCTTACCTCAGGAGCAATTTCCATACTCGAATGAAGCATTCCATCTAGAGATGGATGACCACTTGCTCTTGAACCAAGCTTAATGATGAATATAGCCAGCTGAAAGGAATTCAGGACAACTCATTCAACAAGAATTTGTGTCGTTCTGTTGCTGGGCAGTTGAGTGGTCCATCACAAGATAACATATAAGGTGACAAAAGTAGACTGCAGAGCTGGTCCAATTATTATCTTTTACATAGACCTTCTTCTCTACAACAATTATTTTCTTTCAAGTGTTGCGTTGAGGGCTGGGTCTGCTATCTCATTAACATCCTCCACGGCGTATTTTCTCAAGCAGCAATACTTCTACTTGCTGATTCGAAAGTATCAATCTACTTATATGAAGGACACAAAACATATACCATACGATGGTGTTATTCTTTCTTCACTGCTAATATTCCTCTCAAGTGTCAACAACTAAATTCATCTGTTTAACAGATGTTAATGACATAATTAATTGTGTGCACACTTTATAATCCTGAAGTAGTCATGAATCATGATGCATCAAGAATAGTCCTAGTGATTGTACAGAAAGATGACACACATAACACAAACAAATACAGGTCTACGATTAGCTAAGGGTAATACATAACACCTCATAAAACGACTCGACGGAGCTGAGCAAGTATAAGTTCTTATTATAAATTCCAACTTCCTATATACAAAAAAGGTAAAAAAAAAAATGCAAGGGAGATAGATCAAGAGATGACAGTAACTCAAGATCAGATCCAATGTTTTTTGTGATACAGACACAAATACAGATACAATCTTTCTTAATACAGATCGCATCATGACTCATTACACTAATCTACACATAATCTAAAAATCCATTTTGTTTTTCATCATCCACCATTTGAGTACATCATTTTTCCGAGCAAAATTTGAAAAAAAAGTAAGAAGATTTGACAAAGAAAACTAAAAGAACTTCCTTTTTTTTTCTTTTTTCTTCATCATCAAATTAATTAACAACAAACATCACCGTAACAGAAGGGTAATTAGAGGCATAAAGCGGTGACGTGCAAATCATCAACATCAACTCCATCGTTATCCGATGGAGGTGGCAGATTCAGATCGAACGGCAGAGGTCGTTTGGTCACAAACGATGACGTTTGATCAACATCACACCGATCATCCACCACAGACGACGACGAATCGCAATCACTCCGGCATTCCTCCATCGGACGAACTGGGCGAGGAATCTTAATCCGGGTCACCTTACTACTCGATCCGCCACGAGGCCCACTAGACGATTCCAACGTACTGCTCATACTGCTAGAAGCCGGTCTCGGATTGGGGAAAAGCTCAAACTCATCATCATAAGGATCATCTGTTAGAGGTAACATATTGAAATTAGTTTTCGCCTTAGCTCCACGGAGAGCGCGTGCAGCATCGTCGTAAGCGCGTGCGGCGTCTTCAGCGGTGTCAAAGGTACCCAGCCAAACTCGAGTCTTTTTAATCGGATCTCTAATCTCTGCTGCGAATCTACCCCATGGCCGTTTACGAACACCTCGATAACGAGGTGGGTCGGCGTCAGGCTGTTGAAGGAGGTCAGATCCTGGTCTTTTCAGCTCCGACGACTTCCGGTGGCGCATGGCCGGTGAATTGAGAATCAAGATTGGATTTTTATGGGTATTTTTTCAATTTTTTTGCCGATTTTCCATGAAATGGAAGATGATTTTGCTTTGTTTGGAGATTCAGAGCAGATTGGCAATGGAGAAAGGGGGATTCATCCCCTAGCCTGATTTTTTTTGCTATTTTTTTTTAT
Source organism: Solanum habrochaites (assembly GCA_027704765.1). Lineage (NCBI taxonomy): Eukaryota > Viridiplantae > Streptophyta > Magnoliopsida > Solanales > Solanaceae > Solanum > Solanum habrochaites. Next base: position 62,209,650 of record JAKWJA010002495.1, on the reverse strand, counting down.
TTTTGTTAAAATAAATAATTTATTAAGTGGATATGGAATTATGCTATGGATTTCTGGAAATGCTAAATGGAAAACTATAAGACTAATATAACCAATTTTGTCCTTGTTGTTTGTGAACTACAATACTTTAGTCCACGAACTTTAAAATATTTCATTTGGATATTCAAACTAAATTCGATTCTAAGTAAGTGTCTGAAAAAACTGCTAATAAAGTTTTTCACTACATCTATGATACACGCTTCAAATTTTTTTAATGTGTGTTCTTACTCTCGTTTATTTAGTTAGTTAAGTTTAGATATATAAATATATCAGCTTCTGATCTTCTTTGATGGATGTTATCTGTATTGCATCAATAAGGTGTACATTACATATATTTTTTATTTGATATTGATACATATAATTAAAGGAGATGACATATTTCATGTAGTTAACTTAACTATAGTATCCATATATTCGGCCCTAACATGTTGATTCTCTACCTCCTCATCATTCCTTGATGATATAAATCACACATCCATGATTAATTATTTTTTCAGAATTTCTTTTTTAATTTAAATAAATTAAAAATAATTTGCCCAGATGGGAAAGGAAAAACCTCGTCAATAAAGTAAAAATTTAGATAGTGAATCAACTGAGTTACTAACCTTCCCTGCTCTAATATAAAAAAAAAAGGTGTGTTCTTATCGCCTTCTGCCAACTATATATTACTCCATATTCTTCCAAAAGAATTCATCATCTTTTTAGACTTATTTAACTCTAGCAAAATTTACAAACAAAAGATTAAAAAATATAAATTTTATATTATAGTAATACGATCCTATCTTATTGGTATCCTAAGACCCGAAAAACATTCCCCCTAGGCATCTGAGAACATTGTATTTATATCAGTGGGTACAAGTCAACTTGCGACACACCTTGATTACTTCACGAGCTATCTACTACCTCACTAACACCCAGACACACACCTTGATTACTTCACGAGCTATCTACTACATTACTAACACCTAAACGCAATTCCACGTGTATATATATAGGGTCCATATACACCTGTTAATTTCAGAAAGAATCGTAGTACATATATTGCCCGTCACATCTTCATCCGCCACATTTTATAATATTTATTTCACTAGAACAAACCTATCTTGACCATTGAACGTTTCGCTAATGCCTAAATTAATATAATATTGATGCACTCGAAGTATTCAATTTCCGGAGATCAAAATTCTAAGAAAATGCACAAGACCAACCTCCAGAAGTTGAAACAGAAAAATTTTCAGATGAAGCAAAGTTGAGGGAAGGATAGAATTACTGAAGAGACTTGAAGATTTAGAATAAATTTTTCTTCCCGTCTATGAACTATGAAGCTGAAAATAAACTACAATATGCTTCTTGCATAAAAACTCTTAACACGGTTCCAAGATAATATAAGAGGCTAAGATGCAGAAAGCGGTATTGGCTTCACTGCACTTCTAATCCGCCAGTATGCAGTCTTAACTCTCTCCTTGAGAGCTTCATTTTCACACTCGACGTCACCAGTTTGTTTGTCCAGATGAGCCAAAATCCCATCAAAATTGATAACCAGCTTACCACCGTCCCCAACTTTCACATTACCAAACATAGAAACCAGGAGTGCATGGACTATTTTCTCAGTCTTCTTTGCATCTTCTTCCTCATTAAGGGGAGTTTCCGAGTCAATTGATACTTTAGGCATCTCCCTGCTGGCATTCAGAACCAATGCCACCACGGAGTCAGATACCATATCACAAATTGGATCTGCTGTCCAATGAACGGAGAGATGATTCTCTGATTCCTGCTTCACCATCACTCGCTCATGCACCCGCAAAGTTGGTACACCAGATTCCTCATCTGTTGAGGACTCTACACTTTCATAGATCTGCTTAAGCCTGTGTTGTATAACAGCAAAAGCACCTGAATAGGGGATAGTTATTCTCTGTGTGACATTTGCAGTGGATAGCTGAGAAAAGACATGGAGATCATCAGGTGCCATGATCTGGTAAGTGAAACCTTTCTTCACAAGTAAACCACTGACAATTTCGCCCACTTCAGGGGTCTTTTCAGCCAGCTTTCCAATAGTTTTGGCCATTTTATCAGAGTTGAAGTGCATTTCAACTGACTGGCAGTTCTTGGGAGTGATTATTTTAGTATTCCCATCAGCAAAGAGGGAGGTAAGTTTCTGCTTGAGTCTATCCATCTCATTAGATGCTCCGTGGACTAGAATTATGTTGGGAGGCATAAGTTCTTTCAAGAAGGTACTTGTCTGAGCATAATCTGCGTGAGCTGAGAATGAAATATAATGAACCTGCATATTAAGTGGAGCAGACAAGCCATTTGTGAGAGTGACTTCCTTCGGTTCATTGATGATAGTCTTCGCCAAGGTCCCTTCCACTACATACCCAGGTATGACACACGCATTTTTCTTGTCAGAGCACCATTTATCGAACAGTTGCCTGACAAACCACTTTGAAGACTACCTGGACTTGCCATCACCACGCATGGCTTGTTGTCTATAAAATCTTCAATACTGTTCAGGGAAGATATATGCTTAAAATTAAAGGGATTTGCGCTGACAAATTGATTGCGGATCCTTTCATTCATGGCATTGATGTAAGTCTGATAGACAGCCATGCACCTTCTTGCAAGTGGAGAAGCATAATATATGGGGAAGTTAGCTAGTTCAGGATGGTTAGACCAATATTCCTCCAGGATAAGGAGAAGTTCCTGTGCACGTCCCAAGGCATAAGCAGGAATCAGCACCCGACCCCCTTGCATCAGTGTTGAATGTATGACATCAGTGAAAAGCTTCTCTCTTATCTGACGGGGCATATGGAGTTGAACACCATAAGTTGATTCTATAATGCAAACATCTGGAGAAAATTGTGGGATCTCAGCTGCGCGGAGATGCCTGTCTTCTTCACGGGAATAGTCTCCTGTATAGAGAACTCGAACACCAGCAATATCAACCATAAACATGGCAGCACCAAGGACATGGCCAGCAGTATAACACCAAAAGCGAATACCATTTACTTCCATAGTCTGATGGAAGTCGATAACCTACAAAAGAAGTTTTCACATGCCAAAATAAGCTTAACAAAATATATTGTCTGACTTAAAAAATGATGAGTAAATAATTCATTGATATGATGGGGAAAATTCCAGAATACAAGTGGTATACAAAAGTGAACCTACACCGAACATGGTTCCCCAAAAATAAAATTAGAAAAAAAAAATCAAAACATGTTAACACTGAATGACGAACATCTACTAATCAGGATATGCTTCTCTTTCCTCTCAAAGGGAGAAAAAATTAAAAATTTGGTGCAATTCCCTACAAATGATTTCTTTCTTCTTTTTAAGTTGAGCTTAAGGAGGAGGTTGTTCCAGTTTCCATTTTCCGGGAGGTCCTTTTTTTTCCCCTCCAGAACCTCACCCCTAGTGTAATGTTTATGTAGAAACAAAAGCAAAAGGTAATCTAATCTGCTCATTTGGTGATAACGTGATGTGTCCAGCATAAAAAATGTATTTCAGATTAGAACTGGTTTTTGTTGCTTTTACAGTCCAGAAGCAACAGCATTTCTAGGGTAGTGGCATTAGTACATTGGTAAACAAATAGAAAGGTCTGCTATTTTTATCATTCTGTAATCTTGTTAGAAGAAATCATTCTCCACACACTTCACTTCTACCTCAATATCTGAAAAGCATCTTTGACTATTCATAAAAGACAAAAGGAGGCAAATTGCCAAAGATACCATCATTCCACAAGGTTATTAATGGGAGGACATAGACAATATTACCATGACTAAAAAATTTAAATTTCCAAGAAAATAAACATCAGAGCTAATATGATGGAAGTATGGGAGTAATGACTTGGTAATTTCTGTGATAAGGTCTAATGGGTAAGGAGTTCTAATACACCGATTCAAGAAATAGCTGCATGGTTATGACACAAACACCCTTTTCTAGTTTCTCTTCTCATAAATCAACTAAGAAGGTCATGTAACTACATAAGCATACTCACAGAACCTAAGACAACAGTTCTTTTTTTTCCTTCCTTATTTGTGATAATCGAGAACTCCCTGAGGAGTGAGGACATGAAGCAAGGTTTGGAACTAGGTGGGTAATGGGTCTGCCGCTCTATCCTTCTCCACTTAATATACTGGGATTTTTTCTGCAGTAATGTTCGAAACCATGATGTGTGCCTAATTCACATCACGTGCTATGCTCTTACCACTAGACCAAAGCCCCGGGTGCAGCTAAGCCAATAGTTCTAATAAGCTCAACAACAACAAACTGGTCAATAACAATTCCAAAAGAATGAAAAAGTTTCAACTTCATTCTTTTTTGAGGATGGAAAAGAAGAATTTTATTTAGCAGGAAATAGCAAGAAAAGAGTAGTTCAAGGCTAACGATGCAGGTGCATCACTATGTATACTCTCTGCCATTCATAAAACATGTATTTCTCCAAGGTTGCAGATGTCCCATGAGGTATATAAAAGCATATCCAAAGCACGATCCATCCCTCTTGTTTCAGTAAGAGTAATGTTTCTTATATCCAAATAGCATATTCAAAGCACAATCTAAGACTCCTTCAGCATGAAAAGCACAGTCAAACTTCAATAGCTTCTCTAAAAGACCATTTAATCATAAGTTACACATAACACTCATTCAGGGACGCACACAATGGAAGCCAAACTGATGTCCAATAATTAAATTTCTGCGCACACAAACCTCTTATGGTCCAGGAGATCAATAATTGTCCGAATTCCAGATATCCAGGCGAAGAAATAATATATTTGAGTTGCTTTCATTTCCAGCTTGTAGGCAGTAGGCCAAGGAAACTCTTTTTAGGGTTCGTGCTCCCACCACACCACCAAATTAGTTTCAGTATCACCCCACCGTCCCTTCCCTCTACTACACCCCCTCACTCTCCAGGCCACCACAATCTATTACTTTAGCAAATTGGTTCTAATCAGGAAAAGAAATACTGAGCAAAATAAATTTTTATTGGTTCTATTTAGACTTAGAGCCCGCTTGGCTTAGCCGATTTTAAGTAGCTTTAGTACCAAAGTGTTGAAAAACACTTCTTTTAATGCTGCAGCTGAAATTTCAAATAACCAATTACATGTTTGGATAGAAGTGCTGCAGCTGAAAATAGGCAGATGGTGTGTATGGTAAAAAGGTGTAGATAAACACCTCTTCTGTTGAAATGACCCGAATGCCCTAAATACTGCTAACACTAAATGAGCTTAACGGCTTAACCTAAATGAAAAGAAGTACACATAGGGAAGCTCTTTATAGAGAAGCCTGACCAATAAAATAAGTGGATAATACTTGAGGTTTAGAGTTATTAACAGCTCATCTCTGAATCTTTATTGACCATCAATATTGGGACATTCTTATCTGATGGATCAATCAAAATATCTAATCACGATCACCCTGCCAACAACTCATTGTCTGTCATATCACTTTTCAATAATGCTAAAATTTACGATCAAAATAGCAAATCTAACAATATGATAATCCACCCCTAGGCCCTATCTAATTTCAATCATAATCACCTTTGCCAACAACTCACTGTCTGTCAAATCACTAGTTCAACAATGCTACAATTTACTATTAATATAGAAAATCAAACAATATGATGATTCAACCCTAGAAATTCGATAGCATGTACTCTCATATATCATAATCTTAGACCAAGCAACCTCCAAAAGTCCTTATTACAAGTTCTTTTTTTGTTGTGGAAAGCCATATCCAATGTGCAAACATGAGGGGAATCATGCAAATATTATGAAAAATATGCAGAAAACACATCTTTCTTATCTTCTATATTTCTCTAAACATTAATTGGGCAATATAAACACATCAACAATTATACCTTATTAAATATTAACCATTATTCAAGGGATAAAACCTGATGCAGGACTTGAAAAAATCCTATACAGGAAAGGGTTTTTTCTTCCAAAAAGCTTATAAATAGAAGCCTAGATATCCACAGTGTTATCCTAGACAGAAGAACTTCCAAGAGGTCTACATGTGGACCAGATGTACAATACAGACTAGTAATGGAGTGAAAATATGTTGTTCAGCGTAGAACCTGTTTTCAAACCAAGACCTCACAAGAGTATGAATCTATAATCCAAATGACTAATCATACAACTGTGTGAAGATCAAGCATGGGATGTTGAAAACAAACCTCAATTTTTTCCATGGAGTGAAGAATGTCATGTTCATCAAACAACATATCTTCAACAGAGACTTTGCTAACTTTAACATAATCTGACAAAAGCAACTTGTATATTGCCTTTGTGGCATGTGTCATGAAAACACGCCCCTTAAATGTAGTCTGAAAATAAAAAGAACCCATATGAACCAGCAAATAAGTACTAAATGTACAGAATAAAAAGACCATGAACCCCTGAATAAACCTTTTCAAGAAAATAAGGAAGGGATGCAGCATGATCCAAGTGAAAACTGCAAAGCATTAGAACAAGTTAAAGTGAGTAGCCAAGTAAGATAAACAGGAACAGAAACCAATAAATAAATAAAAAGAAGCACCCATATTGTCACAAGTTCTAACACGTTACAAGGTACTTCCGATGGCCTGCAGAGACAACTAACGGGTGCACAAGTAAGTTGCTCAAAATCAGAACCACATAAAATAGATAATAAACTGAAACTTGATCCAGCCCACTCTTACCATTCAACCACTCCTTAGTCCTCCCACTGCTCAATTAAACAATAACAATAAATATTGGAAAAAGAATAATTCTATCCAGCACCTGCTAAAATAGTCAAAACTATGGAATACTATTCCTCTTGTCATCTGGTGGACTGCTGGGAAGAGAGGAATAGAAGAATTTCGGAAGGCGAAAGGAACGACATAATTAGCCTTAAGAATAGAACCTTTTTTTGTTAGCCTTTTTGTGCAGACTTTCTTCTGTAAATGACACAAATTATATCACCGGTCTGCTCAGTGCCTTGCACTTTTTGTAAAGCTTCATCAGCAGATTCAAAGTGATGTTGCATATCTAATAAATGTTAACCTTAACAAATATATAAGAATAATCAAACCCACAATTTGTACTCAATAACAGAAAGATATGTTTAGCAATTGGCCGGGTGGGCAACACTTGGAAGAATTGTGATCCAAGATTCTTTTTCTCTAACTATGGCCAATCCTTTTAATCACTCTTCAATGATTCTTTGAAGCATCTGTTCCCTGTCTGAACCATTTATAAACGAGTCAACTAAGTACTTCAAACCAATAGATATTTGTGCCCATCCAACATATATGTTGTATTAAAAGCATGACTCCTAACTTGAAAGTAAAATCACCAAAAGATCCTTTTAAAGCCTAAAAATACCTTACTTAAAAAACAAAACCCTGCCCTTATCGAAAAGGGCAAACAAAATGACACATTCTTACAAAGGTTGCAAAACGCACTGATAACTTCTTATATGAAGGGTTGTGTTCGTTCAAAAACTTCCAATCTTAGTATGGATTTATACCTCTAAATGTGAAAGAAAATTTCCTCATACAAACATCTCACTTCTTCTTTCCTCCTGGTCCTCTATTATTACTTATTTTTTTAATTTTTATGACCGTGGTGTGAGAGCCTAGTACCACGGGATACCTGTCATGTTCCACCCACAAAAGATACCAGGTAATTTGTCCACCAAAGCTAGGAACAGATGGAAAGAATCGCCTGGTGTTTTGCTTGGATCAATAATCAAAAGGATAATCAGCATAATGTTTCACATTCCTATAATAGATACCACCTGAACATGTCTTCTCTTCCTCAGACATTCGCACAGACAATCGAGAAGCAGAGATAAGAGAAATAATGTCTTAACTCTTAATATGGAGAAACTAATCCAATCTGGACCAAAATTATGGAAATGTATCTAACACTCAACATTTAAAGCAGTACACCAAGATATCAACATTTAAAATTGCCCACCAAGAGAGAAATCAAAATGAAAAAAACGAAATAGAAATTGTAGCCAGTCATCAAATAATGCTTGGAAAAAAAAAGAGAAAAACTTTGTGGCTGTCAGTGTCCCTTGAGAATCCATATCCAAAAACAAGAAACCCGCATCATATAACTGATACTGGCATCAGAAACTTAACTGGTAACAAGAAGAACATCAATAGATGAAGGATCAATTTCATCAAAATATGGCAAGGCAGACATGCCTGAGTAACCCGGATGTATGCCACAATCAAACTGCAAAAAACATCAAAAGTAATTAATCAAGTTCAGATCTTGTGGCCAAGAAAATATTTTTCGAAGAAGAACAACAAAGCGTATAGCCTACCATGATTGTTTTCCCTTTAAAAGTCATGAAAACACAGGACCGTCCTACTTCATTTCCAGCCCCTAAAGGGGTGATAACCAGTTTATCTCCGTCTCTATTAACTCCAGGACTAGGTCTCTTTAACGAAGACTGTGGCTGTCCCGTAGATGCCATTCTGACACTCAAATAACAAATAATCAGATTTAGAAAATTCTTATCATCGTGCAAGAGAAAATAACAAAAGAAATCCAAAAAATGATCTGGTTAAACCATCATTCAGCTTCATTATGACCAGACCCCAAACAGTAAATATCAATAAATTCATCAACCAAGCATCTATTCCAAAATTCATTGTCAGCTATACCAATCCTCGATACCAAGCCAACAGAGCTACCCAGATTGCAAAAAGACAAAAAAATATTATAATTGTGGTGTCTGGGCCAGTTTTCCCGCACCTTGATTAATTGCAAAAACATATTATATCAAGAACCAACTTTTGGGGGGTATTACTTCTAATAAAATAACTGAGATTTCTACTACATTTCATTTATTTTGAAAATGTACTATTTCATAAAGAGCTCGAATACGGAGTTACAAGTCAGCTTCAAATAGTAAAACATTTTCGGCAGAAAATCGACATAGCATTGCTAGTGTAACTAGTGTATTTAAGCAACTAAGCAAGTACATTGTCAAGTCATGTAGTAACCTTGATTTTAAATGCTAAAGGAGGTTACAAAGAGTCCTTAAGGTCTTTCACAAGCCTCCTTCAGCTCACGGCATAAAGTTTGTTTTGTTGAAATGCTACATATATTACACAAAGGAAAGCACAACGATTGCGCAGAACATTACATCAGCTTCATTTACAAGTTCTATTTTACACCAAAAGAAAATCACAAAAAATACTACTCCCCCACTGTCGCATCAATTAAGAATCATCAGCTCTTTCACAGTGTTAACCGATAAAAAATAAAAACTAGCACTTTTTCGAAGAAACAAAGCAGAAAAATGCAACTATAAACAACAACATCCGAACAATTCAATCATCATCAACATTTGAAAACACTCGTTATTTTCTTTTCTTTTTTGAATATTTGAGCAGAAACCAAAGCAAACTAAAAATTAAAGAAGCGAATCGAAAAAAACCAGATAAACCTAGAAGGTGATCAAAACGCATAGAAAAAATACAGAGAGAAAAACTTACTGAAATCGCAGAGGAACAATGCAGGTGAATGTTGTGTGTAGGGGAAAAACAAGATAATTGGGCTTTTTTGTGGGGGTTGATTGAGGGTAATATCGGAAAAAATTTACTAAAATCTCAAGAGTACTTAAAAAGTGTGTGTGTCTATTTTATTTTATTCAGATTAAAGTTTTTCTAATGTCTATTTTGTTTTTTCCAGAGAAATTTTCTATAATATTTTTTGATAAAATATTTAGTTGGAGTATTGTTTTATTTAAATAAAAATATTATATTTGTTCGGCAAAAAATAAATATATTTATTGTATTTAAATATTTAGAAGTTATATATATTCAAATGCTTTAATAACAAATACCATTATCATATCTTCATATTTAAGATATGTATTTATTTTGAAACATCTATTTAATTAATAGATAAACGCTTTAATTTTATGCATTTGTAATTGATGATAATGTTGAAATGTGTTGATAATCATTTGTATTTATGATAATGTGGAAAATTGTAAAAAGTTATGAGGTAGCTTCACATATGGATTGTTCACCTTTTCGGGTTATTTATACAGATTTGTATATTTTCCTTGGTCGGGATCGTGCTATTTATGGGTGAGATTTGTTTTTGTTTGTGGGTTTTTTTTGTGAGGTCAAAAACGGTCTGCCCAATCCATAAGTATGTGGGCTATATGCTTGTCGGGTCAGTCCACTTTTCTAAAAATTATAATTTTTTTATATAATTATTAAATTAAATTATAATTATAATTTTAAAATATAATCATAAATATCGACAAAACGTATTACATGATGTTAGTGTTATTACTTGTCAATCAAATCTACAAATAAAGTTATATTTATAATATTTATCAAGTTTTTTTTTCAAGTAAGAGTGTAAATATTTAAATAAAAAAATTAACCTTATTGTTTTGAGTTTAGACTCTCTTTAATTTTTAATTTTAATATTATATTATATTTTTAATTAATTTTTATTAATATACGGACCGATCCCATCGATATTTCTCAAGCCCTATAAATAAGCAAGCTTTTTCAGACTGCCCTAAAAAATTATTCTCTTAAATGGACTCCAAAAATCTATCACCCAGGACTGCCTCTTAAATCTCGAGTTAGTTACCGATAGGTGTGGGGGGGAGGGGGGCGGCGCTCCCAACGCATTTATTCCCATATTAACTGATCTAGTTAGAGGTTGTTTGAATTAGCCTATGACTTATACATAAAAAAATGGTGAGGTAGAAATTTTAATTAATATCCATTCACTATTGTTTGTCATGGTTTCTATCATTAGAATCAAACTTTATGAACTTTGACTAACATTTTAAGATGTATTTTTTTTATCAAATTAATATGCAAAAATTTACAATCTATAGTAGTTTTCATATAACTTTTGAATATCTAAATTTTTTGTTTAAAAATTGAATCAATATAATTTAATTTAACTTTAGCTATTAGTCAAATTGACTTTTGAAAAGCGTAAATAAATAAAAATGGACGGAGGGAGTAATTATTAATTTATTTTTAACTTAAAATAAAATTCTTATTCACTTTTAAAATACTTAAAAAATTATTTTAACCTCAACATTTATAGCTTAACAATTAACCCTATAATAAAGTGACAAATTCTATTCAATTTCAAGTAGACTTTGCCCATTCCGCAAGTTAATCACTCTGAACTGAAAACAGTTTGAGGTATATTAGCTTAATTTTCTCTTGCCAAAGTTAATTTACGAAGAAACAAAGCCTATTTCTCCTAAATTTTGATATTTCATAGTATTTTTATTTTTTATTTTTGCGAATTTGCTGGCAGCCATGTACATTTACAGAGGTTTGAAGCGGTTTAGAATCTCTGGTTCATCAATTGTTAATCGTCTAATAGTGCCTCAGTTGAAAAGAAAAGCTTCTAATTCATGGTCTGCTATTCAGGACACTTTTTATTCAACAAAGGTACTGTCTTTTCTTCTTTTTGAACTTTTTTTTGATTCTTTGATGGATATTTGATTGTTTCTATGGGTTTTAGATTAAAGTTTTTTATTTTTGTGTGAGAATGAACATATGTAATAGTGAAAATGTCAATTCTTTCTTTTGTTTTGGTGTGATTTTATTGGGGAATAGGATATATTTGAGAGGCATAAGGTGGTGTTCACAATCTCGACGTCAATAGCATCAGTTGCTACAGCATGGTTCGGTATGTTGATGGTTTTGTCCTCACTTTTATTAACTTGCTTGTTAATTCTTGTTGGAGTTTTGGGGTATTCATTTATTACCATTTAATGTTGTTTTTCATTCTTTGGCTTGTGAAGAAGTTTTGATATGCAAGAGAGTAATTATTCTTCATTTAATAAGTAAGAAGAGGCTTGCCTATACACTTTCTAGCGTACACGTTGTGTTTTTTGATTGGAGCTTGTCACTCACTACCTGGATCAATTAGCCTATTCTAGTTTGCATTGTGTCATCCGATTTTAGGGAATTCGTTGGTTAGTGAAATTGCTTCACACTTCCCATATGGAGGGAATGAAAATGAACTTGTCCCTTAAAAAGTGAAAAAAACTTGAATGGGAGAGGTTGGTCATTGAGAAAGATGTGTTTTTGACAAAATTCATTGAACACCATACACAAGTCAAAGCTTTTAGAGAGAATGTAGAAAGAACTTGAAGGAAGTTTCAACAATTTTATTCTATGTGTAACACACACTTCTCCAGTTATATACAAGATGCTGCTACTTGCAATGTACCATATCTAAATTAATGTGGTCCAAAGTATTTAATCAAATGTATACCAACTGGAACAGACTGATTAATGAAAAGAACTTTAGCTACTTAATCACCTACAATCTCTTGAGTTAATGATGTAAAGACGAAGTCTTCTTTGCTTGAGTGAGCTCCTCTTGCATAAGTCTTCTTGCCAACACCCTCGTTCAAGTTGGAGCCCTGTTAGGAGATCATTATAGGTAGGGAATGGCAGTGACTTAGTAAAATGATCTGCCTATTGAGACAGATAAGCGTAAAATGAATTGACATATGGTCTGAATCAATTCCTCCCTGCTATGTCAATCACGCTCAATGTGTTTTGTGCTTTTAAAAGAAACTGGATCCAGTAAGGTAAATGGATACATGATTGTCACAGTCCAAGGGGCAAGAGTAATGGATGTGACAATCAGTTCATCTAGCGGTTCAAATACCTAAGACAATTGTACCACCAGTCCTCTAATCGAATTATATATAGCCTCTGCTGAAGATTAAAAAAATGGCAAGCTGCTTCTTAGACTTCCAACAGAGCAATCTGGTACCTAATAAAACCACACAGACAAAAACTGGTCTCCGTGATCACTGTTCAGAAAACTTGAGTTGAAAAGAAGCAAAGAGGCACATAAAAACTGTGCGTAAGATCTTTCTTGATGTTTCGAGGACATGAGATTGTAGCAGGGAACCCTTGAAGATTGCATAAATTGACTGAGGTTTAAACAACAAAGGATATATCAGATCTGGTGTGAGGAGGTTTGACTTCTGAATAAGTTTATTATACTGGTCAGAACCATCTTTGACATCCAGATAATTAGCAGCTGAACCTGCTAACTAACTGAATAATTATATAACAATGATTCATGTGAAATTTTTCTAAATCCTCAAAAATTACCATAACTTGATTTAGATGCATATGGCCGAGGGCGTGTAGAGGGAGGGGACGTGGTTGAGGAATGCTCTGAAATTAAACTAATAGAACTAAAGCAAACTTTTGTTGAGGAGTCAGAATCTTTAGGTTCCTGCAGCAGCGAAATCCAACTCGTAACAAAAAAGATTTGAATCTTTAATTAGAGCTCCTTCCATTCCAACTCCTTACTTCAAGTTGGAAATGGGAGGACGAACAAGTTTTGGCAGGATTTTGGTTGGATCAATGCAGGAATATCAACTTCTGGTGTAGCTTAAATGACTGGGAAGTGGACACTGTGTCCTTGTTACTGCTCCAGCTTCACAACAACAATCCTGTATTTCCGGACCTGATTTTCTGATTTGGAAAGGTGATGCAAAAGGAAAATTTACAGTAAAAGCATGGTACAACCAACCAAGTGACCTTTCTGCTACCTTTGTCATTGGCCTTGGGAGTTATTTGGAGGTAAAAGGCACTTTGAGGCTGGAGTATTTCACCTGGATAGTAGACTAGGGAGCATGCTTAACTAATGAAAATCACTAGAAAGAGGGGTCAATCGTCAATAAATGTAGCAGACATTCACTAAAAATGGAAGCCAAAAAGAGGATATCACTCGCCTTTAGTGAAGGCAAAATGAGGATATCAATCACCTCTTCTTCTATTACTCTTTCATCAAGCAAATCTGGGATCTGATACTAGACATTTTGGGAGTTGACTAGATTATGCCAAGGACAACCAAGGAGCTGTTGCAATGCTGGTACACCATACATTAAAGGGATGGAAAAGGCAAAAATAAGGTAAAAGTTGACATGAAGTGAAGAAATGATTACACGTTTTATAATTAAGAAATTATAAAATATAGTAGAATTCATAACTTAAGCATTTTAAACAGTAAATTCTTTCCTTTGCCCATTCACTTAGTGGCTGACATTATGCTGCAATTTAAAACTTTGAGCTGCCTCTCCTCAACGCTGCTCATTGCAATTAAACTCGTAGAATGTCCCATGTCCCGACAATAAGGAATGGCTATTCCATAAACACTGTTTGGTTTTTAATTTAATTAAAAATCCACTGTGAACTGCAAGCATATTAAGGTGTTCCAGTATTGCAGAAGTTTCTGACTCCCTTTGAATATACCTATAATTTTTATATCTTGATCTTGCCCATCAGTGAGACTGTTATTTTGCATAATTGATCAGCTGACAGTTCAGTGAATGAGATTTTTAAGGTTATTTGTCAGGGATGTCCATACGACCTATCTTTCAAATATGTAAAAGTCACATCTCCAACTTCATTGTGCCTGGCTTCACATTTCTTTGATGGCTTGATGCTTCTTCGTGGTGTGTGTATTATCCACCGCACACAGTTGGGGTGATTTGGTAGCGATGAATGGGGTGGGGGGGGGGGGAGGGCGTCACGTTGTGTTTTTTTTTTTCGTTAGAGTATCTCCTTTGTCTTCTTATATGATGCATGGCCTATCTGGATTTGAACCCTTGGCTACATTGTGAATTGTCTTGTTTGGTGCACAAATGTGGATTTGGCTTATATTGGTTGACTTGGTTCCTTAGAATTATCTGCTAAATACGTGCTAGAAGTGCATATATTAATCTCTTGTTCGTTTTATGTTTATATTAGCTACTCTTCTTTCCCTAGATACTTTGGTTATGCCATATTTAAGCTGTCAAACAATTGCAGGTTATACTTTAAGACATCTTCATGAATCAAGAGTTGATCAACGGCTTGAATCTATAGAGAAAGCTGTAAGTACTCATTGCAGAATAATGTTGTCCCACAAATATTTTACTATTTCTGTTCAAAAGAATAAGATGTGTACTACACAATAGAATTTGTTGGAGTGCAATGTAGAAGGGGTGTAAGCTTGTTGGTATTAATTCTTCAACAATATGCCCTTACAAATTAGTGTAATTATTTTATACAAATAAGTGCAATTAAATACATTAAGTTTAAAAATAAATTTATTACAACCTAAAATTATTTGTGATCGAGTGTCGCATAAAACCTTTGAGTAGTTCTTTTTTTATCCCCAAGGCAATGAGAAGATGTGGCAAAGTTGTCTTCTTTGGGTAATTTGTAATTAGAGTACACATGGAATTTGACCTTCTCTACATACTATGGATATGGACCGTATTGTTTAAGATTTATTGTTAAGCATGGCATGGAGTATGGACTGTGGAGTTAACTAAGTTTTACATGTTCGCCAGCTTGTGTGTTACCTTCTTCTTCTTCTTTTTTTGTTGAGAAGGTATCATTTGTGAATTTTTACTGAACCAGTACATGGGTTGCACTGAAAACCATGTTTACTCGTCAAAAATGTAAGAAAACTAAATCTGAATTCTAGCAGGAACCTTGGATATCTATAATGGATTCAGTGTCCTCTAAATACATCTGTTTGCACCAGAAGCAAAAAAGTCTGATACAATTTTGTTTTGATCTTTTGAAGATCATAACTCTTGCTCTCATAATATCTAGCATTTCTTTCTTTTCGAACAGTCTACCAAATACAGGCTGGGGAAATCCTCCATCTATCTATGTCTGCAGCTCCCACCCACTTCTCCCCAGCTGTAAAAAAGATGTGTGATTTTGTTAGGCAATACCCAAGCCAACCTGAGCTAATGAAAGCCTCTCACAACTGATAAGTAAAGAAAATTTGATGAATGAAAGGTCAAAGATACATGCATACAAGGAGTATACCAAAAAGTAGAAAATTTTACAGAAGGATGTGGTTTTCTACGACAAACACTCAATTTTCTATACATTGTATACTCACCTTCCTAGCAGCCTTAGGCAACCCGCCTCCTAGAAAACCGCAAGTCACTCAATGTTTCTTATAGGAATGGCAATGGTTGGGCATGCAAAAGGATAAAGTGGGGGCTGGCCTGGCCAAAGTAATCTGATGATTACAAATATCAAAGATTTTACTTCAAGACTCTCAATTTTTTTCCGCCGGTCACTTCCTTTGTTTCTTGACTCCGTTGTGATCATGTTTGTTGTCACCCCACAACTGGTACGTCTCCATTCACCTGTATCTAGTTTGTTCTCCTACCTCTATTGACCAAACCACTCGTTCTCCAACATCCACCACCATCCCCTCATGTTTGCTTTCAACTGCTACAAATTGATTTACTCATGTAAGAAAAAAAAAAAAAAAACCCTGAACATTGCTTTGTTTCCTGGTAAAAGAAGTACAAAATGGATGTGGCATTGGCAGATGTCCACAAATGTGACTCTACTAAAATCTGGTGCATAAGTGGGACGAGGGTAGAGGGGCAGGCGCACACTCCTACTGGTTTGACCTGTGCTCTAACTTTGATATTGGTCAGCTAACCAACTAAGCAGGGGTTTCTTTGTTATCCCAAAATAAAATGTTAGAGTGAGTAGTCGAACATCAATATATAGGTTATTTCCCTGAGTATCCTTGTCAACATATTGTTCAGCTCCAAAACAACCACTGATTCCTTATTGCATGGTTTCTTTTTTACCAGAATAGGTTAGTTTTGGAAGTTTCATTTTGCGGTCTCTAAAGGTTGGCTCTCTGTGGCAATGGAGTACCAAGATCTTAATATCTCATGGAACTAAGCTTTATGAACATGGAAAAAGGAAAAGAAGTGCTAACAAAAGGGTCTTTGGGGATGCTGGGTTGGGTGGCACTTAAAGGGGTTTGTGGGACAGGTTACTGAAGCTTCAGCTGGTGGGATATTGCTTGATATGAGCAAAATCATTTGGGTACTCTCACACAGTGTAGTCAAAGGTGCGGTTAAGCCCGAAGCGATGCGTCCAAAATATTGAGTGCTTCGACTCGCGTTATTGTGCCACTTTATTGTCTTCACAAAGGCTCTAAAGGACCTTTTCCGTGCCAATGAGCCTCTTCTGATGAAGTGGCACTAAACAGTGATATTTGACATTATCCGCAAAAAAATCACTTTTTTTGGTCCTATATTTGTTCTCCCTTTGCGCCTTTTTCACTAAAGCCCATATTTTATTTGCGCTTAAAGCCCCCATGGACCTTTAAGCTTTTTTGCGCTTTTCACCTTTGATAACACTGCTCTCACATGATCAGTCTTATTCTAGCAGTTTCCATGGGCCACATTGATTTTCTTATGTGCCACAAGCAATTCTTCTAAGTTTTATTAGCTCTTAACATGACCTTTTTATCTGGCAGATGAAGAAAGATTATCAGATTGAAGATCCTGAATTTAAGAAGCTTGTGTCTGGATCCATTAGTATTCCCGCTTGTGCTGCAACTGCTGGAACCACACTAATTCTCGGGTTTGTCATTTTTTCTTCTTAGCAGTTACCTTGTTCTTGTTCTATTTTTTCTTTTTTTTTCCCCCTTCACCCAGCTTGTTAAGATACCCTTTTTCTTGTCTATTCATTGCCCTATTGTCCTTCTATCATTTTAGTTTTTTCGTTGATAAGTTCTCGTTGCTTCTTATTATGAATGGGAAATTTTCAAATTTATTGTTAATGGTCAAAATAGTCTAAACAAACACAGACTCGCTTTTACATCCCCTCTAACCATAATTCTTTTATTTTGTTATGCAGCAGCTCTTCTTTCTCTATATTATTTTAGACATTTAGAAACTTTTGTTTGAAAAAAAAACTAGAAAGGTGTCCTCATCAACTGTCTTAGAAAATATCAAGAACTCAACCTGATTTGGTACACATGCGGTATGCCCTTTGATCTGCTTTTTGTGCCTTTGATTTCAGGTATGGCTTGGGTTTTCGATGGTTGGGAAATTGTCGCAAACACAATTTTAGAAAGAAAACAGTACAGTGTTGGGGACAAATACACCTAAAAGATGGCCACTAAGGTTTTTACGACGACCACTAATAAGGTCTAAATTGCCAGAAAATCATGTTACTGCATCAGAAACATTACCTAAGGGTGCATCTACTTTCCACAGTGGAGGATAATCCCCTAACTTGCTGACAAAACTAGGTCCAATGGCTTCTCTTTTTTTTTGGTTCTGTCGAAATTACTGCTAGTACAGAAAAGCCGTGTAGTTTATCAAATGTTAATAACCATATTATTGTTTATAATACCTTGTCATCGGACTGTGTTTTCTTATTTCTTAATTACCAATCAGGGTTTGAAATCCTAATGTTAATTGGGATAGTAGTTGGCTCCCAAATGGGTTGGAGAAGATTCCTCTTAGCTCGTGAGGTTGAAGCTCACATGATGATGTTTTATCTTTTCTTTCTGGTAACTAACTATTCATATCATTAAGTATCGTGGTATCTTAATAGTTCAGTTGATTGATACGTGAATATTCATCTACTCGGTGGGGGTTTGATTACTCGCATTGTATTTCTCTTTCCAATCTTAGTAGTTCAGTTGGTTTCTGTATATACTACCCTCACCACATTTCTCTTGTACATGGAATAACCTATGGAAGTGCCATTTGTGGCTGATTTGGTGATGAAAGATTATAAAGAACATAAAGACAATCTTATTTATCTTATTTTGGTGGTGATAGTATATGTAAAGAGTTAAAAGTAAAATACTAGTTACTGTTTAATGGGAATCCCAAAGACAAAATCTTATTTATCATAATAAAAGAACACAATGATGAGACATTACACTTTAACAGAATCTTAAAGAATGATATAACTAAATACACCCATGTTTGTTCAACAAGTCAAAAGAATGACCAGAAAAACAAATGACTCACTTGTACAATTGAAAAGTTAAAAACAAAACTGAACAAGAATCATATAATCACTCCAAAAAAATAAAATTAAAGAAGGAACTTAATAATCTAGCATTTAGGTAGATCTGGTGGAGGAGGAGGTAGCATAGTTGATAATGTTGGCCCATTTTCAACAACAAAAGCTGTTGCTAAACCCCAAGGCAAGTGAACATCCAAATGACAATGCATCAACCATACACCTGTAATTTCCACATTAATAATTAGAACAAATATATCAACCATTCCAAGTTTGTTTCAAAAAGTATGACCTAGTGGTAAATGAAAAGATTGATTGCGAACTATGTCTCGTTTGAATTTCACTTGAGGCAAAAATATATGTGCTGGTGAGACGTAACAGACATGATTATAGAAAGAAATTATATTTCAAATGGACGTGCTTTATTTTTTTACCTGGATTGTTAGCTCGAAATCTAATGACAGCCCATCCTCCAACTGGAACGCCAATTGTGTTACGTTCTTGTGGATTGACAAGGTTGAATTTTTTCCTATCCGTACTGAGGATTAAATTGCCACGCCTTTGCGCCAATACAACTGGCAATTGAATCCTGCAAATTGAATATGATGAGTTTCTATCCCAATCAAGCATTATTTTGAACACAATTTCACCAAAAAAAAACTGTGGAATTAACTTAATTTTCTATCACCTTTGGTCGATTTTTTTCGTCATTATAAAACCAAAAAATAGCAGTATTCATGCATTATTTGGATTTGTATAGTCAAACTTCAATGGTGGGTTTGCTGGGAAATCATTAGTGTAAACTCCACCAACATTGTGAGAAAATGCCCTCCAACATGATAGCTGTTGGAAACACTGGAAAAGATGCAATTGTTTTCATACTAGCCGAAAATCGTTGTCCATTTGGGCCTCCACATGTTGCATTTCTTGATTTTCCACAAGCAGTTAGGCCCAGCCCAATAGTAATAAACATGTGTTCGTCGACTTTTCGAGGTGGTGGGTTCCAAAATGGGCTTGTTACAAGCCCAGTTATGTTGGTGAAAAACTTATGGGCTGTTGGTGTGTCATTAAAGGCAGGTAAAATTGGCAATTAATGGAGCTTGATGTATAAGTGCGTCTGCGGCCTCGCCGTTTACTTACGTTCTAATTCCTCTAGTTGTGGTGTTGTCAAATGGCACCCCGGCTGCACTAGCATAGGGGTTAGCCGTCATGTAGTACGACGCCGGTAGCTGATCGGCCGTCAACAGGACGTCAGTCGTCTGGCCCGGCCCAGTGACAACTACATCCGTGACGTAGGGATCAGTGTAAGCAGCATCAACCGCGACAACTTTCATTTTATGATTGGCGATTTTGAAAAAGAGTTGGTTATTGAGTCGCAGCGTTGATGATACGAAGGAGATATGTTTTTCCATGTTTCACCTTCAACTTGTATGTTTCTAATAAAAATGAAAACAAAAATTCAAAAGTTAGCACAACCTGTCGGCCAAGCTATAAACTCGTTGAATATATCAAGTGTATATATGTAGTTCTTACGATTTACGGAGCAAGGGTAAAGATCGCCTGGCCAGCCGTTAATAGTGTAAGCATCAGAGTTATTAGGTGCTGAGCCAGTTGCTAGCGCTGCATTCTCCACATCCACAACATTGGCATTCCACCATTCTCCTGCATTAACATATTCAAAATGATTTCAATATTTTCCTTTTCTTAATTACAAAAATAGAACATTATTCTTCATTTTGTAGTTTTATCAATAGGTTAGTAGTAACCTGGAATCAGAATTTTCATTAAGAGGAGTCAAAATATAAGAAAATAAACTTATGAAGAAGCCAAGGTGATTGATTCACCATATATGATTTTTTTTTTACTTATTTAAGTAGTGTGCGTCTTTAGAGAATTGAAGAGGTGTCAAGGCTATGATGACAAGTTTTTCTCGATCGATTGTGTGTACAAAATTAAATATAC
Organism: Solanum habrochaites; assembly: GCA_027704765.1. Lineage (NCBI taxonomy): Eukaryota > Viridiplantae > Streptophyta > Magnoliopsida > Solanales > Solanaceae > Solanum > Solanum habrochaites. The sequence goes on along the minus strand of JAKWJA010002495.1, from coordinate 62,188,832 downwards.
ACTTATAATAATTAACATTTAACCTCTCTACACCACATAGTTTTTGACAAAAGATGTGCATTGAACCACCTAAGGTGACTCTATCATGTATCTCAATGCCAAATGAATTGAATCACCGTATATAAAATCATCAATATCTTATATCACTTGTTTAAGCTCGTATTGGACTCACATACTAGTTTTGTTTTTCTGTTTCTCACACAATTTTTGATATCATATTGAAGCTCAACGAATGCAATTTTCACAGTTCATTTTAACCCGTAATTTCATGTTAAAAAGAATTACGAACAGCTCTAACAAACGTATTCATAACGTCAGTCAAAGTAAAATCATAATTGATGAAAGGATAAATTAAAGTTACCTAAGAGGATGGGAACTTCTCTATAAGGTTTAGGAAAAGGATAAGAGTGTCCTTTTTTTGGTCTAATGATGAGTGCACCATGAACTGTGGCTCTAAGCCATGATACATGTGCATGCCACCATAGAGTCCCTTCTTGTCCTGTTATTTTAAACTTGTATGTGTAGCTATGTCCGGGTCGGATCGGGCACTGGGTCGCAAACTCCGGCCCATCAGCCCACCCACTTAATAGCTGGAAAACTCCATGCCTGCATAAATTAATTAATAAAACTTGCATTAGTTTTTATTTTACACGTCATTCAATTATTACGTAATATGATATTATCTAATCTGATAATGATAGTTGACACATTTTGATTATCTAATTTTATTTGTATTAGGTAATTTATTAAATATTATAATATTTATCCGTTTCAATTTGCTTGTTCTGCTTTTCTTTTCAGTAAAAAAACAAAACAAAATGTTCTCTTTCTTTTTTTAGCAACTCTTTAATTTTGATTTTCCATATAAAATGTAGTATGTTGACACGTTCTACAATTTCTTTGACTTAAGACTAAAAAAATCAAAAGTTGTAAGTATTTATTTTTAAATTCAGTATCAAGTTAAAATAGAACAATCAAATCGAAAAGGAGATAATATTTAATTGCGAGGCGAGCTAGCTCTAGTGGTTGAGCACATTCTCCACCATCAATTATAAGTTTGAATGTTCGAGTCTTATTGGAGAATGAATGAAAACACTATTCTCTGATCGATGGAGTAAGAAAAAAAAACCATACAAGCTAGGGGCTCGGTGACAAATTCAAAAGTTAAAATCATAAACTTTAAATCGTAGTTCTTAAACTTGAAATTGAAAACTTACCAATGAATAGTGAGATTGTAAGGTGAAAGGTTGTAGACATGAACAACAAGGGTGTCCCCTTCATTTACACGTATGGTTGGACCAGGAAGACTTCCATTTACAGCAGTAATTACTTGTCTACGGCACAATCTCGTTATAGTACGGTTTTGCACCTATATATTTTTTAAAAAAATACATTAGTTAATTAAAGTGTACTTTAGCTTCTACCATTAATTAGATATAAAAGTAATATAACAACTACAAAAATAAGGTAGGAAACCTGTCATATATACCATGGTTAAAATACACTAATTATAATGTAGACAATTTTTATTTACTGCAAGTGTATATAGTTAGTTAAATCCTAAATTAAAATAGAAGTAATTCTACCAAATGCAATTTCATAATTTTTGTCATTTTTCTTAAATAAAAAACTTATTAGATGAGGTGTAACGAAAACATGGTCAATCAGATACATGCATGTTTATATCTATCATATATCATACGGAATAATGGGAATATTATACCTGTTTAGTCATAAGTTTTTACTTTTTTTATGGAATAATTTTGACTTTATTTGAAAATCATCGTTTTCATCGTAAAAAATTCAATTTTTATAACAAATCAAAGTGATATTCCATACAGACATTGTTATTTTTAGATGGACTAAAAAATAAAGATGAAAAAGAAATAGTCTTATGAAAAAATCTAAATAATTGTTATATGCATTTCAATGGAAAAAGGTTTTATGAAGAGTTGACTATATAGCAATATATTTTGCATGGGAATTTTTTTTTAAAAGAAGATATTAGTAATATAGTACGTACATGAAAAGAATGCTCAACAACTTCAGCTGAAATTAATGAAGAACAAGAAGCAAAAATAGCTATTATGGTGCAAGCAAATAACAAGAAAATTTGATGCCTCATTTTCTCTTAAATAAAATAATTCAATGTGTAAAGACTATAGAACTTGAAAGAATATTGAGTGATGAAGAGAAAAATGAGAAATGAATGCCTTTATATAACAAGAATAAATAAGTTTGTACACCTATGAAAGTCACAGGCGGCACCTATATTTTTCTAATTAAGTACACACACAAATCGCGATTAATATACTCTCCTTTTCAAATTATTTGTCATACTTTTTAAAAATAATTTTTTTTAAATTTAAATTATTTTTTTCGTTTCTTTCTAACTTTCTTTGTCCACATTAGTTTTTCTCTTTCCTCTCCCGTCCACTTGAAAGAATGAGGAGATAATTTATCAGTAATTCTTAATTTACCCTTATTAGTTATTATGAGCTTAAAAATTTATTATATTCAAAGGGTGATGTATAAAATTATCATTTTAATTTTATCACTCTTTGAAAAGTGTGTCAGATAAATACTGAACAAGTAAAAACAGACGGAACGAATAATATATGTTCTGTTTTCGCCGTTTCCCGCTTCACTTTCTCTTATTTTCCCCCCCACCCCTCATGAATTATTGGTTGATAATGCAAATATACAATGAAGTGGGATTATATTCATAAATCGGGGTAAACTAGTCCAAAAGAATCTTCTTAATTATGGAGTATTTGTTACATTAAGAAAAAGAGAAATACGATAGATAATTTGAGACGAGAAGTACTATTTAATCAGAAGTATATATTTTCCCTTCTTCATATACTTTTTTTAACCCTTTTTGCTAAAATTTGATTTCACATTTTCCTAATCTAACTTTCTATAGGGTCTATCTAATTTTATTTCCTAAACATTTCAACGATTGCGTATAAGACTTTGTTTAAGGCAAAACGAGGCATTTGAAAAATGGGTTCTGAAAATTTGGAAAAAATAATTAAGTAATTAAAAGTTAGTTATAAGATAGCTTGAGTTGGCCATCAAATAAATACTAATTTGAACAAGACTTTGTAGCAGATAGCCATAAATTCAATTTCATTTTTTTTAAAGATCTATTTATGTTAAATTTGACTGTTTCCTCTATTTTATTTATTAGAATTTTCTCAATGATTTAATTCCAACAAGCTTCTTTTTATTTAGAGTTAGGTAGCTTCCTTTACTCGTTAGTAGTTGGGTTCTATTGACATTTGTATACAAAAAAAACATTCTAGAATTTTTTCACTGTCAAAATTTCAAATCATCGATATCATGGTGCTATAATTATACTCTAAATGTTACAGTATTCAATAAAATGAAATCAAAAGGCTAAAATATCAAACTTTTCTCAGTTTACATTTTCTTAATTTGGGCAACCGGCCAAGGGCAGCTAGCATGGAAAAAACAGAATTATCAAAGTCCAAAAACATTGTCAAATTTTAGCTTTTTTACATTGTTAGTTAGAATATAAAAGTTATTCCCTCCGTTCATCTTTATTTGTATGTCCAATTATCTAAGGATGATTTGATAAAATTAATTCAATCATTTACTTTTTAATTCATGTATCAAATTAATAATGAACAAGTATTATTAGACGGAGAGCATACTGTAGAGTAAATAGCAAGCGCTATTCAATATGACAATAAAAAGGGACTGATAAGAAATAAAATACTCCATTATACGTATATGTGAAAATACATTCTCCATCGTATGAATATTGAATTTTTCTACTATAATCAAGATTAAGGTAATCTAAACTACTATTGAATGGATCTTATTTCACACGCAATACCAATTATTAACCAACTTATAATAATATTGACAAGAGATCAATTAATAGGATATATATATATATATAAAATGTTCGGATCAATTAACACAATTGTTTTTGACATATGGAGTACGTTGGATTTATGGTTTTTATATGTATTCTTCTAAAAGTTTATTGTCTCATAATAATTAGTTGAATTTCTTAAGAAATTAGTCTCTTGGTTAGAAGTTCAAGAATACAATAATTATGGTAAATATATTATTGAAAATAGAAAAAATAAGTTTCATTAGTATTAGTGTATTCCTACCTTTCAGCGCGTCCACTTCATCTTCACCCTCAGTCCACATAACCTCATGCCCTCATCCCAGCTTAATATTTGTTTAGATTATTATTCGAATACTGTTTAAATAATATTTTTTTTATTTACATAATAAACACAAGAAAATAATAAAGAACTCATTTATTTTTCGTAAAAAAAAGACATTTTTCTTCCTACTAACACAGATCAAATCCTCTAAAACAAATTTATGTGCTATTTTAAGGATATTTTAGACCTTAGTTTACTTCACCCTATATTTAAATTTCTCAATATTACCATTCCACGTCACCGTTTTTTAAAAACAGAAAACAATGTGCCACGATATATTTGTGGAAGGAAGTAGTCATATGATGTGCAAACGCAAACTAACTTGTGGACTCCACTGTTTTTGAATGAAAAATAAACTATATACTACATGGTTGATAGATGGTCAAATCATATGTCCACGGAAATACGCATAAATATATTAGAAAATTTCACTTGTTTTACATGATATATGCTCTAATTTTATATGAAATCGTGCTGAGAAATTTAATGAAAGGATAAAGCGCTCTCTATTAAAGATGATTTTATAATTAAAGAATTCAAATCTGAAATTTTTAATTAAAAAAAAAAGTATTTCTATCATAAGCCCGATTGATTAGGAGCATATTTAGTAGTAACATATTAAGCTATTAGCTACAACCATAATTATATGGAATGGGGGAGTAATATCATTTATTTATTTGAGCAAAAAGTGGTTTCTTGGTTGACATTTCGAATGATGTCACAACCAATAATCTTTTTTAGAAGACTTAAATTTGAATATTGAAATTTGGTGACATTTGGAGAGGATAGAGACCAAAACATGTAGAGCTAGGGAGTAGGAAGACAGTTGAAGTATCAAAATGTTGCTTCTACTACTCGACAAATCACATTTTTCTTTGAATTGAGATTAAAAAATAGACGGCTAGTAGAGCATGAGGATAATAATAAATAAGGAAAAAGATCTCAGAAAATCTCATTCCAAATTTCACTTTTATACTTCTAATAATACTCAACCAAGAAATGACAAATATACATTATTTTTAAAATCTTCATTTTTATTTTTGACTAGACATAAATGTCTATGGCTTATTTTTAGGTGATAAAATTTAAAGAAAATTATTTTCTTTTCATATTATAGTATTCAGTTTAAGCAGTGTCACATCAATTGAAACAACCAATAGGATTATATGAATGAGGATTGAGTTGATCACTTATCCATGAGGTTCCTAATTAAGAAAAAATAACATGTTTTCTACTACATGTTTTTCTGTAAATATCTACTTGTATTACTTTTTTTTTCTTAGAGAATTTATCCTCCATCAAATTGTGGATAGAAATTACATGGTATATGGTGAAATAATTTAAAGAAGCACAAAAATACAATTTTTCTGACTAAAAAGAGAAAAATATTGTCCCATCACTTAGGTTAATATTTTTCTTAATCTTTACAAACTAATCAATATAATGTGTGGATGCACTAAATATTAATTAAGTGGAATAGCAAACTAGGCAAATTCATTAGGGTAAGTAGTTTTTTTCCTTCTTCTTTCCCTCTGAATATGTCAAGGAAAATTAAATGCTTGAGTAAAAGTTGTAGATTAATAAACATAATTCAACATGCGTAAGTAACTAGTAACTATCATAGATGTAATTAACACAGTTTTAAAGAGAAACTAGAGGGTTACGTACATTAATTTGATTGCGTCTCAATTTTTACTACTAAATTGCAACTACATATACTCCCTCCATTCATGTTTACGCGTTCATGTTTGACTTGACATACATTTACGAAATAATAAATAAAATATATTTTACTACTTTATCGCGATTATTACAAGTCATCTTACCAGTTGAAAAAATGAATAATACTTAGTAATAAGGATAAAATAGATATAAAAGGGATAAATTATCTCTTAATTTTCTAATCTGAACTGGACGGAGAGTATATATAATGGCTTGTTGATAGAAACATTTAAGAGGTAGGTAGCCTAAGGTAGTTCGTTAAATATATTTGGTAGACGCCCTTACCAAAATTGAGAGTCAAATTATTTTTTGGGATGTTGATTATGACTTGTCACTTGCTTGAGATTTAAGTTTCTTTTTTTGTGTTTGTTAGGGTGGAGCTAGGGGACTTAGCAAGACAAAAATAACTAGTGGAGTAATAATTAATTATACTTTCATAAAATTATTAAGATTAATAGTCTTAAGATGATTGGTTTAATTGTCATTATCCCTATGCATGGATGTCTCTTTAGCTAGATTAAAGAGAAGTTGTTAATCTCTCCAAATCACATGTCTCAAATCATTAATTAAGCACTTATTAGTAAAGTTCAAAACTTTATCACATAATACTACTTTAAAACTCATTTCTCAAATTATCTTTCACAATCAACGTGCATATAATTACAGTAAAGTTCTCAAATTAGCAAATTCTTACAATTTTAATATTCAGTATTACTATTTCCGATGTTGTTGTCGATCAACTTCTTGAAGCTCAGACTAATTCAATCTTAGATTTTGAATTATATTGTTTAATTATCTAATTTATTATCCATCTCTTACAAGTTATTAAGAAATAATCTAATCATTTGGTCAAATGTCGTTTAACCACATTTACAAATTTAATTGTATCGTTTTAATGATAAACAAGTATCATTTTTACTTATGTTTATGGTATATAAGAAACTATGGATTGAATCGTATATGCCTAATTAGATGTAACATGTGATTTATTAAAGCCATTTTATTTGATTTTCAGATTGTGATGATACCACTCTGAAGTGTGATAGAACTTTCTTTATGAAACACATTTATAAAACGTTTTCTCTTTCGTTATTTGATACTTTCTTGCCTTTAAATTAAAAAAAATTGTGCGAATAAAAATGTATAATAAAAAACAATACAATTATTACATTGATACAAGAAGTACAATAGTGAATGGCAATAAACGATACACAATTTTTTTACAAAAAATTACATCCAGTTTTGGAAAAAAAATCATATAGACATTGAAACAGATGTCTAAAATTGAAAACCGATTAAATTGAAATGAGAAAGAAATAGAAGAGAAGAAAGAAAGTTGGATTGAGGGAGAGTGACAGACAGTGTGATTGAGGGAGGAGTGAATTTAGGGGTCGTGTGGTAGATCGTATTCAATAAATAGTAAAATGTATTAAGGGATGGTATTATTTAAACTATGTTTTTGTTTGATATAAAATTAAGTCTATATATAATTATTCACGAATTAGTTATTTCTTTTATATGATATTATATGATGTATTATTAATACCTTCCATTTTGAGGTATTAGTAATACATGAGTTATAATACTATGGGGTAAGTCTACTAAAAATAAAAATATCTCTCAAAACATTTTAATTATTTTGTTTATTTTCTTGATTATGTTTTATGGTGTTGCTAGTAAATTTATTTAAATAAGTTTACAAATTATTTAGAGTGTGTGTGTGAATTTTACTATTGTTTACCGTCTTTTCAATTTTAAAAGTTGATAGTTTATCTTTTTTTAAAGGGAAAATGCACAAGTATCCCTCAATCTATGCCCGAAAAATCCAAGAACCAACACTTATACTATACTAAGGTCCTAATTATCCCCTTGAACTTACTTTATAAGTAATTTTTTCTACCCCTTTTTTAGCCCTGACGTGGCACTGTTTGAAAAAAACGTAAACCATTGTTGGGCCCACAAGATATTGCCACGTAGGGTCGAAAGGGGTAAAATATTATATAAAATACATTCAGGGGGTATAGGACCTTAGTATAGTATAGTGTGTCTCTGAGATTTCGGGCATAGTTTGGGGGGTACTTGGGCATTATCCCATTTTTTAAATTGAAATTGACCTTTTTGTTTAACACCCGCTTTTTCAATTTTAAAAGTTATAGTTTGTCTTTTTAATTGAAAATCGACCTATGGTTTACCGTCTTTTCAATTTTAAAATTGATATACTTTTATCTTAATTGAAAATTGACATCTTAAGTGATAAATTTACTAAGATGAAAAATTAACTAAAAGAAAACCCAACGGACGACAAAAACATTCTTTTCATGGTGTGTAGAAGAGGCTGGCAAGGGACGGGGAAAGGGTACTGGGGTGATGGGACGAAGGGGGACGGGACGACGGGAACTGGGAGGGGGATTTTCATCCCGGGACGGGATTTGGGGGGGACGAAAATAGGTCCCCATCCCGTCCCACTAATATATATGGGATTGGATGGGATTTGGGGGGACGGGACGGGATGGCATGGGAAGGGGATTCTTTTTTTTAATATTTATATATTTTTATTGAAATGGTATGTCTTTAGCTAATAAATTTTAAATTTAATTTGATTTTCAATATCAAAATAATTTTCTAATTTAAAAAGTTTTACTTTTCAAATTTTAAGATTCATCATTTTTCAAATTTCAAGTTTCAAACTTTAAAGTTTAATTTTCAATTTGAGAAGTTTAAATTTGTAATTCAATTTTTTAAAGTAATGTAAATTGTAAACTTTAAATTAAGTATTGTCACCCTTAGTTTCCGTACTGTAGTTCTCTATTCACTTTGTCTCTTCCCCTTCAAATTCCCCCCCATCATTGTCTCCCACCCATTTCCCCTGCACCTTATAAAGTTCCCACTTCTACCAATTTACAAATATTAGTGGAATAAAAAAAACTAATCACGCAAGCCACCTTCTAGGAAGGGTTCGTTTCAATAAGTTCTCATACGTCAAACTAATATTTGTTGACAGATATTATATGATTAACTAATTTTAACAAGCCACCTTCTAGGAAGGGTTCTGTTTCAATTAGTTTCGAATGTTAATTAATAATATCTGTTTTCTCCCCCCCCCGTTTTCTCCTTTAAAATTTTTTACTTCAATGTCGCATCATAGCGATTGTGGATATCCCCCCCCCCCCCCCCCTCCCGGTGTTGAGCAAACTTGTTAGAAATTCCTTGTGCCCTAATTCATCAATTTAGGGTCTGGCAAGGGGGACCTGGCATCCGCCCCGCATCACCCGTCCCGCCCGGCCCCCTTCCGGCCTCATCCCCCAGGGTTTAAAGGGGATTATACGGGATTGGGGTTGAGGGGAACCAGTCAGGTCCCGGTTCACCCCTGCTTCCCGGTCGACCCGCCCGGTCCCCCCGGCCCAGTTGAACGCGGCCTGTTCGCTGGATCCCCCCCCAATATATATATTTTTTTTTTATTTAAAATGTAGTCGTTTACTATCCGTTGGTGTACGGCTAGTGTGATGGGGGCCCCCCCCAACGGATTTAGCCTCTTTTGGACTTCCCAAACACTCCCCTACACCACCCCCTATCACCCACCGCTCACCCCCTTACTACTTTTTTAAAAAATTCTTTAAATCCTCAAGTTATTATAATTTACATTTTAACAACACCATTTTAATACTATAAATATACATCTATCCTCTTACTATTTCTTACAAATCTCTATTCTCATTTCTCTCATATATTTTCTTTCCTATTTCTATCACTCTCAAGTGTCAATCTTAATATCTATATTCAATTTTTAAAATTCTCTATTATTTAGAACCATATATTTTTCAATTTTCAATTCAAAATTTCAATTCAAAATTTTCATATTATATCATAAATATATTATATTATCTCAAATTTGGTTATCAAAGTATTGGCTTGGAGTTCAATTACAAGTTTCCTTACAACAAATCCAAGCTTCACAAATCGTTTACAAACGTCTGCATATTACAGACCGTTTGGTACATTCTTTCATAATAGTTATATTTTATTATTCGTCTTTACTTTTGTGTTTTATTATTTTTTTTTTTGGTTTTTCTTCCTTCCCCTTTCCCCCTTTACTCTCATCTAATCTCTCACATCCCTCTCTCTCTCTCTCTCCTCTTCTCACCAAAAACAAGCTCTCTCTCTCTCTCTCTCTCTCTCTCCTTCCGTCTGAGTTCGAAGCAAAAACAAAAATAGCGTAAAGGGAAAAGAGAAAGCACAGATAACCAGCCAAGTCGCCTTTGTAAATTATTTCATTTGGTCCCACCAACCCAAAAACGTACAGACAACAGAGTAGTAAAAGTGTGGTCTACTACTTCATCTAAATCAACGAGTAGAGAGTTGATTTAACATAAATGATTCTACTTAGTTGATGATACCTTATAATATTGATTCAATGTTGACCGATCACGAAAGGTTTAGAAACGACGTTATGGTAATATAATTCTAATGTTGAGAAATTCAAGGTTAAGAAGTAGAAGCTTGATTTTTGATAAGAGGGGTTCTATGACACACCTACTAGTCCGGTGACAGAAGTCCAAATGAGACTTCAATTACCGAGCAGAAATTTTGGACATCCACCCCTAATACCTCTCCACAGGGAGAAGTGAAGTATCACAACGACCTAAAACTCTATTGTTGGCAATTTATGACTTATGAAAGAAAATAGTGTTGCTATTGTAAAGTTGTAAGCAAGCTTTTAAACATAAACAAGGTGGGGTCAGGTGGAACGGGGGATTAAATAAACATTTATTATCTTGTGTGCCGATTCAATATAAAGAAGCTAAAGCATTAGTAGCCAATAGAAAAAAGGAATGTCATTAATGAATTAGATATTACCGTATGCATCAGCGATAGCGGCTTCTAACATGGGTTCAAGGAACATTATACCTTTTAAACCCCGCTGGTCCAATTAACACAACGTAAATATAATAAGGAATTAGATCGGGAAAATTTAGCTAAACTGGTTTTCTGTTTGTGGTTTTGCCTTATAGTTTTCCTTTTCCTTCAAATCCCGGTTTTTCCGAATATATCAACAACTTTATAATCCGGATTATAGAGGCTTTCATTTCAAGCAATACTGTCAAAACTGATGTTTTTGAATATCAAGGTAACATTGTCAATTTCTTCGTTGTCTAGTTTAGCATTTTAGATAGTAGAGTGTCTATTACTTCTGACATTGGTCTAGTGGTTTTAATGGAAATGATTATTTTAACAGTAACTGCCTTGGATTGATCATAATTGAAATTTGCAAAAAGACTTATCTTTATAAACTATGTAAGAGAAAAAAACTGGTGCATATTTAGCTACAATATTTTAAGTGTTTTAGATTATTACATGATTATAGTAAATAATGTCTGGCATTAGATAATGGATCTAATAATTCCAAATGCTTCTAACATGTTAAAAGTTAGATTATGTCCAATTATTGACAGTAAAAGTTTTTTCAGTTATATGTGTTGCACATATATTAATAGTTGTACAAGATGATCTTTCATTATTGTATTGTGGTAGCGTAAAAGTTGAATATGCTGTTACCCTGGATTTTTCATACAACAATGCCTGGGCTAAATTAGGGAAATTTTAAGGAGCGTTGTTCACTAAAAACTGTTATTGTCACCTAGAAAAAATCCAAACATAATAAACAATGTGGAATCTCTTTCGAAATGCTTTCGGGTGCTTATAAATATAGAAGACCCATACAAATGGTTTTTAATTGCTCATAAGCTAACCCATTAGATAGAATTTTGTGTGAAGTCCTTGGGAATAAACTAAAGAACTATTACATTTTTAAGTAAGACTTTTTTATTATGATGCTACCTACCATGTTTTCGGGAATTTATTATCCTACTAACTATTTCATCCTTATTAATAAATATTTTTCTCTTCATTCATTTTCTAATATAAAAAATAGATACTTTAGAGTTGCAATTGAATGTATGATTGAAAATTTAAAAAATATTTTTTTCCTATTCCTCAGTTTTTTTGAAACCGGCTACTTTACTACTCATCATGCTTATAAATTACAATGTGTGCAAGGCCTTGTCGACACTTTTTATGAAACCTTTAAAATTTTCCGGAAGAACGTCATATTGTGAACGTGTAGTCCCCCCAGCATAAAAATAGAAGGCGAAAAGTTTTTTGTATGAAATAATATAGAACTAGTGAAATTTTGATATGAGGGAGAGTGACAGACAGTGTGATTGAGGGAGGAGTGAATTTAGGGGTCGTGTGGTAGATCGTATTAAAATAAATAGTATGTATTATGGATGGTATTATTTAATACTATGTTTGATATAAAATTAAGTCTATATATAATTATTCACGAATTAGTTATTTCTTTTATATGATATTATATGATGTATTATTAATACCCTTCCCATTTTTGGAGTATTAGTAATACATGAGTTATAATACTATGGGGTAAGTCTACTAAAAATAAAAATATCTCTCAAACATTTTAATTATTTTGTTTATTTTCTTGATTATGTTTTATGGTGTTGCTAGTAAATTTATTTAAATAAGTTTACAAATTATTTAGAGTGTGTGTGTGAATTTTACTATTGTTTACCGTCTTTTCAATTTTAAAAGTTGATAGTTTATCTTTTTTTAAAGGGAAAATGCACAAGTATCCCCTCAATCTATGCCCGAAATCCCAGAGACACACTTATACTATACTAAGGTCCTATTATCCCCTTGAACTTACTTTATAAGTATTTTCTTTCTAACCCCGTTTTGCCTACGGGGCACTAGTTTGAAAAAAAAGTCAACCATTGTTGGGCCACAAGTAGGCCACGTATTCGAAAAGGGGTACAATTTATTAATAAAATAAATTCAGGGGGGTAATAGGACCTTAGTATAGTATAAGTGTGTCTCTGAGATTTCGGGAATAGGTTGAGGGGGTACTTGGGCATTATCCCATTTTTTAAATTGAAAATTGACTTTTTGTTTACCGTCTTTTCAATTTTAAAAGTTGATAGTTTATCTTTTTTAAATTGAAAATCGACCTATTGTTTACCGTCTTTTCAATTTTAAAAGTTGATACTTTATCTTTTTTAAATTGAAAATTGACATCTGTAAGTGATAAATTTACTAAGATGAAAAATTAACTAAAAGAAAAGCCAAACATGACGACAAAACTATTCTTTTCATAGGTAGTTAGAAGGTCATAAAAAGAATATTATCCGACAATTATTTACCTTAACCAATTGCATAATAATTCTAGCTTATAATTGAAAAGATGTTTTTCTATAAAGTTTTAATGCAAACACAAGATGGGGTGGAAATAATGAATCAATCACTTGGTAAAATTAATCTCGGCATTACTAATTTTTGTATTATTAATCCATGCATTACTAATCCCAGCATTATTAATCTCTACATTATTAATCTTTGTACCAAACGATACCTTAGTGTATTTGGAGACAACTTCAGGTATCGCGTTATGTCTTTTCTCTTTAAAAACTTACAAGATAACAAAAATACAAAAATTACATTTCAGGTATCGCGTTATGTCTTTTCTCTTTAAAAACTTACAAGATAACAAAAATACAAAATTACAATTAAAAATAAAATGAAGAAATAAATCTCTTCAGGATGAAGCGCGAATATCTCGCTTTCTTTAAGGAGATTCAAGCCCATTGCAACAAATGTTTTCACTGGTCCAAAAGTAGTCCTTTTTGACTTGTCCCTCTAGTATACAACAATCTTCACAAAATATAATTCAACATCTCCGGACAAGAGTTGAGTCCAAAGCTCCATAAAAAAGAACACCTCCATTCATCTTATAAGAACTCTCTTTTTGACAAACTTTATGGACTCTATATTTTTTTTGTGTTGTGTGTACAAACCAAATGAACAGCACCACTATTTACACTAGAAGGAATCTTCCTAGCAATGAAGAAGTGTAGTAACTAGTGAAGATAATGGCCTTAGGAGTTACATAGGCTACAAGGATGTCACTTTTTACTACAACTCCATCTCCCTTTTTACTACTATTAGTTTAGCTCTCTTCAATTTTAAAGGTATATCTAAATATTTTATTACATTTCGAACAATTTGATAAACCTATTAGATTTTCAAGATGATTAGTAGGTATTATTTAATTTTTTAAAATACAAATTTCAATTAAACTTTTAAATTTTCGGAGAATTTTGAATCTTTCATAATTATCATTTCTAATTTTTAAGTTTTTTATGAAAATGAGATAGACTAATTGATGATACATTCAAAATTTTAATTTTTCTTAGAGAAATAATTAATTTTGTTATTAATACACAAATTCTAAAAAAAATAGTATAATTTTGGAAAGAGGAGAATTTGACCGAAGAAGAAGAACAAGAAGAAAAAAATAGAGGGACTCAACTTGACGTATGGGTGGGAGTGTGTTGAGGGTGGAAGGTGAAGAAGAAGAAAAAGAAAGAAAGAATATAAGGGGAAGGATAACTTGAAAGTAGGGCGAAAGACGAAGAATTTAAAATGAAACTAAAATTAAAGTAATAAAATTAAAATAAGTCAAAAAGTAAGAGAGAAATAAAGAAAAATTTAAAATGAAAAAAAAAAATTTCAAATTAAATTAACATGTTCATCACATGATGGGATGTATAACAACTTGCTATTTAAATCTGTATTGATCCAAAATAATATAATAGTTATGATCGAAATTGTTTAGGGGTAATGGAACCCCAATATTAAGTGTCTTTTAAAAACTTGAGAACCACTTCCGCGTCACTTTATTTCTTTTTTCTTTTTAAATTAGAGTCAAGTGCATAACTCATTGGTAATCCACACCTAAAAAATTGGCAACAAAACTTTCATTTAAACACTTACCACTCTTTGTCATTTTAAAACAGACCTATGGTAGATGCCTAATGAGTCTTTGACACTAAGCTTTTTTTTAATCAGCAAAAACACTGAAGAGAGTGTAATACACTCGCCGATGACGTGTCAAAGCAACAAATTAACTAAAGACATGTAGCGTAAATATAAAAAATAATTAATAATAAATGCACTACAAATAAAAACATATGTTTCAAACTAAATAAGTTATATTTTATTTTAAAATAAAAATAAAAAAACCTTCAATACCCACTTCCTTTCTCACCATCTCCATCTCTCCTTCTCCATCTTCTCTTACCATCATGAACATACTTATCAAATTTGATAAAATTATGGAAGGTTAATGAAATAAAAAGTACTTTATCTATTTTTACTATTATCAAGTCATAACAATCTTCACCTCCGTTTCTATCTCTTTCATAAATAAATGATTTTGGAGATGCAGCAAGAACTTAAATTCCTCTATAAAAGAAGTGACCTTTTTGACCTAATTGTATTTCAACAGATTTCATCATTTTCTTTTTGACGAGATAGTCAAAATTATTAGGATCGGATAATTTTTGCTTTCCTAGAAGTAAAATTGCATATTGAAGGACAGAAAAGGAAAGGGATCTTAGAAGATTATTATGGTTAGAGCCTATAGTAAGCAATAAAAAGATATGCACCACCATTAAAACCTCCAGAGTGAGAAAATTGGGCGGATAAGATTGGATACAATGGTGGATAATGGAGAAGATGTTGGAAGGAGAGAGAAGGAAGAAGAAGAAGAAATAACAAAAAAAGTAAAAATGTACAATATTTAAACTTTTCACGCATTCAATAACAGTGTAACACACACAATATGTCAACTCAGCAAAAATTGTCAAAATGACACAATAGAATATGACATGAAGTATTTAAAATGAACAATGTCTAATTAAAGTGTCTAAATGAAAATTTAGATCATATGTTTATATGTTTGTTTTTTTTTTTGGTTAAATTTAGGTCAAATGCCTTTTTATTTCCAAATAGAGCTGTACAGACTGAGGCACAAAAGTGACCAACAAAATCAAGTCAAAGCAAAACTTAGCAGCTCACAAAGGTAAGTCATTTTCTCCTTACAATCACGAGGTAGTTGTGTAAAACTGCTTACTGTTATTGGACTCTGTTGATCCAATGTTATGCTTACAAGTTTGTCTGCTACCTAGTTTGCTTCCCTCAAAACATGTATAATTATACACCGCAAATCACTTGTGTCTCACCTTATCTCTTCTATCTGGTCGCTGAGCTTCCAAGGTATACTTTCTCAGCGCCATTATGTTTAGTTTATTTTTGGTATGACACTTTTTCGTTCCTGCATATTTATGTGTTTGCTTGCTTTAATTGCTTATTATTAAAGGAGTTTTGCTAGTATGGTGTTACTGTCATCGTGTTATGCATTAAATGACAACTAACTCGTGAGCAATCTGAGAGTGAGCTAGCTTTTTGTTAACCTTTTTGTAAAAATAGTAGCTCAGGCATAAGCAACTCTAGTAATTTTGCACATTACTTGTTAGTTCACTACCCTTTTTTCTTACATCTTCATTAATTGATAAAAAAAAATTTTGTTTGACATACTTGAACTTGGAAGCTGTTGTACATTTGTTTTAGACAAAATATTGCTATTCTATATTTACTTTAGGTGCTAATTTTATCTTCTTCTTTTCTGTATCAGTCCTGGTCATTGCTGGATAATTAAAGCAAAATATCGTCTCGAATAGTCTAAAAATGGGATGTATACAGCAGTATACAACTGATATACTGGTCTTAGGTGCAGGATACAGGTACCGGAGTTTGAAGTAAGTTGTATACCAAATATATACAACCTAATATACACAAAATGAGACGAGATACGATCTGTATGCAGCAGTATACACCAAAAGTATGCACAAGTTTATCAGGAGCAAATGAGCCAAAAATTGAAAATACAGCAGGGTGAATAAATTTGGGTCTTCTAGCCCAATAATTTGAATTAGGGCAAAATGACCCAAGTTTAATATCTCGTCCTCTTTACTTTTATTTATTTATTGTTTGTATTAGTAACTAACTCTATTTTGATTTTGGTTGAATTTAATTAATTTCCCAAAAATAGTAGTTTATCTTTTATATTCAAAAAGTTGAAATATTTTTCTTTTATATATATTTTATTTTTACTTAGCCCTATTTTATTAGTCTTGTCAATACTTGAGTTAATCTCCTTTAGAATGGACCCCTTTTAGTTTATTTCCCCTTAAAATAACTAATTAGGAACATAATAGTATAAGTAAGTAATAAATAAAATAAATGAATTCTTTTACTTAGTTAAAATTTTAAAAATTAGTCAAAGTCATTTTAGTTAAATTACTGGTCAATTGCTAGTTAGCGGACATTTCGAGGGCCTAACACCTTCTCGAATGTACATTGAATTTCGAACCCTTTTATTTTCAATTGATTTAATCTGTTTGAGTCTTTTTAAAACCTTAAGTTTTTCCTTGATTTTTACAAAAAAAATTAAGTGGTGATTCTGTTTCTTTTAGAAATTCGATTTCTTCAATAATGAGTGTAATCGATTTTTCGAAAACTTAGTCATGTTTTCTTTTATTTTATTTTTTTCGAGTATAAAAATGAAAGTACAAAAACTAAATTTTTTGTTATGTATGTGATTTAAAATTTTAGTTTGTAATTATTACTTAAGACTTTTATCAATAAAATATCAGCATACTTATATTTGTTGAGTTTTAAAAAGGTGTGAATGAAAAATGAAGAGTTGTGATTTTTTTATGAAGTTTGTACGATTTTATGAATATTTGCGACTTTTATGAAAATTTGCCGAGTTTTATAAAAGATCTGACTCTTATGAAAAATTGTGATTTTTGGAAGGTACGACCTTTTGAAGATTGTGAATTTTTCAAAGTTTGTGACTTTCCGGTCAGGTACAATAAGAACGCTTTTCGCACTAAAAATACCCTTGTTTTCTATACATTGGGATTTCCTCTATTTTCTATAGAATTCAATGGACTTCTTTCTTCGCAACTATTAAATTAGTATTCTAATTATTTTACTGTCGTTGAATGGTCCGCTGACACGAGTTTTTTTGTATCTATACTCTGGGGATTAAGATCTTATTTACCCTGGGAGGTCATATCAAATTCAAACTTTTGATACGAGAGGGAAATAATTTCCTTAGGGGACCTGGTGAGTTCATTGGACTTGAATCTTTTTTCTATAATTTTTTTTCAATCTGTACGTTTTTACAAATTTTGATTTGTGAATTAATTTTTATTTTCTTCTATTCTTTTGTTTATCACTGGTTTCATTAAACGTGGTAACTTTGTGTTCTTCTTCTGCAATAATTTTTGGAATCATAAGATTCTTTAGATACATATTCACAACGAATTCTTCTTCTTTGATAATATTTCGTATATTATTTTTAAACTATTTCCTGATCTATTCGCTACGATTTAAATTTTCTATTATGAAAATGTTCTTAAACGTACTTTGTTGTCTACAAAGATCAAGTTTTGTGTTGCTAAGTATGTTTTGAAACAGATAACAACAATCTAAAGAAATTATATCTGTTAGTATTTTTTGTATTCTAGATTGAGAGAATCAGATCATGAAAGTAGAAGATAAATGCATTACTTCTTCCATATTCGTTGCTTTGTTCAAAAGGTCGAAGTGAGAATGTAACAAACATTTTTTTTTTAGGTATTCCTTTAAAGTTACCAGGTAACCTTCTTATAAATTATCTAAGAGTGAAAATAGTTTTTTCTAAGATTTTTCAATTTTTTTTTTAGTGTTCTTTGGAAAAGATCTGCAAACCCTATGTTGTGGATGAATTTAACTTCGCCAATATGTTGCTTTTAAAGACTTTTTAGTTTGCAAAAATAAGAGATGCATATTTTTGTTTGAAAAATAGTATTTCAAAATGTTATAGTTGGAAGACTATTTGAAAGAAAAACATTTTATGTGATAAAGAATATGTGTTTGCTGTTTTGGAGAAAAAACATACTTTTGTAGTTTTGTACTCGATGAAAATGTTAGTGGGTGTCTGTTGTTGTAATACTAAAAACTTTTGCTGATTTTTAGACTCGAGATAAATTGGCTATGTCAATTGATTTGAGAATCAGTTGATGTAATTAGCTCCCAAATTTGTAATTTCAACTTTTCTCTTCTTCAAATTATATTTTAGATGTCTATACAACTTTTTATATGAAATTAATTTTCGTATAAATATTTCCTGGTTTGATTGGAACAAACATGAATCAATTATGCCTCACGTTAGGTGTTACTATTATATCAATTAGGAAAAATATATACATTATTTTCGAATAACTTTATCATGTCTCGAATACCTAGAACTTTCTAGATGAAAAAAAGGAAAGGGAAAAAAAACCACCTACCATTCATTTTTGAGTAATTGCCTATATAGTCAGCCCCAGTTTGGAAATGACATAGAATATACTTATGTTTTTTTTTCGGACTATACATATCACCAATTTTTACCTATTTTTTCTCAAACTATGCTTTACACAAGAAAATGCCATTATCCTCTCCTCGCTATTAGCGGATGCCATGTCACATTATTTATTTATTTATGATTTAACATTATGTTTTAACCCTTATTTAACGTAGCTTGCAATATGTTTTTTAAAAAACAATATTATTTTCTATTTATGTTTTTTTGAAAATGTTTTGTCTTTTGATATATAAAGATAAATTTTAAAAATGAATGAAAAAGTCCTCATTTCTACAACTAACTACTATGTGATGTTTTAACTATGTTTTGAAAATAAGTTTTTTATTTTTTAATGATAATTTATTTGTTTACTATACTTTTTTAATTTTTTTTGAATAAATATATTTTTTTTATGGTGCACTTTTTTCTTCTCCTATTTAAAGATATTTCAACATTCTATCTTGGGAGGCATTCTCTAAAATCCTGAAAGTGATAATATAATAGACATTACCATTTTTTTTTTATAAAATAAGTCATTTTCCATTTTTCAATTGTTTTAACCTTAAAAATTTAAATTGGAAGCATTTAAAAGAGATCGTTGATTTTTCCCTAGTAATAGCCATTACTGTTTTATAAAACAAAAAATCAGTTCAATTTTCTTTTTTCCTTTAAAATTGAAATTAAAGAAGACATTTAAAATCATTCATTTTAACTTGTTACAATTTCTTTAACAAAAGAGCTTTTATTTTCTACTAAAATAGCTATATTAAAATTCCTGTTTTTTTACTTGTATTTTTCGCTATATTTAACATGTTTTGTTAAAACTAACATTTTAAATATTGTGGTGCAGCATGTGACCTTTTATTGCTCCTAATATTATAATAGATTTTTGTAAAAAATAGACAACCCCAAATATATAACCCAGAAAAAAGATTAATTAAGAACTTAATATGATCGTCTCTCCTATCTTCAGAAAATAAGGGTGAATTTCCCCTTCTTTAAAAAGAATTAAAAAAAGTAATATAAAATAAAAAATGGTGGATATGAACACGCTAATAAAAATAAATAATAATCTTTTTGTGTCAATAATTTTCCTTTCACCAATGAGTCCATCCAATTGTTCTGTTGGATCTCTAAAACTAGAATTACATCATAAAGCTGACGTGGAGATATCTAATTGGTTAATACCACGTAGTCATGGCCACGGCGAGTGAGCAATTGGTGCTTCTCTTTTTTTTACTCTTCAGTGTTAACCCTCACCATTAATACTCCATAATTCACTCCACAGAAACGACGAAGAAAGAAGAAGAAAACAATGGATCGAGCTTCGGTTTTTCCACTTTTCTTGATTGTTCTACACTTTATCGCTACTGCAAATGCACTGTATGGACCTACATCCCCAGTTGTTCAGTTAACTGAATCCAACTTTAAGTCTAAGGTATTTTTTTTTCAATTTTCATTCTAAGACTCGATTTTTAAAGATTGATTTGGTTTGATTTAAGTTGAAGGAAAACCCCATTTGTTTATATCGATTGATTTTGTTAAAGGGTGTCTATTTATGTGTTTAAATGCGAGATCAGTGTTCGTTTCTGTAATATTTAAGGGGAAAGGATTGAACTGGGGTTTTGGTTTAATGTTATTCGTTTTTGCTGTTATTTGAATTTCACTGTTAATTTCTCTATTACTGATTAATTCAGATTTCATTCAATATTTTAGGCAGGGATTTAGGTCCTGACATATTTGGGGTTCCATTTTTTTTCTTTCATTTGGTGTTCGAAAAATCTGTACATGTATTGAATTTTCCCATTAATTTAAATTTACGCTACACAGGGAGCTGATTAAAGAGTGAAATGTTTCCTTGCAAGATTTTAGTTTTTTTCATTTGAGCTCGAACTCAATACCTCTAGTTAAGCACATTTTTGGCCTTAAGCCACCGATCTTATTGAGCCGCTTCATGTGTTCTGATGGTATCAAGAAGATAATGCGCGACTTAATTGAAACGGTATTCCTATATGCTAGTGGTAATGATTTATAAACGACCTTGATGCTGCAAACTTAAACATATTTATGTTTAGGTCATTGACAGACACATAATGAGGGTTCTAGTGATTCTATTTTACTTTCTTTTTAGGACTTATGTAATTTTATCTGGTTGATACTACTTGCCCCTAGAAAGAGCATAGAGGAGTTCAAAAGGTACTGAATAAGGGCCTAAAGATATCAAATAAATTTCCCCTAACCAATATTTATTCAAAGGCTAATTCTGACTCACCTTTGTTTAGCTCAAAACATTTTCTGAAGTAATAAACAATTGAAATATGTAGTCTTTTTAGGTGGTATTTATTCCGTATCGTATTCAATCCATTGAAGATCAGGTGATGAAATTGCAAGTTACTTCGAGTTTTGAAAACATCAATCTGTTCTAAGTTTCAACTGTAAACAAACTAAATCAAATAAAAAAAAAAGTTGAGGTAAAACTAGTACTCCATCTTATATTATCCTACTTTGGGAGTGTTTTACTGCCTTATATTAGTTCTCTATTGTGATCGATGTATTCTTGACGTCTAGCTTTCACTGCAAAGCTGGTTTAAATAGCATTTAGAAGAATCCTCAACTTTTATAATTGCAGGTGCTAAATTCAAAAGGTATTGTTTTAGTTGAGTTTTTTGCACCTTGGTGTGGTCATTGTCAAGCTCTGACACCCACATGGGAAAAGGCAGCTACCATATTGAAAGGTGTTGCCACGGTTGCAGCTCTTGACGCTGATGCTCACAAATCCCTGGCGCAGGTATTGTTAGTTAATGTTTTCTTAAACATGCATATCCATGTACTTACTCGGTTATACTATCTTCTGCCTTGTAACCTGAATAAGATCAGATAGGGATGTGTGGATGATGAAATGCGATCTTTTAGTGATATTTGTTATAGACCAGAGATAACATGCTGAAAATGGTATGACTCGTGATTTATAACAACTGAAAGAACATGTAAAGATGATCTTTTTATCATCTTTCTTTGGAAAATGAAAAAGAAGTCAGATGCATGTTGCCTTGTGTCACTGAAATCATTCAACTAAAAATCACTCAACTAAAAATCACTCATATTAGTTGACGTATCATATTGGTGGGACATAGGTATGACCACTTTGTGCAAATTCTTCACTACACACTAAAATTAACTGCACATACTCACCTGGATGACCGTGGAGGCCTGAAACCAAGACAGACCGGAAATGAGCTTTTTGGCAACACGCTTTTGAGAATAGAAGTGACTGGAGATGGCTGTGATTGACAAGGTCCATACCCCTACCTTTATCAAGCTAGTTTACCAGAGTTAAACCCCCTTATTTGTATGTTTATATTTGAGTCGTACCCAGCAGAGACTTACCCTTTAACGAATACATATCCGTGCCCCAGATTCATGTAACATAGATAGGTGTTGCTCGACTTATGGCCAATCGCTCAGCTTTTGGCTTATCAGCCTTGGAAATTATTTAGGAACTATAATTGAGGCATTTGGTGCAACCTTAACATGCTAAGGAAGTTCCCCGCAGATGTATATAATATGGTTGTATATCTAAAGTAAAGGTGAGGAGAAAATTAGCTAAACAATTCTATCCAGCTCACTTAGGTTAAATTTGTCAAACATGCTGCTTTTTTGAAATGTATAAATCTATAGAAATAATTAAAATCTTTGGCTAATTAGCATGGGCTCATGGCTAAAGAAATATTGAAACAATCCAAAAAGTTAAAGAATCACTCAACTTGTGCGCTGTTGCGATGACTTTATCCTCTTTTATTTTGATTTTCACAAAGGCTACTGAAGCTTCTAGGACTTGGTTTCATGTAGTTCCGATACTTCCAAGAGAGAATAATTCTAGACTACTAGGAGGATTGTTAACTAATCTAGAATTGCTCCACACTCTAACTTATAGTTTCCCTAGCCTGAGTAAGATTCCGATCTAATAAAATATGGGAAGAAGCTGAGTAGTTCAATGAAATTTGGACGACTTGGCTTAGTCTTATTAAAAAGCACTGCCTCATCGCTTAAATCAAGGAAGTAAGGTCTTATTGTCATGCACTTTAGAGAAATTTGTGCTTCAAATAATGGTGCACAAACCGATTCTTATGTGATTGGTCACTTCTTTCAATATAAGCATTATATTATATTGGATGGCGAGTTATTTTAATTCTCATTACTGTGCGCTTCACTTCAAATAAGCACGTGTCTCACTTCAAGCCCCACGAATCTTGTATTGCACTTTCCGCATATAAAAAACACTGCAGTTTGGTTGGAGTCTTCAGAGTTGGAATTTCTGACCTATTTCTAAACTTAATTTGATCTCTGGACTTATGGCGTTGCTGCTCTCATTTTTCTCATCGTTCTGTGCACGTTTATGCATCTTATCAATTAATATCCTAGATCTAACGATCCCAAGCATCATCAGAGTATCAATAGGTGGACTCAAGAGTTCACACTTCAGGATAAATTCAGATGTGATAAACTTGACACATGTATTCGTGATTTAGGAATATGGAATCAGAGGATTTCCTACCATAAAGGTGTTTGCACCTGGAAAACCTCCTGTTGATTATCAAGGGGCACGTGAGGCTAAGCCAATTGCCGAATATGCTTTGCAGCAGGTATTTATCATTGTTTACACTGTTTGAAAGTCAGTCTGTACTAGGGCTTTCTGCTTTCCAACTTTTGTTTATGTTAAAAGACTTCATCATCATGTCTTTTTTCTGGCTTTTTACTATTTCATCTCCAGCAAAAGCCCTGTATCTTGACTCAATCAAATAATTCTGCCATTCATTTTCTTAATACCTGATATAATGCTGCTAGATCCAAATAATTTTCTTATTGCCGATGATAATGCATTGGTAGATCCAAATAAATTTCTTATTGCCAACGATAATGTATTGCTAGATCCAAATAATTTTCTTATTGCCAATGACAATGCATTGCTAGATCCAAATCTAGTAGTTAAGATGAATAAATTCCTTTTGAACGATGTCTGGGGTTAAGTCAAAAGCATTTAGTTGCATAATTACTTTTCTATATACATTATGCATTTGATGGTAGTAAATAATCTATTTAGCTGACAAATTATCCAAACGAAATTTGAGTCATTTTATCGTGCTTAATTGATTTAGTGATGGTCTTGAGTCCTTTTCCATGTTTCCTTTGAATCTTCATGAGTCATGAGAAATCATGAAGGTTTTGATGTCAACTACTTTGCTTACAGATCAAAGCACTGCTGAAGGAGCGGATACACGGAAAAGCAACAGGAGGATCTTCTGAGAGTTCTGAGCCCAGTGCATCAGTAGAGTTGAATTCACGAAATTTTGATGAGAATGTTCTTAAGAGCAAAGATCTCTGGATTGTTGAGTTTTTTGCACCTTGGTAAGTTTCAACTTTTACTACTTTCGCTTTCTCTTGTCAGCCTTAGTTATTGTAACTTTGAAGATGTCTAGATGTCATTTTTTTTGGGTAATGTAGATATGTGTGTCTGCTAAGGTATGCTAAATAGATGGGCTACCTTGTGAAATAAACCATCATATGTACGTAAGTAGCATCTAGAACAAAATCCAGAAGACTCTCTCTCTCAATATATTGATATGCTTTACCCATCTTTCACACGATGATGACCATTTTCACACTGAATTTAAGTATTTCTGACTGTTCCAGTCGAGTATTTGAATTACTCTGAGACTAGTGTTAGTGCGGTGTAGAATGTTGATCTATAAATGACTCTAGGTTGCTATAGTCACTAACCCGAAATTCCATGACACATTATTAAATATAATTCCGGTTTCTTGGGAAGGAAACTGCAGGACATTGTTTCAAACTGATGTAAACTCCGTTAACTGGGTATTCCAGTTAATTAAGTGTTTTAACTGGTTTGGGCTTGGGACTTTCCTGTTGGAGGTCTCAAGTTTGAAATCCCTTGCCAGTGAAGTCAAGGGGTTTGCCTTCTGGGTCGAGCTCGTCGCACCGGACTTTTCTAGCGCGGGTTACCTCTCCATTTGTGGTTTGTGAGCTATTGCATAGGAGTGGGGTTTTTACCCTGTGCGCATCCAAAGGGTAGCGGCTGTGGGTTTCCCTTGTCATCAAAAAAGTGTTTTACGCCATTTATAAGAATTTTACTATTCATAAATCTGAGAAAGCAAGTATCATCAGACATAGAAGCTGGTGCGAACTATATGGTAGGGAAAGGAACTATCATCAGACATTAGAAGCTGATACGGACTATATTGTAGGGGAACCTCAGTTTCTGTTAAGTTGGAAGGTAGAAGGCTGTTAAAATTTGAGGCGGACTTTTCCACTTATCCTGCGATGAGTCATACATTTCCTTCTTCGTCCAACTTTTCTTCTTTGCTTTGAATTTTTGTCAAGATCCTTCTGTGCATTACTTTCTTTTAGATTATATATTGTTTCTATTTTTACGTACTGATGTCTTAAATTTAAATGACACTTTTAAGGTGTGGGCACTGCAAAAAACTTGCTCCTGAGTGGAAGAAAGCTGCTAAAAACCTTCAGGGTAAGGTGAAGCTGGGTCACGTAGACTGTGATGCGGAGAAGGTAGGTTTGGACCCTTATGATCAGTTGGCATCTGTCATCTAATTAAATTATAGCTCTTCTGTTTTTGTCTTTCAAATAGCAAGAGAATAACAAAGAACATATGAAGGTAGTTTCTGCAGACAAAATTTTGACACACTGTTGTATTAGTTTAAAAAGCTGCTTGCACCTATGAGCATGAATTATAAAGTGAAACCTCAAAAATGAACCTGCCCAATGAAGGAATATATTACCTATACTATCGTTCTTGGTTTTCTGCTTATCATATTCTCTGGCCTGCAGTTCTCTACCCTGGCAGTTTCTAACTCTTATGATCGTATATTGCTTTCTGTCTGTTCACGTAATTTCTCCAGTTTTGAATAGGAATATTTGCTTAGCTTGCTTAAAAGTGAAGGCCCGAACTTGCTTGAATTAATAATCATCAAGCCTCAAGTTCTCAGTCGGTCCTACTCTTTTAAAAAGGGAAGAGGAAATAAGCAGGAAATAGAGAGTAACAGTAAGCACATAAGAAAATGTTGGGATACACTTATGTTACCATATGCAATTACATGGAAAATGAAGATCATGTAGCTGTTCTCATTGCTTGATTGGCTTTTAAATTAGAGTTCCTTTTTAACTTTTATACCTTATTGCTGTGTCTCACTTCTAATTAGGGTATGTTTTCAGTCTTTGATGAGCAGGTACAATGTCCAAGGTTTCCCCACAATTTTGGTATTTGGTGCTGACAAGGAAAGCCCTGTCACATACGAAGGTGCAAGGACAGCTTCAGCCATCGAGTCCTTCGGATTAGAGCAGCTGGAAACAAATGTTGCACCTCCTGAAGTGGTTGAGTTGACTAGTCCAGTAAGCTCACTTTTAATCTTGTGAACTCTTCTTCCTTTCTCTTGCCCCTATCATACCTGTTAAAATGACTTTTTTGATCCATCTCTGTTTGAAGGATGTCATGGAAGAGAAATGCAACTCTGCTGCAATCTGCTTTGTTTCATTCCTGCCGGATATATTAGATTCCAAGGCTGAAGGAAGGAACAAATACCTAGAAATGTTGTTAGCCGTTGCAGAGAAGTTCAAGAGAAATCCCTACAGGCAAGTGCACTCAGCCACACTTGTTGGGCTCTATTCTTCTATAGAAATCTTATCACGTGTAATACAATCACGTGGTCGAAATGTACTTAGATTTGAAGATAACATTAGATTTTGTTAATATTACAGCTTTGTTTGGGTGGGTGCTGGTAAGCAACCAGATCTTGAAAAGCATGTTGGTGTTGGAGGTTATGGATATCCCGCTATGGTAGCTTTGAATGTTAAAAAGGGCGTATATGCACCTCTTAAGAGTGCATTCCAGCGTCAGCCAATAATGTAAGTAGTTTTTCTCCATATAATTTAAAATCCAACGTTATTTGGATCTTAACATGAAATTGTTCATTCTGCATATACTACAGAGACTTTGTGAAAGAAGCTGGACTCGGTGGAAAAGGTAATCTTCCATTAGCTGCTACTCCTTCGATTGTAAAGAGTGAACCATGGGATGGAAAAGATGGAGAAATCATCGAAGAAGACGAGTTCTCCCTTGAAGAACTTATGGGTGAAGACACACCTAACAAGGATGAGTTATAATTCTTCTACCCTTTCATATAGGGGATTATTATGATGAGCTAGATAGAAACAGTTTTGTGTAACGAGCCGCGTATTACTGTGTTATATGTTGTTAATCATCAGATTGGAATCCCCCAGTTCAAAAGATTTCATTTGTTCCCTGGAACTTTACTTGGATTGTTATTACTCTTCCTTTCTTCTATGGTTGCCTTGTTTGTTACAGGTTTAGAGCATAGTATGTATTGCATAGACTATAGCACTTTAGAGGTGTGTAAAATGAGTTTAGGTACTTTTTTTTTTTTTGTATTTGATACGTAAATAAAAAATATTAATTTAAAATTATTTTTATATAGACTTGATAAATAATATATGGAAGCTGGATAGAGTAGGGGTGGTGGGGAATAAAGATGTTTAGGAATTTGCTTTTTCAAGAAAATATTTTGACTAATCGAATATAAGAAAATTGTAATACAATCACTGTAGCTATTCCGAGGAAATAGAAATTACTTGTATGAATATATTTCACTATTATATATACACATTTAATCTCTAATTTAAAAATATTACATGTCTACTTTTTAATAATTATAACATGATTTTTAAAAGTTAAATTAGATATACAATCCTCTAAAATATGGTTTTTAATATTTATCTTAAAAATATATCTCCTTAATTGTGGGATTTAACAATTCAAATTACTCGACACTATTAGCCTGACTTCCTCATGTTATTCACTGCTTAAGCACATTCCATTACCGCCTTCTTCCTCAATCATTTCAATAAATGTTTTGTTTCACACACATCTATCATTTCCCTTTTCTTCCTCAAGCATCTCATACATGTATACTCTTAACCAATTCTCTATAATCAACATTATATATATAAGTAACGTAAGATTTTGTTCAGTTATTTCGAGATATTGTATTGTAATTTTATTTTTACCATGTTAATGTATCTAGTTCGGACGCTCTAATTATTTTAAAGTCCGATTTTTGGATTTTTACATTGTTTGAATCTATTAGTTCTCCATATTTTTTAATGGATGAAAATTTACACAGTCAGTAGTCTCGTACAGCGATTTGTAATT
Organism: Solanum habrochaites; assembly: GCA_027704765.1. NCBI lineage: Eukaryota > Viridiplantae > Streptophyta > Magnoliopsida > Solanales > Solanaceae > Solanum > Solanum habrochaites. The sequence continues at coordinate 62,160,328 of JAKWJA010002495.1, read as the reverse complement.
TTTATTTTTTTGAATTGATGATAAGGCAAATACTTACCTCAGTTCGTACGTTATAGGTATATGCTTACTATATATCCGAGATAAATGTTCTTGGATATAATATTTGAATTGATACTTGATACATCAGATTTATACTAGATACATATAAAAGATACATGAAATTAAAATTAGATTATATAAATAGATACATGAAATTAATATTAGGTCATGTAAAATAGATACATGAAATTAACAGGGAAAATTTCATAATGGGCACACTTACTTGGATTATAATCACATTATATGGGTTATAGTTTACCTATTACATTCTATAGATATGTTTAGTTATTTTAGGTATCTTTAATTTTGGAATATGGTTTTTTTTATTTTTTATTATACAAATTTTAATTTAGAAAGTGGTTTGTAACCTGAAGCGTTAAATATGGCGACAATAAATTAGATAATGCCCCTTTAGGTAACGTTCCTTTTTTTAAGCTAACGTTCAATTCATATTTTTTTTCAAAAAATAGAATTATACGCCTTGAAACAAAATATAATTTTTTTTTTTGCTGTTTATGAACATAATTCAGCAATTTTTTATTTTTTTCTTGTAATCGATTACAGGTAAGTTTTTCTGGAGAATTTCATGTTTATTATTGCATTAATATATTATGTTCAATTGGTTTACCAATTTTGATTTATGGTGTGTTCGTATTGTGGTGGCGTAAGTTTTTTAAAAAAACTGATTTCAAATAGATTGTTCTAAGCTGAAATTTCATAATATACAATTCTAATACTTTTTGTTGGAATAGGATTTGTATATTATAAAGAAAGATCATTGTAAGGCGAATATAGGTATAGTTTGTGATAATTGTATATACCATAAAGTAAGTGTTTTACTTTTGGATACATTAATATACTTTTTTGAGTGTCGTATTTTGTTATATTAAAAAGAATAACATTATAAAATTAATATGTACTAATGATGTATAATATTGTTGTATAATTGTATTATGATCTCTTTGAATGATTTTAAATATTGTTTTTTTATAATTGTACAATAATGGGCTCATAGCTATTTTGGTTATGCATTCTGTACCTTTTTTGTTTATTGATGTGCATACATGAAAGATTAGTTAAACATGACATCATATACCATGTCTAAATGACTTTTATATACTCCAATAATATATACACTTAATATATACAACTTCAATAAATTTGTATATAACTACTAAAATATACAAATTACACACATATGAAATTTTCCCATCTATATAACTGAAATCCCATTACTTGTGTATATATGTATACTAAAAAAAAAGTAATGAGCTTTATATACAATCGCTATACTACCGCTATTAAACTTTTATATATAAATACACAAATGTTTTTATATGTATATAAACTTATTATATATACTTCAATAATTTGGTATATAACGATAAATATACCAATTATAATCAGATATGAATATTTTTGCAATATGTATAAACTAAGTTCCCATTACTTTTGTATATCTATACCAAAAAAAACAAAATAATAATGAGTCGTTAAATATCCAAGATGCTACGCCACTATTAAAGACTTAGTATGTTTTCATTCCTTATACATAACTTAAAGTATTTCTAAAGTAATAAATACCACAAACACATATAATCATTAAACAACTAATATACAAATTATAACTAAAACATGGTTGTACAAACATGCCAGTACTATATACAATACTTTAAACAATATTGTTGTATATTAACATCTAGTAACAAATTTTTTTAATCAAATTGGTGTTTTAAGCACTACCCATGATTATGATGTTCTTTAGATCCATCAAACCTTCAAGGCAATTTTTTTTTCCTCTGATCAATGTTTAGCTTTCCGTTCCTCTTTCTTCCTCCTTGTACAATTTTAATGTCCTCTAGCTTTGGCATGTTAATAACTCTTTTGAAACTGCCGCCGCAGGTCATTTTTTCTCTTTGGTCTCAATTCTTCCATTGTTTGTTCATGTTGAACGTGTTGTGTTGTTTTACAATAGACCCACCTCAACTACATCAACCCCAAAATCTTGATAAACCCTTAAAACGTGGTAATTGTCAACAAAATGACATGCAATAGAATAACCTCTTGTAATATCCCTCTTCCTCTTCGATGAAGAGATTCATTATTTGTGTAATCACAATTTTAGATCTAAAAGAAACAAACAACGCTTGTTTCATCATAAAAACTATGAAAAAACATAAGAAACAGAAAACTATAAACTTATAATAAGGGAAAAAAAGAAAAAGCCTACAATTTAGATACGTACGAAATTGAATTCAACTTCAGGAGGGAGTAATTGAATTTTGGGACCTTTAAAAATTCAAACGGCAGAAGTATTAATTGTCGGATAAAAAGTTGAAAATGAATAGAGAGAGATATTGTTTTTGTGTAAAATTAATATCCAAAGTTAAAAAAACAAAGGGTTTTTATACATTGGGTTATTATATAGGTGGTGGACCCCATTAATTATAGCAAAAAAATATCTATACTATATCAATAAATAAATTGAACTATCCCGTATTATATAATTACTATAAAGAATTTTTTTTTTTTTTTTTTTGTTCATTCCATATAATTTTTCCAAATTAAATATTAGGTTAGATTAATAGGTACATTGAATTCATCTAGAATTTTTATGATAAATATAATGTACTTGGGTATGAATCTCATTTATCTAGTGTTTTATTTTGTTGATATATCATATATTTATAGTACAGCAATTAATAAATTTATTATTTTAAGGGTAATAAACTTAAATTAGTCAAATTAAAATTATGCAAGATATACATGTTTTGTATTTTATTAATAATATTAAAAAGTTATTATTTCAACTATGTAAAATAATATAACTAAATCTACCCTCCTTTATTTTCGCCTTATATTTTTTTCACGGATTTGCTTAATTTAAATTTTCTAATTTAATTATCCATGTATTCTGAAAATCTGAAAGTTCTCAATAACTCGTTTAATTAAGGAAATCAATTACAACCAATTAATTTAAACATATAAAATACTTATTTCAATTTTAAAATTCTATAGATACATGTGTCTCGTGGATTTATCTCGATTTTAAAATTCAACAAATATTATTATTATTATTATTATTAAATTATTTATAAAAGTTTCTAAAAGGATTAAACTTCAAAAAAGTAAATAAAATTCATAAAACGATTAAGATGATCATTATGACAATTCTCCTTTAATTAACTATTAAAAGATAGGGTTCATGAACTGATAGTTAAAATGGGATGAAATAAAACGTATCATCCAGGTGCCCTTCTTGAAATCATCGCCAATCTCATTCATGAAATGGCGATCCTATCGTAATTGGTAAGACTTAATAGCACCTTTCTTCGGCACTATATCTTGTCACCTACAACTCATTTTACTATTTTTTTTTAATAAGGCACATAATAATTTCTTTTATTTTTTCAAGCTTTTTTATTTTTGTTATAATATAATATCTTTTAAAGCATAATGTTTTTAATTTATATAGTATATTATTAGCAACAACTAATTTCAATTGAATAAGATGTTGATCATTTGTTGCAATAATTCCGTAGAGATATGGTATATAAAAAATTACTAATATGAAGGTATAAATAGTTAAATTCGAAATTTTAAAATATTGTCTAATATAAAAAATAAACAGTTTTTTAAAATAAATTTTTAATCTAAATTTTATATCATTCAAATGAAAATAAAATCATAAAAGTCCACTATTAATTCAAAATATTAGGGTCTCAAATTTTTGGGGCTTAACAATTGGGAGGATGCTAAGGCTTAAGGAGCTGGGTGGCTTACATAAGGGCAATATCAAAGATGTAAGCCTAAAAAGACAATTTAAATGGTACTGTTGTTGGCTTGTTGCCGATATCTTCATCCTGCATAACATAAGCCGCAACCGCCAAGCCCCACCTCGTATTAGGCCTGATATATTATTTAACTTTGTTATTTGGAGCTGATATATTTTTTCGTTGTGAAAGTGGTCTGTATATATTTTTACCATTATGAAACGCTTACATATACCCCTACCGTTACAAATAAGCTCACATATATATACTTTCATTTAATGGAAGTGAAAAAAGTTTTAAATTTATTTTTGACTTTTAATTTCTTAAAACATTATTTTAGGGTATTCTGGATTTTCTGCAAAGTTCAACGTATATTTTAATCTTTTTCAATAATAAATTTTTTTTGACTCTTTTGATAAATTTTTTTGGTTTCCTGTGCTTATTTTATTCTTTAGTGAAAGAAAAAAAATTAAAACTAATTTTTTTTGGGCAAATCGTAATTTAAAACTTTTTTTTTTTGTCGATATTAATTTAATTTTGTATTTGAAGAAAAAAAAATTGATCATCTATACTAATTTTACAAGAATATTATTGAAATCTAAATAAATTGACCATCAAAATAAAAAATCCTAAATTGCCATTAAAAACAAAAAATGTATAGGTGTTAGAGGATAAATATACTCATATCAGATTATATTAAAAAAATAAATTAAAAACAAAATTATTTTTTTTTTCATTTCCGCTTAGAGGAAAAGAGATATGTGAGCATTTATATAAAGTGAGGTATATAATAGCCTAGACCTCTTCTTTTAACTTGTTTTCCGGGGCATATTTTTTCCAGTCGCAGTCTGGCTACAACTAATTGTTCTTTTTGTTGATTGGTGAACAAAGGAATTTAGTACTGAACAGTAAAGACAATATAGAACATGAACTATCACAGTTGAAAAATAAAAGAGTTCAAACCGTCATAACTATTGAGTCAATGACTTTGAATGCCATTATTGAGTCAAGCAACGAACCTCGAGCAAGAAGTCACATCGGATCTATTAACCAAGTCATCCGCTTATATTATAACCAAACAAAGACCCTTTTTTGCTTTACTCGCTGTAGTTCATACTCACTACACTGGACGAGACTTTCTATTTGGTAACCAGTTGTAATATCAATGCTAATGACAACATTGAAAGATATCTTAGCACGCTTTTCTCAATTTTTTAATTATTATTCTAACCCACCCCGCGCCCCATAGGTCCACTCCTGCTCCACCTCCACCGCCCCATTACCATATTATTAACCTTGAAACTTTAATACAACATTTTCTGATCTCGTTAGATGAGAGAACCCTATATAATATCAGTATCTCATTTGATTCTTCGGACGTCCAGAGTGTATATTCCCATTCTGGCTGGATTCAGCCATCCCTAAAGTGAAACCTATTGAGGTTGGATAATCGGCAAGATCGCTTTGCTTGTTGATCTTTATATTATGCGCCTTGGCGCGATGTATTCAGAATTTTTCAAATGTATTGTACTTTTGAAACTATGAATTCAAAATTTACTATTTGTTTGAAATTTTAGTACATATTGACAAGAACAATTTCAAGAAAAAAGGTAATTTTATTAGCACCCAAAAAGCACTCATTTTCTCACTACATACATCCTTCTTCCTACGAAGGGATGAAAGAAAGTCACACAACACCTTCCAGTTTACGTAACTAGAAATCCACGTCTACCGTTCACTATTAATTAAATCTATGAACGGTTCGTCCATTCCTTTCAAGCATGATCCTTCTCTTAGACATTTTTCTCCATCGATCATCTAAGAATTTATACACGTAATTACACACTCTACTAATTATACATGACATTATGAAATACCCAAAGCATACAAATTAATACATATTTATCTCAATCTTATAGTAAATACTAATCATGCTAAAAACTTGGATAAAGCTGTTTTAACCACATGATCAGCTATGATACGATCGGTTCTCTCCGTTGGATGAAATGCATCCCAAAATATATATTTATTTGCGTCTTTACATGTGAAAAGATTGAATCGATCACATGCGTAACCCATCTCAAATAGTCCTGTCGCGCAACATGCTATTGAAGCAACCTCAAACCCTGTCAAAATAAATAAATAGTACTATGAGTTTACGTTCTATATACTGACAATGTAAAAAAAATATTGCATATAATCAAATCACTTTAAAATAGCACTGATGAGTAAAGTGAAGGATGTATAACAAGTTTTCAGTGTATATAATTTAAATCTTTTTTACGTACCATATGAGGAAGGATTTTTGATCATTTGTAGCATAGGTTCATAAGGATTAGAGAGAACAACTTGAATCTCAGGTAGCTCTTTATTCAACTCCATAACCAATCCATTCAATTTTTCATTGAAATTCACAGCCACAAGATTGTAACTTTCCATACATTCATTCCCCTTTCCCATATTTCTTGTTCTTTCTAATGGCATACATCCCATTGGTGGAAGTCCACCAAGTGATATCTTTCTTGCTCCAAGATTGTATAAATTTGTGATGAAATTCTTGGCAATACCAACTAGGAAAGTTTGGAATTGATCAATAGTGTATTGAGATCTCCTTTGAGGCATTGTGTAGTAGTTTTCAAGGAAGTCATTTGTTCCAAGGCTTGTAGCATATAATGCCTCACTTATGACTTCATTTGCCTTTGTATCACCAAGATAAGCTCTTAGTTTCTTTTGGTATTCTTTGTAGTACTCCACTTGTTTCCACAAGGGTATCACACCCTGCAATTTTAGGATCATGGGGTGAGAATTCTCATAAAACATGGTAGGATATTATCAATGTTCGATCAAATGCTATTTCATTTGTCACGTTTTATGTGACATTTTTTTTTTCTTTTTACAACAGCATACGTTGATACTCCACAAATGGTAGGGAGTGAGGTATGTGGAGGGGTGGTGTGTACGCAACTTTATCACTATCTTGTGAAGATAGAAAAATTATACCGGATAGACCCTGACAACAACATTACACTTTTTTTTCTTTTTAATCAGTCAAAAATATAGCACCATTAGTTTGTATATTTTGTATGTAGAAGTAACTTATCTTAGCATTTTCATTTAAATTATCTCTCTGTAAATAACTTTTTGGGACATGGGATATAAAGTTTATGTTTTAATAAGGGAGACAATATGGAAGTGACATGTGAACTCTGAACACCTTTCATTTAACTCTAAGGGTAAGGGTAGTTTTGGTGCCTTGCATATACTTATAGCTTTTGTCATAAAAGACTATTTATTTCTTACTAATAATTAAATCTTATGCTCACGTCAAACTACTATTAACTCCCAAACAACCAACACGATCTTATTGGACTAATTCAACTTAAAGAAATTAATAATAGAATGTAATATATTATTCTTTTTAGACCTAGCTTATAACTATTTTCCAAAAGGTAGTAACCAAGAGTATTTGTATACGTAACTTAGAGCTAATATGAATTAGTTGGTTGAAAGTAGGTGATAAAGTATTAAAAGTTAGAAAAGTTCTTTTTGGACTGATCAAACTAGTTTTATGGACAAATGATCACATAATTACTTTGAAGTGTTGGAATTGATGATAAATAGTTGATGAATTTGATTTTCAAAAATATGTCTTATTTATACCAAATTATAAGGAGTCAAGGAGAATAACAAACAACAAAAAACTGAACAAGGTGAGGGAGACATCTAGTTCTATTGTGGAAAGAATGTTTTGATTCGAAAAAAGGATAAATATATTTTTAAACTACGATAGATGGTATGTAGATATTTTTTGTAATTTTTGGGACATTGGTGCCTTTACGGTCCAAAAGTTAGAGCATATATACCTTTTATACTAACCAACATACACGTATCATAATTTTATCCACCGACGCGACATTTATTAAATATTTGATCAACGGATAAAATTGCTCCATGTGTTCCTATTTAGTCTTCTGTTTGAGTGAAGGGCATATATGCTCTAGTTTTTGGATGACAGAGGCACTAATATTCCAAAAGTATAATGAAGGATATATGCATTATCATTTACGATAATTACGGATATATTTGTCATTTTTCCTTTTTGTGAATTAGGAAAAATATTACTAGTAAAATATTTGGTCAAACCAAAAAAGCTTAAAACTGAAAATTAACCCAAAGTTGTTCTAAATTGATTTCAGATTTTTAGCTTATAAAAACATTTTGAGTGTTTTACCATACGACTAAATAAGTTTAAAAGTATAACATAAGCTAGTGTAATCGGCTTATATTAAACTTAGCTAAAACCACTTGAATTGTTTGTTCTTCACTATATAACTTTTAGCACACGAGACTTTGTTTACATTCTTCATTTCCTCCATACATTTCATAGTTTAACTGAGTATGAAATTTAAGAAATATATAAAATTTTTGTAACGTTCTCAAACTATCCTTAAATTAAATGAATAATAAAATAGAAGAACACACCTTAGTCGACTTTTTGTGAAACAAATAGTATTAAACATTAGTAAAAAATTGATAATATCATTAAATATTTTTATTTTTTTTAAAATCGACTAAAGTAAAATTACCAGAACATCAGCAGTAGCATTATCATATCCAGTTCCAGCAGAAGCAAAACTAACTCCAACAGCAAAATCAGACATATTATAAGCTGGATCCAAATATGCTGGAACAATTTGTTTCAAACCAGCTGCCTCCGATATAAAATCAGTCGTAATTCTCCCGTTAGAAAATCGACCGGTCGGTCGACCCCCCGCAAAATCCCGTCCGTACGGCATAAAATTGCTCCGAGCGATCGTCTGAATATGATTGTTATTGCCTGAATCGACTGATGAATCGCCAAATACAATTATCGCTGGAATTTTCGCATTTGCTTTAGCAGGTAACATGAAAAATAATTGAACTATAAGGAGACATAACGATATCGTGTTACTAGTATGTGCCATTTTAAATTTTTACTTGATTATTTTCGTGCTATGTAGTTGAGTTGTTATATAGTACGAAAAATAAAGGTAGTAGTTAGAAAAAAAAAGGGAGGCAAATTAAAGTCACGAATGAACTAATTTTGGTGGGGGTTTTTTAATGTGTGTTGTAATAAATAATATTGTTAGGCATGACAAGGACAAAGAGCTACACGAGGGTCATTTTATGATGATATTGTATGTAAAAATTGGTGCATTTAATTAATTGTTTTCATGAATCCAACTGCTTGCCTTGGATTATTGTAGAGAAGTTTAAATTAGCCTTTTTCAGAAGTAAAATAATTCTTGCTACATAAAGTCTTAGGAATGCATACTTCGAAGTCATGTATTATGGTACCAAAATTAATAACGATCTCTTGGCGTGTACGTAGAAATACTTTTGATTTGTTCATGTTTTTATTTTATTTGCATGTTAATAATGAACTTAATCAGCTATGTTAATAATCCAAATAAATTTAAGTTATAAGTGACGAATTACGGTGCATTAGTCCAAAACTTAAAGACGACGTTATCCAACTTGCTAGTGAGACAAAGTATTTTATTCATCATTTGCATTAATTACCCGATTTTGTAAGAAAGAAACAAGGGGGAAGTCTCTGTTTCTCTACTTCCTCCGTGCACGTTTATTTATCGACATAATATGTAAATGTCTTTTAATTTAATGGTATTTTTTATTTTTGAGTGTATATGAGTAGGCACTTAAATTTGTATTATATTGAAAAAATATACTCACGTCTTATGTAATATAATACATGTAAGACGCCACATAGAACACGAAATTGTCATGTAGAACGCTACATAGGACAAATGCATCTTCAATTATATACGAGTTTAAGTCTACTTATGTTGCACACTCAAAGTTGGAGGACATAGCTACCTATTGAAGCCAAGTTAAGAAGCATATTTATATATTATGCCTTTATTTATCTATTACACTTAAAATAAATATTCAGTTTTAATTGTCTAATTTAAAATTATAGAAATAATTTATCATTTTATATTTATTTTACTTTTACTATTCATTACTAATTATTTCTAATTCATTTTCTAATGAGTGAGTTAATGTATAATAACCTAAGAATGATATAATAAAATTATCATTTTATTTATTATTTTTTTAAAGGTGTGTCGAATTAAGCTTGAACGAATAAACCTGATGAACCGAGGAAGTATTTTGTGGATGAGAGTAATACAAAAATAGAATTAGAGATGGAATTGAACTTAGATTCTTTAATTTCACAAATGCTAGCTAGCTTGACATTTTGGCAACTTATCTGTGGCAAAAATTGGAATTTCACTAAAGTTATATAGTGATATATATTCAAGTATTCAACTATGAAATATAAAAATAATATAATATTAACTTTATTATATACATCACATATAGATATTCGGCCAAAATATATTTAACTATTTTTTATTCTCAATTTGATAATTTAACTTTTAAGTCTTATTATTTTTATTAAAATTGAAACGTTTTATTAAAATTGAGAGGTCTGAACATAAATAAGTATTTAAATATTAGAAAAAATAAATTTTTATTTACGAAATTACTTATAGATATAGTGAATTAGTGGTACTTGCTTTTTATGCTTCCTTTTTTGGTATTAAAAGAAAACATTTTCTATTTTCTTAGGTTTAGGATAGTTTAATTAGTTCTTTAATAATTGGGTAAATAATTTTTGAATCAATAAAAAATATATTACGTAAACGATTACTTATCTTTTTGATGAAATATTTTATGGAAAACATTTTCTTTTCTACCAAACTCACCCTTTCTTTTCAAAAGTTCGCATCATCGTAATCAATGTTTTACGTATTTCATGTTTTCCCCATGATTAATTAACGTATAACAACATAATAATAAATGTGGAAATGAACAATGTACTAATTGAATTAAAAATATGTTGGACCAATTAATATTTTTATTTTACGGTTCGATCCAATATTGGGAAACTTAGTCTTGTTGGTGGTTCATGTAATGCCACTTGTGCATGGATGAATTTAATGTAATAAAAAATTGAAATTGATTTATGGTTTCCATTTAATTCTTGTAGAAGAAAATTTGCAGTTTCGAAGTCAACAAATTTCTGTACGATAGTAAAGTATAAACAACGACATGTACTTATAATTATTATAATCAGTGACAAAGTATATAAACAAGTTGTCTAAATGATTATTATGCCTAATGACCATTTAATTTATTTTTTCTCAGAGTGCTTATCAACATGTTTTTGGAAAAGCAAACTAACTACTCTATTTATTAATGTTTCTAACACTTTACTGAATACCTAATTATATTTTTTTAAAACTTTTTGACCAGAATATTGATTTTCAATACTGAAAAATACCTTTAGAAACCCCATAATACTTTAGAATAATAATTTTACTTATCGTGAAGGGTTGTAACTTTTCAAAGGATGATTTTGTGAAACTTTTGAAGAGTTGTGACTTTTTCGATGAGTTATGATTTTTTTTTGAAAAATTGAAACTTTTTTAAAGAGATGTGACTTTTCTTATAACTTTTTTTAAGGTTGTGACTTTTCCGATAAGTTGTAATTCTTCTGAAGAGTTGTAAGTTGTGACTTTCTAAAGGATTATATTTTTCTAAATTGTTGTGACTTTTCTAATATATTGTAATTTTTTCGAAGAATTGTGACTTTGTCAATGAGTTGTGGTTCTTCCAAAAGATTGTGACTTTTCTTAAGAATTTGTTATTTTATTAAAGGTTATGATTGTTTTGATGAATTATCACTTTTCTCGAGAAATTATGTTTTTTCTAAGAATTATGATTTTTTTTTAAAGAAATACAATTAAACAGAGAAAATACTAATAAGTTATTTCTTTTCGTCAATTCTAACTTTAATTGACAAGGTACTTTGAAGTTGTCACTAATAAGAGGTGGCATATGAACAATAGAATTATGCAACGTATCCATAATTAATTATAAATGCATAAATTATTTTTTAATCCATTTTTAGGTCCTATATGTAAGATCTTAGACTATATATATTCGTGTGTGATGCATAAAGGGAGAAGAGTCACATCTAATTAGTAATATAATTAATGTGGTAACACCAACCAACCACCGAAAAGAAAAGAGGGAGGTCATTAATTTTACAACTTCACTATTGTACTTTGAGCAGAAATGGAGGTGGCAGTTGGGTATTCATCAGATATAATAATTGCTTAGTAATTCCATCGACGATACCTTATAATTATTTCTATTTATTTTCTTTTCTATAGAGATGCCAATGGGTGGGCGGATGTGGAGCGGGGTGATTTTAATGTTATATGGAGTCGAGTGATTTTAAAGTTGTGCAGAATGGGTGAAATGCGAGGCGAAATAAAATGAGATTCTTAAAAATAAAACGGGGTGGGATGAATGGGAGTTCTTAAAAACAAATATGGGGCAGGTTTATATCTACGTGGGTATAAATTTAATTTTAATTTTTTATATGTTATAAGAGTAGAACATTATTTATCAAGATAATTTCTTTAAAGTTATTAAAATATTTGAGTAAATGAAAATGGTTTAATTAAAACTAATACTCTTCTCGGTGAATGTTGAATCATTTATCTAGAGAAGTAAGTATCAATTTCACTTGATATATTTTTTTTTAATAATGCACTTGTAATCTTGTACCCAAATTTATTGAGAAAACGCGGATAAATACAAAAATATATATGATAAAAATAATGGAAATAAAATGAAAAATAATGACACAAAGAATTGTACGTGGAAATCCTTCTAAATAAGGAAAAAATCACGGACCAAGATAAGCAACTGATATCACTATATTAAGGAATTTTACATTGTGTAGTCACGAATACAATACTCAAAGTGACTACTAAACACTCAAAAGGAAAAACACTTTTTTGCTTCCACCTTACTAAAATATCGCTCACGCTGTATTTTTTCTTCACAAACTGTTTTTCTTGTATAGTTTTTGGAATACCTCACTTTGCTCTCAAAATGATTTTTTCTCTCTAACTTGGTGTGTTCTACAAATGAGCAAGAATGCTCTATTTATAAAAGGAGAAAATCATGCCTATATTAATAATGACATAGATAAATATAGCAAAGTCAAAAAAACGGTTGCAAATCTTATCAATTTGTCAACCACCAAATAATTTATTTTCAACTCTAATTACTATTTCTTTTTAACAATTACTTATAGCAATTGAATAACAAGAGTTGACCAAAAATATGGGATGAACTCCACAAATCTCCCCCTCCAGTCTCATTCACTAGAAGGATGTATCTTTATCTTCTACTTTGAAGCCATCAGATTGTTTCATATAAATCTCTTTTTCTAGGTCACCGTGAAGGAAAGTCGTCTTCACATCCATCTATTCTATCTCTAAATTAAGACTAGCAGCCAAAACCCAGAACTGTGCAAGTCGAGAACATTTTCACAACAGGAGAAAATATTTCGTCAAAGTCAATACCTTTCTTTTGACCAAATCTCTTAACAACCAATATAACTTTGTACCTGGACTTCAAGTTGTGTTCTACAACTTTAACTCTGAACACCCACTTGTTCTTCAAAGCTCGCATGCCCTTAGGCAATTTTACCAACTCATAAGTGTGATTCTCATGCAGAAACTCCATCTCATCTTACATTGCTTCAATTCATTGATCCTTGTGCTCATCTTTCATGGCCTTCTCATAACATTCAGGTTCTCCTCCGTCAGTGAGTAACATATATTCATTGGGTGAATAATGGGAGAAAGAAAACCGTTGTCCACACCGTTGTCTTGTGGACCTCCGAAGCAAAATTTTGATTCGTCCACAACTTCATGAGCAATAGAATCATCAATAACAATATCATTGTTATTATTAACATCAACATGTTGATTCAATATATGATTCTGGGCGTCACCATGATTATCAAGCCCAACAACATCATGCACACTAGTGTGAGGAACTTCATCGTGATGAACTATACCATCAAAACTTGAAGATTCTAGCTTCTCCAATTTGTCAATATCTTCAATTGTTTGATTCTTCATGAAAATAAAATCACGGCTTCTCACAAGTTTCTTTTCTCATATAGACTGTAACCGAATTCCATCAAAACCATATCCCATGAATATTCCTCTCTGCCTTGTCTTGGGTCATCCCTGACTTTGTACCTCTCATCTTTTGGCACATTCAAACGTTTTGCAACAAATACTCTCAAATGGTCATAAAAACATATTTCCATGCCAAATACTATTTGGTACAGCCTTTGGGAAAGCAAAACATGAGATTAAAAAAATAAGGATTCAATAACATGTGGCAATAGTCACTAAAGCCTCACCCCAAAATGAGTTTCGGCAACTGTTGTTTTGAAAGGCAAACATCTAAGTCTTTACTCTAGGTCTTTTCATCCTCTCAGGCCAAACCATTAAGTTGAGGAGTTCTTAGAAGGACGTCTTCTGTGTCTAATACCTTAATCGTGCACTATGTAATCAAATGGTCCACAATATTCACCACCATTTCTGTAAGAAATGCATTCTTTCTTTCCATTTTCTCTTTCAATAAGCTTGAAACTGCCTTGCAGACACCTAACAACTTGGTCTTCTAGTCTTCAACACATAGATTCCAATTTTTAATCGAGCATCATCAATTAAAGTGACAAAAGTAGAGTGCACCACACCACCCAAGTCCTTGTGTCTTCATTAGACCACATAAATCAGAGTGCACCAACTCAAGCAACTCTGTTTTTCTCGAAGGAGGATAGGACTTAAAGAAAACTCTATTTATTAAACCAGCCAAGCAGTGGTCACACTTTTCTAATTTAGCACTTTTAAAGTTTGACAAAAATTTCTTCTTGGCTAGAACATTAAGTCCTTTCTCGCTGATGTGACTAAGTCTCTTGTCTCGGCACCTTGATGTCACATAAGATGCGGCACCAGTGTTTCACAACCATTGCTTATCAATCACAAGCATATTTATGCATATCCACATCAAGGAAAGTAACATATCTGCGTGGTAACGATTGGCTCGGCTTTTCCATCTTCTTTAGTTTTCTCTTAGTTTTTGTTTCCCTCTTCAACTTCTTCTAGAACTCACTTCTTTATTTGCATCTTTCTGCATAAAAAAAAACAAGATATCACTCAATATCCTCAAAGTGCTGCCTCTGGATTTGCTCCTATTTTTTTTCCCTATACTGATAATCACGAGTTTTATTTCTTCCCTGCTCCCCCAGGCCAGTTATCAGGACATCTGACAAAGAAGAACCTAAAGTTTTTCTTCTCATCTCTTCTTCGTTCACGACACTAACCGCTTGTGGTCGCAACCCATTTTTTCATCAAAATGGGTTTTGTGCACGCACTAGACAACTCTTTTGGGAGATTAAAGTTTTTGAAGAAGTCGTGCCACCTAACGAATTAAGCACGTTTAGGGCACCTATCTAACCTAACTAAGTCTATCTAAGGTCAACGATCCAGATATTAGGGTAAGAGTTCAAATTTACCTCGTGGGAAAGGTGTTAGGGCAACCCTCGCGGTCCAATAAATTTGAGTCTCATCACCGTCTCTCATATGCAATTTTAATTTGTGGTGTGGTTATCAAATTAGCAAATGAGGTTACTGGACTTCATTTTATGAGTTCATTAATTAGCATGCTCGCTAAGTGATAACAAATATAAACACCAATTAAGACTTATTTTATTTTTGAATTAATTTAAACTGCAGGCTAGGTGATAGCAAAAATAAATAATTATGTCTCTTTTTTATATTTATTTAACATCGAGACTCTGTGTAAACCAGTCCAACGAATATATTGTTTCTTATTTTAAATAATATTTAAACATGGCGGGTTTAAGGTGATGACAATAAAATAATATATATATAACCATTAATAAAGAGATAACGAGAGGATAGAAAAAGAGACAAATAATGAGCAAAGCCATTTTTATTATGTTTATTTGATCTACCCCAAATAAATATAATTTAAAACAAACAAGTAAAGGGAGTAAAAGGGAAGGGAGACTCTAAGAGACTTTTTGGATCAGAACTAGACTTTTCTTTTTATTTTTCGATAGGTTGCCGTATAGGGACAGACAAGACCAATGTTTGTCTTTTCGAGCCTGAGTTAATGTCATCATCTCCATAGGACCAACTACCCCTACCCCACCACCGCATGCATAACGTACTCGTCCCAATTTTATTGTCCAAGAGGCATTGGACTCTTAAAAGGTGGGTTTAGACAAAATAAAATATAAAGCCCTCCTACACACCAAGTCAAACAAACAAGACGATAATTTTAGCATGATAGGTTTCAATTTGGCCTTAAAATTCGGTTATCAACATGCTAGCAAACACACATAATTAGTGTAAGGATTTCATGCTAGTGTGTGAGCATAGAAACATAAATTAGTTTAGAAGACAAAAAATAAAATAAATAAATAAAAAATTATTAAAAGCGCAAAAAAATAATTTATAATTAATTTTAAATAGGGCAAAAGAGTGGTCACATTACATCACTATTAACGATTAATTGATCCATTTATTTACTTTAAATAGAGAAAAAGTTTGTTAACGCAAAAAAATGATTGATTTTAAGTGGTAGGAAAATGCTTTAGTGCAACAAATAATTAGTGAACCAATTTTAATTAGGACTAACACGTAGCAAATATAAAAGAGCTTTTTTAGGGCAGTAGCTGATTTTATCAAGGGTGAATTTTATTAAATTTATTTTAGTAGCAATAAAATAGAATGTCATTGCACTTTATTAGTGGCCGGAAGGTCGTGACAAGAGACCAACTTAGTAATATTTATTCTGCCTGAAACCGTGGCCAGAATTAAGCTATATTATTAGCATGTTGGAGATTAGTAGAATGCCTATAGACATGATTTGTAAGTAAAGAACTATATCCACAACCTATAGGCATGGTATCTAGGTAATCAACATACTAGATTTATACCAACATATATCAATTAACATTTTAATTACAAGACTTGATTAATTACTATAGTGAACTTGATAACAACTGGTTAGTTAGGATGATCAACTCACAAGCCTAGTCGTAGCTGTTTTATCGAAAAAGGGTGATTTTCGAAAAGAGTTCGTTTTATTTAAAGATATATTCGACTTTAGGAGTCGCCACTTAATTTTTAAGAAAAATCAAGAAAACTCGTTCTAAAACATTTAAAAAGAGACAGAAAATCGTTTTGAAAACATTTTTTTAGGGTTCAGGATTCTTAAATTAGCGTCTTAGGAAGTGTTTAAGGCACCTAGACGCTCCGCTTAATACGTTTTCCGACTATTACTTATTTGAGGTATTTCGTTAAAAAGACTTTCGAATTTGAAACCTTCCTTAGATGATCTAAGGGCAAACTTTATAGTTTTGAATATTTCTTTGCAAAATCATTTTTTAAGCTAAGGCACTTTAATATTCAACACACTTGTAGAGTTAATTATTTTTTATTTTTATTATATTATTTTTTTTTTATTATTATTATTTTTTATTTTTTTTTTTATTAGAAATTTAGACAAACATCACAATTTAAAATTTTTTTTAAACCGCGCTTTGAATTCCGTTAAGGTAAAACCTGGTAAACTTTTAAAAATTAAACTCTAAGCAACTTCAAATTTAAACCTCTATCGTTTTTAAAATTTCATTTTTTTTAATTTTTAAGTTCGCTAAACGAAAGCGTTAGGGCGGGGTTTTGGTTTTTCAATCTAAGCTACGGCATTCAAAAAAATAAAAAGTAAACAAGTAGCAAAGAGAGATAGAGGGGAAGGGATAAGAGAGATTTGGGTCCAATTTTTCGGGTTCTGTTCGTCCTTGACCGACACATGGACCCACCACCTTCTTTTGGGTTTTTTAACTCCATTTCTTTCGTTCGTACCTGTCCTAGTCTAAACATAACCAGAATAAAAATATCGGAAAGTAAAAATGAACAGGGCATTATGCCAAAATAAACACAACTTATAAATAATAATAAGAAAAAAAATCTTCTTAATACTCCTTCCTCGAACACCTTCGATCTTCATGAAGTTTGAATTTCGCACATGCTCTGCATGCCATTCCTATTTTGTACCCACCCCCTATTTCAGGTATAAACGTTTCTGTGATATTAGTGTCATACAGGCTGTATATTAAAAGCCTGTTTTTCAACCTTTTTTTTTTTTTTTGTTTTTTCCCCCCGGGGCTAGTTGAAAATTCCTTTCAGCAGCGTATTTTCACTGCCAAATCGACCCAGATTTCGAGTTCGGAATTCCTGTGCATTTTCTTCGACTGTATAACCAGTGTATACACTATTATCTGGACGTAATAAAAACAGCTTCTCCACCCCCCACACCTGCAACTGTAGTCTCCATCCTCCAGCGATACAAACAATTGCTATATTTCGACGGCATTCCAATTTTGAAGCAATCTAGGACTCGAAAAGAATGTTTTGTGCTTTTGCGCCGTTATGGCTCAATGAAGAAGTGCAGAGATGGAATAAGTCCAGGGGACGCATAAGTGATGTCACATGGCAACAAAATAATATCAACGAATTAATACATAATCCCAGAGAATAGATAAATCCAAGACTTACCTTTGTAGTCATTTAAGCTATATAATAAGCTATGTCCGAAGGAGACAAAACAACACGTAACTCAACATTTTAATCCAGGAACAATAACTAAACGTCATTGCAAACGTCCACCGATTAAATATTATAATCATTTCGCTCTAAACATTTGAACATCTTAATAACAAGAAATTGCCGAGCCCCCATATCAACCTTGCTAAAAAATGCACTACTCCCAGAACAGCTTAAGAGGGAAATCACGTCAAGAAAATGAGCTGAGAAAAACAAACACATGCCGGGAAGTCATCCTTTGAGAGCAGAAATATAACGGGTACAACCCAAACGCTACGATGAATAAAACTTAGAGGGCACCATATCTTGGTAGACCAGTCAGCCAATAGCTAAGGTCGACAACCTCCGAATCATATTTAGACGAAAACGAACAAACAAAACAAGATATATCTAGCGTTAAATAATGTCGGAAACAGCTCCGGGTGAGCTTATTGAATGGAATGGACGCTCGACCAATTTAAATCTTCCAATACATACGGATGAAAACTTACAAACACTAGCCGACATGCTTCAACTACAGAAGATCAAAACCTAAAATATTTTCTGGGGGGGGGGGGGGGTCAAAATCTGAGTGAAAGCAATTTTTGAACACAAGAGATAGTATTTAAGTCACACATTAGCCTGAACCATTTATTAAAAAACGAATTCACATCCCACCATAGCACAAACAGTCAGAATTACATAATATCCGAGCCTTTGCAGCCACACAACTCACAGCAAAGCCGCAAATACGTGCTCCAATTCAACTTCAAATACGTTAACAAAAAAAATAAAAAAAAATAAAATACTCAAATGAGGAAGATATTAGAATGTGTCTTTGAGTCAATCCATCGAACCTATATGCCCTGGCCGGATAATAAATTCAATCGGTTTAAATAAACAAGAACATGTGAGTTATACATGTAAACAAAAGAACGAACAGCTCCAACACACACGCGAATAATATCGGTTCTACAGTATCAAACCAACCAGCAACACATAACTGAGTCATCCACACCGCACACCAACCCCACCACCCCAACCCTTCCGACCTACCAGAGATAGTTCACCGACCCCACCACCCCTACCCCCACCTATCACCTCACCCCACCACCACCCTCGAAATCGGCACATTTGAAACTAAGGGAGAAGTAAGTGCATAGCAGGGGTGTTTACCTTTTACGAGCAGCGGAAGTGAGACGAAAGTCGAGCGCGACATACGCGAACGAGCTTTCCACTTCGGATGATACAGCTGAATGTCCAAGACAGAATCAATATCGGAACCTTTTAATCCTTGACAATTTCCCCTAAGTTTTCAACACATAAATGTGTGACCCTGTTTTCTTACGACTTCGTATCTATTTTCTTAAGATGAGGCAAACGACGGAAGAATAACAACTCAAAAGAAATCTTCAAAATTTACTCAACCCAGAATCCCGTTTCGTCTTTATCAAAATGTGATAGAACGAACTAAGATTTTCTCCAGAATTTCTAACCCAAAATCTCTCGCTCAATCGTCCAACCCAAATTCTGTTTGTTTTCTTTTTTTTCGAATTGTCCGATGAAAATCTCTAACCCCCTTTTCTGATGAAGAAAAGGGGTATTTATAGAGGAGAAGAAACAGCCCCCTCTTTTCTCCTTTTGAATTCGAAACTAAATCCCATTGAGTCAAACCTCACATGGCACAGGCGTGTTGGAGAGGATGAAATTGACACCTCGCAGACCTGCTTGACAGCGTATGGGTCTCTGCGCTTCCGTCTGGTTCACGCGAAGAGGAAGATGGAAGGAGGAGAGCGTGGGGTTGTTGGCGTTTGCAGGGGTAGGTCTGTTTTTCTGGGTTTCTGTCGAGAGGGGAAGGAGAGTAGAGAGTGAGAGAGCGTGGGGAGAGACGCGGGAGAGAGGGAAGGAGAGTAGAGAGTGAGAGAGCGTGGGGAGAGAAGCGATGGGGAGAGGTCGCGTCTCTTTCTGCTGGGCTCTGCTTCGCGTGATTTCTGGGGAATTATTTGGGTTCTGGGAATTTTGGGACGAAGGGAAAGGGAAGAAGGAAAGGGGCTGGGTCGGGTTATCGGAGCGGGTAAGGGAGAAATGGGCTGGGTCGAAGGTGTTGGGATGAGGAAAGGAAGTGGGCTGCTGAAGTGTGTTGGGCCGTGTAGATGGGAGAAACGGGTGGGCCTGGGAGATGGAATAGATTTAAGATATACATATATACATATACATATGTGTATATACATATATGTATATTATATCCCATATATCTTATTTTCGCAAGATTTATACAACTAACTTTAAATAATGTGAAACTCCCGAAGATTCGATAACTAACTTATACCGACGCGGGTCAAAAATTGGGTTTTCAACACGGTCCCTATTTTACTTGGGTGGATGCACGCAACTCGGGAAAATGAATTGAACCAACCAATTTGATCAGCCCCAATCGTTTTAAGAAAAGATTCGACACAGGGTTTTAGGAATTACGCCGAAACCTTGCAACGGGTCTCCTACATTCTCAGGCTATGGAAATTCAGGCCACTTGTAGTTAAAATAGATTGATTTATATCGCACTATTTTGAAGAATCAAAGCCCTTCGATACCGGATTATAAGGTATCGAAATGCTCGAGAATAGAATTTAAGAGCGAAATGTTGGACTACAGCCGATTTTCAACATGGAATCCGCCTACATATCCTTACCGTCGAGAATCAGGCTGTGTGTAGTGTTTCGACTCGATCGGTGGAAAGGAAACCTATTTATGCCTAGATACCTTTGGTTTTGGACAAGTGACAAATTAAACGATATGAAAGAGGCTTGTATCTCTTAATCCATGATGTGGAGCTCTTCTTCATATCCATATGTAAGAATTTACAGGACATAATGTTCCAAAGCTCTTGCGCATGTCACATCAGATTGGAACTGTCTTCCGCATAAGACAAAACTGGGAGCTTCCGATGCGAGACTGAAACTGACAGACCTAAAGGAAGACCCGCATGCCTCGAGATGGGGTGGTTCGTGTGGTGGAAGTCGCTCCTCTGCTCGCGTCCTATAGAGTGTTTATATTTCCTCTTTGGACTGTGTCCCAGTTCGCTGCTGAAGAAACAGTTCCACGTTCGCTGCACCCCTTTTGAGGTCGTCCGCGAAACCTGGTGGTTTTGGAAATTCCTCCTTTTGGATGCTCTCAACAAAGACTGAGATAAACTCGTCAGCTTAAAAAATGCAATTAGGATGGGACGTGTCTTTTTACCATGTGTCGACACGTCAATTGTTTCTCCTCAATATTCACGTCGACGTCCAATCGATCTGACATCTAATCAAATAAGCTTATTGACCTTGCATTTGCAATACAATCTTCATGTACTCTTCATTTGTGCTAAAAATAAATAAATGTTGATGGCGATATTGTGCTTTCCTTTTTATTTTGTCCTGTTCGATGTCTCCTTGGATGTTTACTTGTATCAGAAATAACGAATGCAGTCGAGGCCAATGGATAAGCATTGCCCCTCTTTACTTTTCTTTATCGCAAGTACGTCCTCATTGCGGGGCCATGAATATCTCCCGCGCTACTTAAATTCCCCGGGAATATGAATCTTCTCGCGATGCAAGAACTTGCGAGGAATAAAATCTTCCTCGCGATTGCAAGTTGGACTAGGCATTGAATTCTTCTCGTCGTGCATAAATTTTTGACGAGGGCATGAATCTTTCGTCGTGCGGCATATTTGGGACTCGCGATCATGATTCCCATTTCCACGTGCTGTTCCGCGATGCATGAAATTCCAGCGAGGCATAACTTCTTCCTCGCGAATGTATAAATTTTTGACGAGCATGAAATCTTCTCGTCATGCATATTATTGACTCCGCGATGTATGATTTCCGCGATGCATGAATTCCAGCGAGGCATAAATTCTTCTCGCGATGGTATAAATTTTGACGAGGCATGAAATCTTCTCGTATGCATAATTATTGACTCGCGATGCATGATTTCCGCCGGTCCATTATTCGCGCGATTGGCATTAATTCCCAGCGAGCATAAATTCTTCATCGCGATGTAATAAAAATTTTGACGAGGCATGAAATCTTCTCTGTCCATGCATAATTATTTGACTCGCGATGCAATGATTTCCGCGATGCATGATTTCCGCGATGGCTGAATTCAGCGAGGCATAAATTCTTCGCGCGATGTATAAATTTTGACGAGGCCAATGAAATCTTCTTCGTCATGCATATTATTGACTCGCGATGCATGATTTTTCCGCTATGCAAGGATTCCGCGATGCATGATTCCAGCGAGCATAATTCTTCTCGCGATGTAGAAAAATTTTGACGGAGGCATGAATCTTTCTCGTCATGCATGAGTATTTGACTCGCGATGCATGATTTCCGCGATGCATGATTTCCGCGATGCATGAATCCAGCGAGGCATAATTCTTCTCGCGATGTAAAAAATTTTGACGAGGCATGAAATCTTCTCGTCATGCATAATTTATTGAACTCGCGATGCCTTATTCCCCTCGATGCTGATTTCCACGCGCGAGTCATAAATTCTCTCGCGATGTATAGAATTTTGACGAGGCCATGAAATCTTCTCGTCATGCATAATTATGACTCGCGATTCATGATTTCCCGTGATGCAATGATCCGCGATGCTGAATTCCACCAGCGAGGCATAAATTCTCTCGCTGGATGTAATAAATTTGACGATGCATGAAATCTTCTGTCATTGCAATGAATTATTGACATCGTGATGCATGATTCCGCTATGCATGAATTTTATTCGCCCCCGTGAATTGTAACGGCAAGACGACCTCCAAATAATATATCGACTTGATCGATACTGAATAAATAATAATTGCCAATAGCTGTCTCTGCTGAGTAATGCATTGTCTTGAGCGACCATAATCATCTTGCTTTGATAACGCAATGCAAATAGCGTCTTCTTATGCATCGTGAATCTCGCTTAGATTCCTTTTTGATTCACTTTGAATCTGGCCAGGCCACTTAGTTAAATTTCATGTATTGGGGAATTGGCTTGAAATAAACAAACATCTTCAAAGCACTTGGGCCTAAACATATGAAAGCTTCTTGCTTTCAATAGAATCCTGGCTTTGGAGGTAGTTTTCTCCTTCTCCCGGATTCATCAGTCGAAAGAATTCGGTCGAGTTTTCGAAGGCGAAGCTCGAAACCTGCATCCACAGAAAAATGTCAGTTTTCAACAACGGAGCTGTGTCGATCCTTTCGGTTGTTTGCTCCTTGTCCTTGATGTCCTCCAGTGATTTTCCCCCGATTCCCGCGCTTGATAGATAAGGAAATATCTTTATGCCAAACAGATGAAATTATAAAGGGAAATTTTTAAGAGAAACCAGAAAAAAATTTTCTTAAGAAATGTAATCTTGAAAAGTCATTGTCCAAGTCATGTCCATGTCAGGCTTAACGAGCTCTTTTGAGTCTACGCTTGTTGAATGAATTGTAAAAGGCAGTCCGGCTTTGTCGGGAAACCCATGACGAAATTTTGAGCCCCATCAAAACTACCACAAATTTCTGTCCCCATTTTAGTATCTTGCTCGTCTTTCATGTGATCGAACAGATCGCGGAATTTTTGAAGATCTCTCAAAAATTCCCGTCCCAGTCGCCATTTTGAAATGTCCCTCTAGTTTGGCTTGCTGAAGAGAAGGCTGCCTTTCTTCTAGAGAATTTTGATTCCCTCTCAAAAATTCTGTCCCAGTTTCTATTGTAAAAAGGGGGGAAATAAGAACTTAGAGAGATATACCGAGCCCTTGTGGCGCTCTGTATCCCTTTGAGGCATGAAATCAGGTCAAACGTAGTTCCCCTTAAGGTTTAACAAGAATAAAATTTACAAAGAAAATCGCCGTCCGACAAAGGCCGCTACGTATCTCATTCTTGAGAATTCAGGTCGAACGTAGTTCAAATCAATAGAAATAATAAAGGGGGTAAAATGGGGTGACCGAAGCCGACATGAGGCGCCGACGTAGCTCTTATCGAAATCAGGTCCGACGTAGTTCGTTACAAGAGGGACAATATTCAAATTGGAACAATACAAGCAACAGAACGATTACAAGTAAAATAAGAAAAATGTAAGCGAAACTTCACACGCATAGTATTCTTGACAAGCATCTGAGTGATAGGCTTGGGCCAGACAGTCCATCCATCTCCGCAAGATCAAAGCACCTCCCGTAGCACCTTACGAACCATGTAGAGACCTTGCCATTTTGGTGTCGAACTTTTCCTTTGTACTCGTCTGGATGAGGAAAAATACGCTGAATGGACCACCTACCAACTTCAAAATTTCTTCTGGCTCTCATCTTTGTGAAAAGGCGAGTCATTCTCTGTCTATACAACTGGCCATGGCAAACGCTACCTTCTCTTCCATCAATCAAAGCTAGTTATCAATTGTTGCTAGACCCACATCAGCGTTGGTTACTCCGGCTTCTTTTGGATGATCCTCAAGGAGGTCATTTCGCTTCAACAGGCACGACCGCTTCCTGTTTCCATATACTAGCAAGTATGGATTAGCACCATCCCCCCGATGTTCTGACCGTTGTTCGAATAGCCCAGTAGAGCATAGATGGCAACTTTCAGTCCAACCCACCTCGCGGTTTTTCAATGCATTTTTCCTCATAATCTTCTTGATATTCTGTTGGCGGCCTCTGACAGCTCCGTTCATTGAGGGCTGATAGCAGTTGACCTCCCGGTGATAATCTTAAATTGTTCACATATCTCTTTCATCAGATGACTGTTGAGATTTGCACCGTTATCAGTAATGATGGATTTTGGAACTCCAAATCTGCATTCAATTGTTTTGCGGACAAAATCTCCACCATCCTTCTTGGTTACCGACTTGTAAGAGGCTGGCTTCCACCCCTTGGTGGAAATAATCAAATGGCAACCAAATGAACCTGGGTAGTAAAGGATAAAAATGAGGGGGAAATTGGTGGAGAGAAGAATAATCATAGGGGAAGAAATCGATGGTTGATTACTAGATACAAAAGTAGTGTGGAAGGGCTTTGGGTTGGGTTGATTATATGGATTGGGGTGGTGGTGAGGTCGGGGATTGTGTTTTGGGAGAGGGAAAGAATTAAGAGGATCAGAGATCATTTTGTGAGCGGGCGGGGGGTGGGTAGGGAGCGTGGGGAGCGGATGTGGGGGGTTGTTTTGGTAGTGCTGGTTAGGTGTTGGGTTAGCGTTTTGGGGTTCGTGATAGGTAAAAGTACAGGTTGGAGAGGTTGATAGATATTCCACCCACTTGGTGAAATAATCATGGCAACCAAAATGAACCTGTGTCCATTAAAGCGGGCTGGCTCTATGTGGACCGATGACACTCCATTCCCGCATCTACAACGACAAACGGCCAAGGTGAACTCATAGCAATTAAGTTCGTGAGGTGGTACCCCGTATCAAGATCGTCGTGAACTTGACATTTGTGGCATTTTGCACGAATTTGCAACATCATTCGCCTAGTCCATCTCGAAATACCAGCTCGATAACCTCTCGCCAGAGGAAGTCCATCATGTGTGACCACCGAGCAAACTCCAGCATGTATTTGTTCAATCGCCTCACGCTTCAGCTGCGTCCATGCATCTTAAAAGACCCACAAATCTGGAGTCCGCCTATACAGGACTTCGTCCATTCAGAAAGAATTGAAGCCATCGACGTATCGACTCTTTTGATTAGATGTGCGTCTCTGGATATTCCCAGACTCCAAGTAATCTCTTTTATGTCCAAATCACCAAGCAAACCATCTGGTTCTGAATTCCAACGCTGTGAAAATGGACTTGATGTTCCTTCAAACTATATCCAGCGGTCGATGTAAACAGTATCTGGATGTTTGTCATCGAAGCGATGTTTGCAAGCAGCCATCGGTAATTCATTCTGTATCTGGGAGTATGGTCCGTGAACTCGGATCTTGGCGAAACCTTTTACACAGATTTTTCACATCTTGTACGTAAGGTACAATTCTTCGGGTTCTTACAGCCCATTTCTCCTGAACCTGATAAATCAGAGGTCTGAATCTCCAATAACCAGTCTCATAAACTTCATGTCAATGGCCATTTTCAAGCCGATAATGCAAGCTTCGTACTCAGACCAGTTGTTTGTGCAATTGAATCGTAGGCTTAGACGCCATAGGATAGTGCTGACCAGATTCTGATACCAAGACTGCTCAACACCTTTACCCTGTGATTGCCGCTCCCACGAAGATAATCTCCAACCTGGATAAGCTTTTCAGAAATATCTTTCTCCTACAAATTACACTTTTGGTCTTCTCTTCGTCGGGAAATAGTTTCTTGAAGGTTCATATTCTTGTCAACGGGATTTTCCCAAGATGATCCGCCAAAGCTTGTGCCTTTATTGCCTTCTGAGTCACATACACAATCTCAAACCACTTAACAGCATTTGCCATTTAGCTAACTGCCCCCCTTCGGCATCGCTTTCTGAAAATGTACTTCAAATTGATCCATTTCTGAGATGATATATGTGGTATATGAAGACAAATAGTTGTCCTCAATTTCTGGCAAGCCACGTCAGAGGCACAACATGTTCTCTCCGCAAAGTGTAGCGAGACTCGTATGAGTTACATTTCCTTGGCTTAGGTAGTAGATAGCCCATTTCTTTCTTTGCTTGTCTCGTCGTGTTTGACCAAGTACACATCCAAGGCACTATCCGAAACAGACAAGTACAAAGCAACAAATGACTCCCTTCTCGACGGCGGAACCAACTACTGTGGTTGACAGGTAGCTCTTGATAGCGGCGAAAAGCGGCCTGGCACTCCTCAGTCCACTTAGGTCGGGGCGTCTTTCTTCAGCAACTTGAAAAAGGCTCACTACCACTGTCGATTGTGCTATAAAACCGGCTGATATAGTTTAACCTTCCCAAAAACTCATCACCACCTGCACCTCTTTTCTCGTCTTCCGGCGGGGGTAACTCTTGAATTGCTTTGATCTTGGAAGGGTCGAACTCAATACCTTCTTCTCTGCGACTATAACCCCAAACAACTTCCCAAGCTGGGACTTCCAAAAGCACATTTGGCCGGATTTAGCTTCAGTTGTACGCGCAAACGTTCAAAGAATTTTCTCAGGTTGTCACATGAATCTGAACTTTCGCGTGGGCTTTGATTATGACGTCGTCCCACCTACACTTCAATCTCTTGTGAATCATGTCATGGAAAATAGTCGTCATGGCTTCTCATTAGTAGCGCCAGCATTCTTGAGAACCGAACGGCATTACCCCTGTATGATCTAACCCCCCAAGGTGTGATGAAGGCCGTCTTTTTCTGCGTCTCTTCATCCATCAAAATTTGGTGCTATCCAGCCCGCCGTTCCAATCCACAATGACTGCATCTCATTTTTGGCACAGTTGTCACTCAAAATATGGAATAGTCGGACGGACATTATCCTTTGACTAGCTTTGTTGCAGGGTCTTATAATCAACACAATCCCGATTTTTCCATCTTTCTTGGCGACAGGAACGACTTTGGCCAACCAGGTTGGATATTGGCCGTTACTTCTAATACCAATCGAGACTCTATCTCTGCTTGGTGATTGTCCTCCTTATCTTCAGACTCAATTTCGGCTTGAATTTTCGATTCTTTTGTTTCACACCGTTCGAACCTGGGTTGCTGGGGCAGCTTATGAGACACGACATCAGACTCAACCCTGCCCATGTCCACCGCTTCCCAACTGAACACATCACTGTATTCCGGCAGCAGATGAACCCGGCCTCCTTCTGAGTTCATCCAGATGAGTGCTGATCTTAACCTCCTTGACACCTTCTGAATCCCCCAAATTTCACTGTCTCGTTTTCCCCTTTTCCCTCCAGATTCGGCTTAGTGATTCTCGAATTGTCGAAAGTCTTCTGCCACCACACTAGTCCGGTTCCCAATTTCTTCTTCTGGTCCGTCGACCTCGTCGTCATTTGCTCATTTTGCTATTTAGCTCATTGACCTGACATGACACTTGGCAGGTTTTTTAACTTACTTACTGAACTCGTAAACAGACAACATTAGGAGAGTAAAAGATAACAAGCAATTAAATAAACAACGTCAAATAAAGTAGGCCTTCATTTAATACAGAAAATGCAAACTTGGGTCAATGCACAGGTCCATGTCGCCTTTTAACATCACCACAACATTCAAAATCCCGAAAAAATGCAGAACATGGGGTCTCGGGCCTCTCCCGACGACCACGATTTTAATAGCATAAAACATTCCTTCTAACCAAGATGCTGGTACAGTCAGTTTGGCGTGGAGTCCATTCTGCAAGCATCTCCCCTGGCTTTCCGCATCACGAATGCCACTGGCTCAGCCTCCTCATCGATAACAGCGTGAATCTCCTCGCAAGGTCACAGATTCCTTCCCTATCCGTCTTCAGTTTCGCATGCTCCCGACTGGAAAGATTGCATAAGATGCGGGATCGGCTTAGTCACCCCTTGATCATTTTTCCTCTTTACTTCCAAATCAAATCATCTGTGGGGATGATACCGCCAAACACCATACTTTGATCCTTGAGCAGATGCTGGACGTGGCTCGATGATCCCTTGGGCATTCCTCCTAATCCGAAGCCCGGTTCGAAATTCCGCTCTGCAGCATTACCCGGTCGCTATCATCCTGTACACAGGCTGGCATGGGAGTCTGCGGGACCAAACCCTCGTCGGTGGCATTGACCAACTCCCCCGTTTAAGAAGTCTAGAACCTTGCGGCGTCTCGTCAGAACCGCACTTGTTTTCCAATTGGCCCTTTTTCACCATGAATACCAGTCTTCATTTTTTTCCACACATGTTTTATCATTTGGTGGAGAGTGGAGGGGCACGGCTCCAGCCGCGTGGTGAATGGCCTTCCCACCAGGAGGTTTATAAGTTTGTGTCGATGTCCAACACCTGGACCTTTGCCTCGAACTCCGCGGGCCCACATTTTTGGACTGGTCAGTTCACAGCTCCCAACGTGTCCTCTCACTCTGTCACAGCGCCTGACACCGTCGAATTCTCCACGATTGACCTGGTTTTTTGCCTCCAATTTTTCCGAGTCGAACCTCAGCTGCTTCATGTGGACAAGGGTGGCTATATGTCACCAGATCCGTCGTCTACCATAACACATTGATGACTTTCCTCGCCAATCACGGTGAATGTGTAAGGCTTTGTTTGTGGGCCCTCCCTTCAGCCGGCAGTTCATCACTCCCGCAAAGCTGATGCGGTGTCCCCGAATGACCTGGTGAATCATAGCAGTACACTTGTCGCTGCTCGTTCCCGAGGGCACATATGTGTCTCCAGGGCTTTTCCACATCAAAGCCTGTCTGTGGGAAACCAGGAGCTCATCAGCAGGGCCCACACCTGAAATTTGGGCTGGAGTCTCTCCACGTGCTTGACGATGGAGTAAGTCTTTTGGCTGGCATTCTCCTCCCAGAACTCCTCAGCTTCAGCTTCAAGCTTCGCTCCGCTTCGTGATCGGTACCTCTGAGCATGATCTTTCTTTTGCCCTCCGAGAGCAAGCTCATCAGGAAGGTAAACATCTGTTCCATAGTCTAGTCATTGCCTTGAGCCACGGCCGTTTCTATAACGAACTTGGGCTTGGCGCGCGTCTTTGTTTGCTGGCCACCAATGCCCAGCTTTGCAGGTGTCAGAATTCACTCTCTCTTTTCTCCCCTGACGCTTCAAAGAATCGACACCCTCTCCAAGCTTCCTGAACAACCAGGAGTAATCCTCTTGGCTTCATGCTTATCTTCATCATCAGTTTCTATCATGTGACGTTTTCCCCACCCCCATGATTTTTGGCAACGGGTTCGTGGTTGACTGTTGGCGCCGCAGGCTGAGGAGACCCACTCCTGGTCATGCACGTCCTAGGATCTTGTTCTTTTGAGATTGATTACATTCTTTTCTGTACATTTCCAAACACTGTTGGACAATAAGCCATCTCGATCTTGCTGTAGAATCTGGAGATTTGAACATCCACGGGCTTGGGCCCCACATGGTGGATTTATCCCGGCCGCGGCTAATCTTTCAAACAATTTTAGTTACTGCTTTCAGCCACCGTGGTGCAGCTTTCTGGAGGGCTTCTTTCTCAAAACCTGGGGCTAGGGGCATCATACCCGCTCTGCTGAGTGGGAGGACCTTGTTGGTAATTGCGGGCGTTTGGGTCGTGGGACTTGGATTCTGGGGTAGGATTGTTTGGTTGGTTTGGCATTGGGGCTGGTAATCTTGGATGGGCCTATTGATACTGGGGTTTGTATTTGATATGCGGGAGACGGGCTCGCTAACTTTGCGTGTACCTTAGCGCAGCTAGGAGCGACTTTTGTAATGGGGGGGACTTGATAAGCCTTGGGGGTAGTTTGGATCTGTGGAGGGAAATTTTGGGGATCGAGGTGGATTCTGATATGATAAAATATGTGGATGGTAAGGCTTGAATGAGGCTTTGATGGGGGAATTGGAGCGGCCTTGGTGACGTGGTAAGTTTCTGGGAATTTTCTTCCCCGGGTGAGTAGCATTAACCTCCTCTCTTTTCTTCCTTACCAGTCCGGAAGACCCATGCGATGCGACCTCGGGCTATCTTTCCCGCCTTCAGGCCATCCTCGTAGTCTCACCTACTTGGACTATCTCGCGAACTTGGCGCCTATTAATAAGATGACTCTATCATATACTCGGAGCTCCTGCACCCGTATGAACACTTCCACAATCTCTTTCTCGGCCATGGGCGCCTTACCCTCGCCGCTTCTTTCCTTTCCTCCACCTATAGGCGAACTCGCGATAGCTTTCTTTCTGTTGCTTCTGCGTCATCTTTTCCAGGAGTACGATCAGGGACTAATTCGACGTTGTCCGCGAATCGTCAATGAACTCCTTAGCCAGTGCACTCCACTGGGGCCAGTTGGCGAGTCCCGTGGGATTGTGAACCTTCAAGGCCTCACCGCACAGGGCTTTTCGGCGGAAACGAGCATCATCATCAGCAACGCTTCATCTTTGTCCAACTCACACCACGAGTTGGTCACAGTATGCTCTTAGGTGTGTCATGGGGTTGCCACCCCTCCGAAGTTTCTCAAACTCGAGATCTTGAAAAACCCCTTCAGGTAGGTTCAAGTCTGGGTGGGATTGCAAGTTCACTGCTAGCTTAACCCAGCACGCCGGAGTACTTTGCAATTCTCTTCATTGCCTCTTGATCCTCCTCCTTTAATGTCGAATCTTCCCTCTTCCTTTTGCCTTACATTCTCTTTCCGGTCCTTCATAGTGTCCAATCAACCGTGCACCCTCGTGCTCGGCAGGAACGGGAAACTTGGAAGGTGGCTCTTTTTTTGGGAGAGGTGGAGCTATAGATGGACTTGGAACGTTTTGGGCGGTCTGGTATTTTGTGTGGTAGTCCTTGGATTGTGTGTTGACTTAATGGGGAATGAAATGCTTGGGTATTGAAGGCAGTTTGAGTTTGTTTTTCTTTTTGTGGCGGTGGGGCGGTTTGACGTATTTCTGAGTGATGAGGTGTATTTGAAGTGGTTATTTGGAAGAGGTGAAGAGTTTTGGTAAGATGCAGAAGCGTATTGGGGGTTTTGGGTTGTCAGTTCATCACGACGGATTAATGCACAGGTGTAGAAGGCTGGTTCTGAGTTGGATCTACGTTTGATGAAGGGCAGTATACCGGAGGTCTTTTGCGTCACGCAATATTAGCACCAAATCCAGGTGGAGGCGCACCTGTCTCGTTGCATTTCAACTTTCATTTCATCACTCTGCTGCATCAGTTGCATTATTCAACTCGTTTCTGTTCCACTAACGGGGGCTGAGCCACCACATCGTCAGTAGCGCGCTCGGTCGTTGTTGCTTTCGTCCCATAACTGTCTTCCTTTGTCTGAATTTGGTCTAGGTAAGGAATCTGTAGAACCTTTTCGATCTGGTGAAGTAAGGATGATCTGCCCACTGTGATCGACCACATACCATTAAAAGGTACCTGAGAAGTGAAAACCACTCAAAGCATTTGTTATGAATATTCAGAGACAAAATGTCATAATATCACACATAAAGCAGACTAAACACACAAGTTGCTTGTTTTGAGATATCTTTAACCCACGGCTGAGTGACAGGAATACATTTTTAAACAAGCAGATTTTTTTCTTTTTTTTTCTTTTTTTTTGACGCTGTCTTCAAGAAGGCTAAATCACGTTGAGGCTAACGGTCTTCTTGCAGGTGCTTTTCGAGTCCGTTGATCTTATCTTCGTCTCCTCCGAAACATGGAGGAGAATGAAAATTCTCTGTGATAGGGGCCGGCCGGGAAGCTGCCTACGTATCTCACTGGGGAGAATTTCAGGCCCAACTAGTTCGTATTTTAGGATGAAAATTGTTTTCATTCATTTCTTTCGTTGTGATTACAAGGAATTGAAAACAACATTGAATTCTAGAAACAACATTTTGACATTTCTATCGCGCGGCTGCGCCATTCCTTTCCTCTCAAAAGTCCGGTAATGGGAGGCTTGTTACTAGTCTCCTATCTCCTCCTCATCGTCCTCCTTGCTTTTCTTCACGGCCTGGGTCCACCGTTAGTATCCCTTGTCCGGGCGGGATTTTCCTCCCTTTAAGTTGCTACGTGTCGCTGGCAATTCTCGTCGAGCGCCGCACTTCTGGCCGACAATACGGCAGTCTCGATAGTCTGTCTTCGCTTCTCTCGCCCTTTCCTTCGTGGATCTCCAACGAAGCAAGTCAACCTTTCCTTTAGGCTTTTTGGTTTCCATCTCACCTTCCTTCTTTATCTTTATCTGTCGGACACAGATCTTCATCCAAGGTTGTGAGACCGCAGCTTTGTAGATCGCCGTGGTCTAAATGTCCACTTTGAGCCCTTCCTCCTTACCTTCTGAATCTCTCTAGTGACTTCGCTCGATCTTTCTCTTTCTTCGATTCTTCTCAGTGAGCTCCGTCTGGACGTTCTTGCCTTTGTCCCTAGCGGTGATTCAACTTTCTGAGATGATAGAGCGTATTTAGAATTTTTGGTCTGGGAGATGGATTTTTTGAGTGAGAAACTTGAGACTTGGAATTTTTTGGCGGACCTTTATAATAGTGGCTTCTGTATATTTTGGCAATTTCATTGATAGGAGTGATTTATTATCTCCTCATTCATTCAACATAACACATAACCAGTTAAACACATATATCGCGTCCTAAACATGCATGTGACTCCTTTTGTGCCAAGTGGTAGGCCTAACGAATTGAAGGATGGTAATTTATTGCGCTATTTAAACAAGCAAATGTATCCCTCGAAACAAGTTTCACTAGATGTTATAGCGTTCATCTACAAAGCAAATCAAACGGGACCATCTTGTGAATGGGGGATGTAGTTCAAATTACAAATATAAAATCAATCCCACCCCAACGCAGGTGAGTTAAGGGTCGATGATCCCTCCAGCTCCTCTTCTAGCCTTCTCCACCTTCTCTCGGATAATGCACTTGCTTGGTGAACACGTATGGTTCGCGAACGCAGCTTTGGAAGATGTCGGTAAGGCTCGAAGGTGTTCTCTGCTCATCCAAATAGTGTCCCAGAAAACTCACCCGATCAAAACCCTTGTGTCAGCTAATTCTGTGACGTCACAGCATCAACAAGCAAACACGCCAAAACCCCTGATTTTTCTAATTCCCTAAAGCTGGTCACTCTCGCTTCACCTTTTGTTGAAAGTCCTGCTCTTTCCTATGAAATTCTTGCTCTCTGGGTTAGCTCCGTCTCTTCGGCTCTTTCAAATTTCTTTCCCCACTCCCTGCTGAAAATGGTATGCGTGAATTAAGCTTGTCGCAAAACGCGTCAATTTTTCCGACTTGTACTGGGGTTGGATCCCCTACACCATGCAAATCCATTGTGCAACCATGTCTTGTTCGTCAACATACCTGCTCCATACCTGTCTTCGTAACTCCTCCCATTTCAGTTGACGCGTCCGCCCATTCCTGGAGGATAATTTTAGCAAAAGGTTATTTTGTCCTTCTTCTCGTTGTAATCGACAATGAAAAGGCTGGCACTGCATCTCCTTGGGCGGGTATGATTTTGGATTTTTCCCGAACTGCCGTGCTGTACTCTTGTTCTGGGTTGGCAATCCCCTGATGCCGGGAAGGACTAAAAAATGGCAATTTGCCCCTTGGGCTGCTAATCATTGAGACCTGAAGCTCGGTAATACCCATTGTATGTCTCCTTCTTTCAAATCGTAAAACACCCTTGCCCACGCATCCTGGTGGTGTGAATTGGAATTTACGGATACTCAAGTAGAACTCGTAATTGTCGAGAGGACTTGTTTGACTTGGTTCGGCCAACTCCTGTGGCTGGGGTTGTCTCTGTTTACATAATGTTCCGTCAACCACATTGAGTAAGATGTTTGCAACCTTGGAAAAACTGGAACCCGTTCTTGCACATATCAATTATCCTGTAAATGTCGGACCGTTAGCAAGATTACTGGGGCCAATCAAGCATTATTTTCTTTTCTCAGATCTTCTACCTACTCCTCTGAACATGGCAATTTACTACCATCACTATCCGGGTGTCCGATTTCTCTTCCTTCGCTTTAGGGCACACCATCGTCCCCAAAGGCAGCAGAGAAATCGATAGCTTTAGTTTGCCTCCAATTACTTGTGATCATGGATTCGTCTGTGAACAGTCTAAAATCATTTGGTCGTGCCCACCACCATTTCGAAAAAACCTCATTAGTGGGAAATTTGTGTATTCTCTAAAACCACTTCGCATTCACCTAAGGGATAATCGTCTCTTCATTTAGTCTCTTTTATGCCTATCTGGCAGGAAATGTGATGATCGGGACGTTTTTTCCTTTTGCCACCGTCCCATCGAGTCAAGACGTCTTTGATCTCGTTCTTCTAATTTGGTGTTATTTCGACGTCTCCAAATCGAAAAACCTCTTTTTAATCGTCCCAAAAATCGGGTGATGACCTCGATAAACGTGTCCCATAACCGGTGAAGTTCATTCTTGAAGGTACGGTGACCCAAGTAAATCGAGATTTCTCTCTTCTAACACTCCTTAAATTTCCCCACCATACTCGAAGAATATGGGGCGCCTGGGTGACCATTTTGAAGTGGAGGAATTGATTTGACTCTACAAAAACAACCACTATTTAATTTCCAATCCCTCCCGATACAACAACTAGTTACCTCCGCAAACCTCCTTCAATTTAAACAACAACACCTGACGCCTCTCGAGCCGTTAGGCTCTTTGGCCTCAAGTGGACTTTTCTAATGGGCCACTACACTCCTTGGGTGTCGGTCCTCTTAGGCCAATGCGCTATTTTTCTGATTCGGTTTCGCGCTACATCCTAGTTTAAAAAACTAAGATTGGGTTGTTTAAATTGAATGGGTAACCCAAGCGGACTACTTGGGCTGGGAACATTAACGATCGTTGACTATCAAGTATCACTATCTACACTCGTCATGGTTGCCCCCGAGAAATTTTGGTTCCGAACGACTGCGAACCACGCATATCGTCCTTTAGTGGAAATGTAAAAGTGTCGTTTGACGGAAGTATGTAGGCTATGCATTCCACAGTTACAAAATCTAAATAAGTTAAATACTTCAACAATTAATTTACATAATCAATAGTTAATCTTAAGTTTAGAACCCCAAACTGTCCCCAGCGGAGTTCGCCATTTCTGTTTTATCGAAAAGGGGATTTTCGAAAAGAGTTCGTTTATTTAAAGATATATTCCTTTAGAGTCGCCACTTAATTTTTAAAGAAAAATCAAGAAAACCGTCGTTTCTAAAACAATTTAAACAGAAAAATCGTTTTGAAAACATTTTTAATGGGTCGGGATTCTTAATTATCGTCTTAGAAAGGTGTTTAAGGCAACTAAGACGCTCACGCTTATACGGTGTTTCCGACGATTATAACTTATTTGACTATTTCGTTTTAAAGACTTGCGAATTTAACTTCTTTAATACTAGGCAAACTGTTAATAAGTTTTTTGAAATATTTACTTTGCAAAATCATTTTTTAAGGCTAGTGGCACTTTATATTCAAACAAACTTGTAGAATTCAATTATTTTGTAATTTTTTATTAATTATTCTTTTTGTTTTTTTATTATTATTATTTTATTTTATTTTATTAGAAATTTAGACAACTCACAATTTAAAATTTTTTACCACCTTACCGCTTTGAGATTCCGTTAAGGTAAACCTTGTAAAACTTTTAACTCTAAGCAACTTCAAAATTTAAACCTCTATCGTTTTTTAAATTTCATTTTTTTTAATTTTTAAGTTTCGATAAAGCAAAGGCGTTAGCGGTGTTTTGGATGTTTTCAATCCTACGCTAACGGCATCAAATAAAAGTAAACCAGATCGCAAGAGAGATGGAGGGAAGAGGGTGGAGAGAGAGAGATTTGGTTCCAAGTTTGTGGGTTCTGTTCGCCTGACCGAAACTGGACCCACCTGCTTTTGGGTTTTTTACCCCATTTTTCTTTCGTTCGTACCTGTGCCTAGTCAAAACATACAAGAAAAAATATACGGAAAGTAAAATGGACAAGGGCTTATGCCCAAAATAAATAAACTTCAAATAAATAATAAAAAAAATCTTCTAATACTATACCCTTGCCTCGAACACCTTCGATCTTCTGTAAGTTTGAATTTTCGCAGCCGCGCCTGCTGCCCATTCCTATTTTTTAAACCCCTATTAAGTATACCGTTTTCTGTCTATAGTGTTATACATGATGTATAATCAGCCTGTTTTTTCAAACTTTCGAGTAGTTGAAATTCCTTTTCAGTCAGCGTATTTTCACTGCCATCGACTCAGATTTTGAGTTCGGAATTCCTGTGCAATTTTCGGACATGTATACAGTGTTAAACGTGTATCTGTCCGGTATAACAGCGCTCAACACTGCACTGTAGCTCCCGCTACCCATTGCACTATATTCGAACTGCATTCCAATTTTGTAAGGCAATCTAGGACGCGAAAGATGTTTTGCGCCTTTATTATGGCTCCAGGAAGAAGTGCAAGATAAATGGAATAAAGTCCCTGGGGACCAAAAGTTGATTTCACATGCACAAATATATCAACTAATTAATACTAATCCAGAGAATAAGAGAAACAAGACTTACTTTTTGGTAGTCATTTAAGTATATAATAAGCAATATGTTTCAGAAGATAGACAAACAACATAACACGTAACTCTAAAATTTTGCAAGGACAAATAACGAAAAAAAAAAACCCGTTTCATGCAAACTCATAACGATTCAAAATATTACTAATCATTTCGCTCTAAACATTTGAACATCTTAATACAATACATTTTGCAGAGCCTCCCATATCAACCTTTTTAGAAAAAATGACTACCCCTAGAACAGCTTAAGAGAAAATCAACAGTCAAAAAATGACAGCTCAGAAGGAAAAAAAAACTGCGGGCAGTCACCTTGAGGAGCAGAAATATACGGTACTAAACCCAAACGATACGATGAACACTTAAGAGGCAAACATATCTTGTGAGACCAGTCAGACCAATAGCTAAGGTCGACAACTCTCCGATCAATATTTAGAGACGAAACTAACAACAAAACAAGATATAATCTAGCGTTTAAAAGAATGTCGAGAAACAGCTCCGGGTTAGCTATTGGAAATGAAATTGACGTCGACCACGTTGAATCTTCAATCCTTACTATGAAAACTTACAACACAGCCGACATGCTCCAAAATCAGAAGATCAAAACAAAAATTTTTTCTGGGGGTGTGTGTGTAAATCGAGGGAGCATATTTTTGGTGAACACAAAGTGATATTTTAGTCACATTAGCCTGAAACCGATGTTATTAAACGCATTCCAGCAACAAACAAGTCAGAATTACATAATTAGCCGATCCGTGGCACCAACCACAATCACGCAAGCAAATACGTGTCCAATTCAACTTCAAATACTTTAAACAAAAAATAAAAAAAATAAAATACTCAAATGAGGAAGATATTATAATGTGTCCTTTGAGTCCAATCCATCGAACTATAGCCCTGGCCGGATAATAAATTCAATCGGTTTAAATAAACAAGAACATGTGAGTTATACATGTAAACAAAAGAACGAACAGCTCCAACACACACGCGAATAATATCGGTTCTACAGTATCAAACCAACCAGCAACACATAACTGAGTCATCACCCTCGAATCGTCACATTTGAAACTAAAAGAGAAGGAAAGTGCATAGAAGGGGTGTTTACCTGTTGACGAGCAGCGAAGTGAGACGAGAAGCGAGCGACACGCGAACGAGCTTCCACCTTCGGATGAGACAGCTAATGTCGAAGACAGAATCAATATCGGAAACTTTTAATCCTTGACAATTTCCCCTAAGTTTTCAACACATAAATTTTTGAACGCTGTTTTCTTACTACTTTCTATCTATTTTTCTTAAGATGAGGCAAACGACGACAGAATACCACCTCAAAAGAAATCGTTCAAATTTACTCCACCCAGAATCCCGTTTTCGTCTTTAAATCAAAAATGTATAGAACAACTAAGATTTTCTCTCAGATTTCTCGACCCAATAAAAAACAAAATTCCCCCCCCCCCCCTCTCCCAAATCGTCCAACCCAAATTCTTTTGTTTTCGTTTTTTTCGAATTGTCCGATGAAAATCTCTTCTAACCCCTTTTCTGGATGAAGAAAGGGGTATTTATAGAGGAGAGAAACACAACCCCCCATCTTTCTTCCCTCTCCGTTTGAATTCGAAACTAATCCCATTGATTCAGAACCTTCACATGGCACAGGCGTGTTGGAGAGGATGAAAATTGACACCAATGGTCGCAGACCGCTTGACAGCGTATGGTTCTCTCTGCGCTTCCGTCTGGTTCAACGCGAAGAGAGAAGATGGAGAGGATAGCGTGGGGGTTGTTGGCGTTTGCAGGGTCAGGTCTGTTTTTCTGGGTTTCCTGGCGAGAGGGAAAGGAAAGTAATAGAGTGAGAGAGCGTTGGGAGAGACGCGGGAGAGAGTGAATGAGAGTAGAGAGTTGAGAAGCCGTGGGGAGAGACGCATGGGAGAAGGTCGCGTCTCTTTCTGCTGGGCTCTTGCTTCGCTTGATTTTCTGGGGAATTAATTTGTTTGGGTTCTGGAATTTTTGGGACGAAGGGAAAGGGAAGAAGGAACGGGGCTGGTCTGGTTATCCGGAGCGGTAAGGGAAAATGGGCTTGGTTCGAAGGTGTTTGGAGAGGAAAAGGAAGTGGGCTTGCTGAAGTGTGTTGGGCCGTCAGTAGAGGGGAGAAACGGGTGGGCCTGGGAAGATGGAATGATTTAGATATACATATATACATATACATAGTGTATATACATAATGTATATATATATATATATTTAGTTTTCGCAAGATTTATACAACTAACTTTACATCATTTTGAAAAACTCCGAAGGATTTTTTTTTTTTCTAACAACTTATAAACCGACTCGGTTCAAAATATGGGTGTCAACAGTAGCATTAGTATATAAAAAAGAAAATTCACCGACTTAAAGAAATTTGTTTTGTCATTAGACTAAAATAATTTTAATGAGCCAAGGTTATAAATAAATAGTGATTTTTTGGCCAAGTATTTAGAGATATCCCACCAACTCACAATTTACGGTTAAATAGCATCCAAACACAAATAAAAATAACTAAGTAATAAGAAACAATTATCACACCTCCTCCCCCCTTAGACGATTCCCCAGTTTGTTTCATATAATATTAGAGAGTTAAGAGTTAGAAAGTTATACAAATCACAAATCGAATAGAATGAAACCACACTTAAGTTAAACAAGATCAAAAATTTAAAAGTAAAATTTCATCAGCTATCTCTTTCCAAACCGAATCTTCGGAACCTTCAACTCATATTTAAAAACCCTGCTACATAAAGGAGGTAGCACACCACAAATATATAAAATAACAAAGGATATTAATTTTCCTGTATTGGCAATATCAATTGATTTAAAAGTAGGCGAACACACATGACACGGATGAATGATAAACATGAACTTAAACACAAAATAAGCGTACACAAAGAAAATGATAGAGGAACTAACCCAAACGATTCCTTTATTTGTTATAGCCATTCAATTTGTGCAAGATAAATGATACTAATGCAAGAAAGGAGATTTGTAGGGATAAAAGGAACTAACCAGTTAAGTAGAGCAATTATTTAGCCGACAAACTTAAATTCAATATAAGTTAGAGCAATCCCACCCAAACACAAGAGTCTCTCAAAATATATGAACAACTATTCTTTTCTTTACAAGAGCATAAGAGAGTGTTTTACTCTTCTTAAGTGGTTAAGAGTAATTAAACGTGAGTGGAAAGTGAATGGGTAAGTGTCAAAGTCTAAGAGTGTGAGAGGTGAGAGTTTTTTTTTTTCAGTATACCAATAAGAATGAGAGAGTGTTTATATAGTTAAAAAGAGCCAAAAAATAGTTCAAGGATATATGTGAGCTATTTTCAATAGTTCAGAAATATTGTTGAATATTTTT
This sequence comes from Solanum habrochaites, assembly GCA_027704765.1. NCBI lineage: Eukaryota > Viridiplantae > Streptophyta > Magnoliopsida > Solanales > Solanaceae > Solanum > Solanum habrochaites. The sequence continues at coordinate 62,119,540 of JAKWJA010002495.1, read as the reverse complement.
TGTTTTTAATATTAGTAACTGGTATAAGTTATATACAATTTTAAATAATATTATATTAGTTTAGTGTAGGTATTTTTTGGTGTAGGTGTTCAATACGTATATGTCATATCAATCAAGTTTGCTGAGCAATTAGGGTAGTCCCAATTACTTCGTTACACAAAATTTTATATAATACTATATTGATTTAGTATATATGTTTTATACATGTGTCTCACATCAATCTAATTTGTTGAGCAATTAGGTAATCCTAGATCACTTAGTTACATACAACTTGTATAATATTGTATTATTTTAGTGTATGTGTTTTATATGTGTGTCTCACATCAATCAAGAAAATTATATACAAAAGGAACAAATTATTAGTAAATAACAATTGATGTATGTTAAAGTAATGTTATGTCTATTTTAATAAGTGAATTGTATACTAGCTTATTCAAAGCTGGGGAATTTTAATAGATTCGTTGATCAATTACTTATGCTTTTATTTATTGGAGACGGTTCGATTCCACATTATAATTTATTACCTTTCTCCATTTTCCCTTTCCCGCTCTCAATTATGAAAACAAAAAAAAAAACTATTTAAATTACAACTTTGATAACATTCTAACAAAATTAAGGGTCAAGTTGTTATGAATTAATAAAAGAGAAATACTTCAACAAGATATTTAACAAAAAAATGGAACTTAATAATATTAACTTATCATTGATGTTGATACTATATACATTAGAGTATAACATAAAACTCTATGACATCCACATTAATCCAATCACGTACAAACACGATCAATACTTACTTATATAAGGATATTAATATTTAATTAAATAATTAACTTATAAAATAGATAAATAATTTGACTAAAACATATTTGACCTTCAATTAAGTAATATTTGTGTTTTAAGTCCTTATACTAGCAGAACCAAAATAGAAATACCAACTGATAACAACGATAAATACTTACTTATATAGAGATATTAATATTTACCTAATAATTAACTTTTAAAATGAACAAATAATTTGACCAAACAGATTTGACTTCGATTAGGGCCACTTTTGGGATGGCCTTAATAAAAGCAAAGCTTTTAACAAAGTCCTTTGAAAAGTGCTGAACCTATTTTTAAAATAAGCATTATGTGTTTTGGATTAAAAGTGCTGAATTTTCTATGCAAACGTGAAAAAAAGGGAAAAATGAAAGCAAAGAATTTAGGGTTATGTTGTAATTTTGGAGATTGTAATAAAAATATTAAGGGCAAACACATAAAATTTTGGTCACTAAAACAGCTTATATAAGCTAAAAAAAGAAAAGCACCTTCTACCCCCCAGCCTTTTTAACTTTTGGCTTAAAATAGTGTTTTTTAAACTTAAAATAAAGTTATTTTCAGTATTGTCAAACAGCTAAATACGTCCAAAAATCAGCTTTTAAGTCCACTTTGACCAGCTTTTAAGCTGAGCCAAACAGGCTCTAAGTAATATCTGTGTTTTAAATCCTTTTACTAACAGAACAAAAAATAGAACAACAAAATGATAACAACGATTAGAACTGTCAATATGGGCTAGCCCATCACATCCGGGCTAATCCATACATGCTTTGATATTTTACGAGCCAGGCCGGGTTAGCCCATTTTTATTGTAGCCAAATAACGATTGGTCCTACCCACAAGTACGTGGGCTACAGGCTTGCCGGGCCAACCCACTATTTAAAAATTATATTTTTTTATAATTATGAAATTAAATTATAATTTAAAAATATTATCATAAATATCGACGAAATAATATTATATGATGTTAATATTACTACTATTAATCAAATCTGCAAATAAAATTAACTTTATAATACTGAGTTTTTTTTTCAAGTAAAAGTATAAGTATCTAAATAGAAATATTAACCTAATTATTTTGAGTTTGAACTCTCTTTGATTTTAAATTTCAATATTAGAGAAATGGACAAAAAAGCCCTCAAGCTATTATCGAATTCCCAACTACACACTTATTCTTCACGAGGGTCCTATCACCCCCTAAACCTTTTAAAAGTGAAATATCTTTGTCCCCTGTAAACTCACGCCCATATTTTTATTAGGCATTGGTCTACACGCACACTGCCACACAATATTTACTCTTTTTTTATAAAAAAAATACTTATTTTTTTATATTTTACTTTTTTTGCTTTATATTTTCATATTCTCCTTTTCTCTTTTTTTTTTCATTCCTCTATTTCTTTTTCTTTGAAGCTTCTCTAGATTTGACACTACCGCATTTTCAACCTTTATCGAAATTCTAAAGACTGGGAAATTTTTCGTTCTAAAAATTCTATCATTGATATTGCTTCTTGTTCCGCTATTATAACATTTCTCAAAGATTGATATGAGAAACTCAATTGATGTTTACTAGTCTAAAATTCGATTATTCTAACTTTTAATTTTGATTTTGATTTTGAGCAACCAACAAATTTTTAAAATTTTGAAAGTGAAGATATAATGAAAAACATGTGATTTGAAGATGAGACTTAGTGATGAAAAATTGAGGAGGGCGGTGCTGAGCCACCAGTATCTATGGATCTGATGAAGATTCAAGGTAAAAGATAAAGAAGATAAAAAAGAACAAAAGAAAACATAATTTCTTTTCTTTTTTTATAAAAAAAATAGAATATTAATATGAAATAATTGTAAAGTTAATATTTTATTAAATCTTTCACTCACATCAGCATTTAGGGAGCAAATAATTTCCCTTTAAAATAGCCAAGAGGGTAATAGGACCTCCATGAAGTAAGAGTGTAGTTGAAAATTCGACTATAGATTGGGAGGAGGGTTTTTCTTTGACCATTTTCTCTTAATATTATATTATACTTTTTAATTGATTTTTATTGGCCCAAGGACCGATCCTACTGATATTTCTCAAGCCCCACAAATCATTATACTTATTCAGGTCGGGCTAAAAAGCCCTTTTCATAAATGGGCTCAAAAAAAATTTTCCAGCCCTATTAAATTTCGAAGTAGACCAGACCTAGACCATATTGACGGCTCTAACCACGATAAATATTAAAGTGTTAATATTTAACTAAATAATTAACTTTTAAGATCAAATAATTTCACCAAGCACATTTGACCTTCGATTATGTAATATGTGTGTTTTAAGTCCTTTTGCTAACGGAACCAAAAAGCAATTCAATACTAAAAAACACACATTATTTAATTGAAGATTAAATATACTTAGTCAAATATCACAAAGACTCATGGGCGACTTAATGTTTTTAAAAATGAGCATTCTTCTTAGGCCCCCAAATTTGAGAGTTCCATTTTTATTACTATCATAAGAACTTTTTAACAAAATAAATTATATCGTTGTTTTCTTTTAGTTCGTTTTAAAATATTATAGAATGTTTCTTTCTTTTTTGGTATTTTTTAAATTTAACTTTCACCTGGCATGTTTAACACCACAAAATTAAAAAATATTTTGATTAGTGTATATGTGTTTAAGACCATTGAAAGAATAGAATTTTTTTATTATAAGAAAAAATGATTTGTGTCTCAAAAATGTGATTTTTTAAACAAGTGAAAAAGTGAACATAGTTGTGAACCAAGTCACTAGCAAAGCAGTATTTGTGACACTGAATTATGTATATCTATTGTTTTCAACTTGGCCAAAAGAATTCATAATCTATTGTATGCTTCAAAAATTCAATTAGATATGCTCATCTAATTTTTTTCTGAAATATACTAAAATTCAAGTATATGTTAAGTATTTTTCAGCCAAGCAAATAAAAGATACAAAAAATTGGTTCAATATTTACTCGGTTACAGAAATCAATTCACTTTGAACAGTAAAGGGTGATTAAACAAGTCCGACAATGAATTTTCCAACAAGCCTTGCGAGGAGCTTTAGAAACTCTAAATAGTTGTTTGACAACGAGTTACATTTACGTATCATTAGTGTCAATATTGGCATGTTGGGAACAATGAAAGAAATAACTGAATAGTCTTTCTACAGTAGGTATTATTTTTCTCTTTCAAAAAAGAATAAAGAAAGAATCATGGTAACCATTCGATTTGACGAAATTATTAATATTATCCGTGAACGTATTGAACGATATAGGAGAGAAGTGAAGATTGTAAATACCGATATCGTACGTCAAACAAAAAAAACAAAAAAAAAAAATCAAAAGAACAAAACAAAAGTTTAGTGTAGTATATGGCGTGAGGGCGATAGCATTGCTCGTATTCACGGTCTTGATGAAGTAATGGCTAGTGAATTAGTAGAATTTGAAGAGGGTACAATAGGATTGCTCTGAATTTGGAATCAAATAATGTTGGTGTTGTAATAATACGCGGTGGTTTGTTGATACAAGAAGAAAGTTTTGTATCAATTAATGTCCGCGTTATTCCTCTCTTGTGCATGAAAAGACATAATTTTCTTCAGTTTCAATAAAGTTGTCTATTGGAAAGTTTCTATGTCATTTGATTGTCAAGAAGCACTCAATATACGTCAAGTGGGTGAATGTTATTTATATGGAAGGATGTATGAAAGCACAAAGTTCTTGTAGATAGCAGATGGTACTAGAAGAAGATTCACACAATGAAAGGAAAAAATGCAACATTGGTAGGTCAATACTCAATTACAAGGAGTTACATTCATCTTGATAGACACCACAACTGTTTACGTATTATTGTATGTATTTGGAGTGCAGTGCCTCAACCTAAACATAGATTTATTCTCTGGTTAACTGTCCAAAATAGATTCTAACTAAGGTTCATTGAGGTCAAGAGGAATGTTGAGCAATGGACATTTTTGCCGATACGATTAGGAAGAGGTAAATAAGTAATGCTGAAAATTATAAGAAAGAAATGAAAGCAGTTTCGAAAACAAGTGATAGATGCTAGTTTGGGGACAATGATTAACCATATTTGGAGAAATCAAAACTAGAAAATTTTCAAAAGCGTATATAGACTGATAAAACTAGCTTAATTAGTGTGAGTTAGTTATCAATCAATTTGTTAGTTAGTTAAGTTGGGGCCATTATTCCACTCCAAGTAGTTAGTTGTAGTTGGTTATAGTTTTTAGTTAGTGCTCACAATGTTTGCATTTTCCGATTTGATAAACTACTCAGTGATGTGTATATATACACCCAAAATTACTCTCTGGCTGTTACTACAAAACCTTACACAATTCTTCAATTAAAGAAAGATTCTTCCTTTCCCTTCTTCATACTGCCAGAAGCTCACCTCCATTAATGAGGTATGAGACTAACTTTTCAGCCTAGATTGCTGGTATCAAATCAGCTTGTATTGTGCTGTTTTTATCATATATCAAGCAGGTTCTCAATGCTAAATCTCTTTGAATCTAATTGATCGATTGATTCCTGATCATTTTTGGTTTGATTTTTTTTTTGATATGATTCTGTTCGTTATCTTCTGTTCTCTTTTGCCGCCATTTGTTCTCTGTTTTGGAGGCTTTTTGATCTGGTCGGATTACTTTCTTTGTTGATAATCATAGATTTCCATTTTTGTTGAATATCAATTCATTCTCCATGGGTGATACTTCTACTGATGTGAATACTCAGTAACCAAGGGAAATAAGGAAGTCCTCGACCACTACACCGATTTTAGTAGTCCTTTTTTATCTCCATCCTTCTTGAAAATGCTTGTTTCTATCTTTGGTTCCTATGTGTTTATGGAACTAGTTACAGATCAATGGAGAAGACAGCTCTTAAGCATTGTCCGTTAAGACTAGACTGGATTTCATCATGGTAAAGATTGTGAGCCAAGTTTTACAGATCCATCATTTCTGCAATGAGAGATGTGATATATTGACATCTTGGTTCTAAACTCCCTCCCCCCGAGCCTAACGAGACAGCCTACAATAGGTTAACAATGCTACGGAAATTGTGGGGGAATTGGAGGATATATATGATCAGAATAATGGATGCAAACTATAACCAGTGCAGAAGGAAATAAATTATTTGATGGCACGGCACTCCTAGACATCACTATCACTGGCTATTATCAAAGATGAAGAGAATTGTGGGAGGAAATGAGTGCAATTGATGTGACTTCACATGTAGTGTGGTGTGTAAGTGTGGAGGAAAGGGTAAACTGTACAACTCTGAACAGGACAGAAGGCTTATACATTTTTTGATGGGGTTTTAATTTAAAAATGAGATGTACACTGGATGTACGGAAGGGAACATCTTGATGATTCCTCCTTTGCCTACATGGCACACAGGGCATTTGCTAATACTGTCACAGGACGAGAGGCAAAGAGAAATGAAGCCTTTGAATCACATGGTCTTTGGAGTCTACTCACTTAATCACTATTTGTCTCAAAAACATTCCACAAACTCTAGTTTCTTATAGAGTAAAACAACCGTAGGTGAAATGAGAAGTTACAATAACACGCAGTTCTAAACAATACACTGCTGGGAAATTTCAACAACAATAATATCCTAAGGGGAAATTCTATGCTGGTAGTAGATCAAATTACATTTTGTAGTATTGCAAACGAACTGGAACATGTCAAAGATAGATGCTACAAACTTCAATGGTTATCCAACTAAATCAGAAATCCAAGAGGAAGGAAGGGATCTGCCGCAAATGTAACATTACCTCTGATGGTGATATTAACAGTTGAATGAGTTTTTGAAGCAGGGAAAGCAAATTCCAGTGAATCTGTCAAAGAGCCAATATGACAATTGCTCAACTCTTGCTTGGAAATGAGTCTGAATATTCAAACAATGTGTCAAGTGGAGCTGGCAATCCTAGCAGGTATACTTGCTTTGTCATTCTTTCCATAAGTCAGAGAAGTGATTAATGTCATGTAAATGTGAAAGGTTAACGGCTTAATTCTTGGATCACATTGATTCAGGAGAATCTCACCATATGCAACCTACACCAAAACACAACCTCACAAACCTAAGCTCGACCTATCCATTCTTAATCACTTTAATCAACCTTACCAAATGGAATACAAGGTTAAAGTGACTGAAATTGGTGATGTGTGTTTTGAATTAACTTAACCTCTGTATAAAGTAGTGTATATACCAAGCCTTCAAGTTTCATCTAATCTCAGTTTAACTGGTTTAGCTAATCAACTCAAAGGGATGGTCAATTTTTAACACATATTCTTTGTTTTCTTACTGCAGGGTCCCTTCTCTGAAGAGCCCTCTGGCTTTTGGGTAAAGCAGAGGGGTTTTGTATCTCTTTTGTTCAAAGTGTCACTTCCATCTGTAAATGATGATAACTACTGGCTCCCAACAAAAGTTTCAATTTGTTTCTCTCTTATGAACTGTAAAGCACCAGTCCTCGTTCTAATGCAAAATACTACTCTCATATACTCAATCAAAAGGTCGGTCCACCACTGATAAAATTTCTAACTCAGCTGCTCATTTTTTCTTTCAATCAAGACACTGATTCTTATGGCATGCTAGATTAGGACATGTACCATTTGTGAAAATGAAGGAACATATCTACCATTTCCTTCTAAAATTCTCTAACAACAACCTTTCACTTGTCATCTGTCCCAATGGCTAGACAAACTAGAATGCCATTTCCAGAAAGTGTTAGTACACCAAGTTCAATATTTGATTTGCTACCATGTTGATTTGTGGGGACCCGATATGGTACCAAAAACACATGATGGACCATCACTATTTCTTGGGGGGGGGGGGGGGGGGGGGGGGGGGGGGGGGGGGTGGCATATGGTAATATTACAGTAGAGCTACTTGACACACTTATTAGGGTGTAAAGCAATGCTCTTTGTACCATAAAACTTTCATATCCTTATAGAAATCAGTTCACACTAGATTTGCAAAACTATCCATGTCTGATAATGCTTAGAATTTTCTAGTACTGAGCACATGTTTTCTTCAAGACAAAAGGCATAGTACACCAGAAAAATCTTGTCTTACACACCACAAAAAATGGGTGGGTAGAGTGAGGAAACACAAGGTTCTTCTGAGACACAAGGGCACTTTATTTCAAATCAAAAATCCTGTGCGGTATGGGGAGAGTGTGTATTAACTGCCACTTCTCTTACATTAATGATTACCTACAAAACTACTTCAAGGGAAGTCTCCATCTGGAGTTGTTATATCAGAAAGAAAGCCTTTTTATTCACATCTTAAAACTTTGGAATGTCTTTGTTTTTCCTTCCCAACTATTTAAAAAACTCATAAAATCAGTTTGAGCTAAACTGTAAACCTCTCTTGTGTTTTTTGTTGGATATCCCTTTAACACAAAAGGGTACAAGGTCTTAAACTTTTGGCTACCAAGAGAACTTCATGTTTCCGAGAGATGTGTCTTTCTATGAAAATTATTCTTCCTTTTTTTCTTAAACTCCTGCTGGTTCTAGTTTTTGATTCTATACGCAGTGTCCTTGTTATCACTCTTATAATTTGCCTTCATGTCTAGTAAAAAACAATACTTTTAATATTGATATGAATATGTTGAGTCAACCACCCTGGATGAAAGTCACTTGTGAACAGTTTCCATAAACGGAAAATATACCCTATGGACTGAATCAACAACACCTTCTACGAACTAAACAATACCTGTCCCACAACAATCTACTGAACCAAATGCAGTGCATCTGTGTCTCAACCCAGACGGACAACTAGATCTTGTCATCCCCAAGCTACTTAAAAGACCACCTACTTATATTACCAAGCTACACTCCTTCTTCACATACAATAATTTTCTGATTCTCCTCAACATTCATTCACTCTTTCACAAATCATCCGATCACATAATGTTTCCTCTACATTGTGGTTCCTGAAAGTCAGCGTTGATCCATTTGTTTTTCACAAATGAACTTGCAGCCTACATCTTATGAAGAGGCCAAGCTTGAATCCAGCCTGGCAAGCAGCAATGGAACAATCAGTTTTGATGCACTGCAACCAAACGATACTATACTTTGGAGCTAGTTAAGGGTGCCACCAGAAAAGAATGGTTATTTGGATGTAGATGGTTGTATAGATCAAACATAGGCAGATGGGGAGAAATAGAAAGGGTCAACAGCTAACATGGTAAAAGAGATATACTCAACAAGCAGGATAGATAAATTGAAACCTTCTCACCTTGGTAAGATGACTAACAGTCAGACCCTTAATCTCATTAGCAGTTAAGAAGAGCGGGGATTTGGTACCATTGATGTAAACAATGCCTTCCTAACATGGTGAATGAATGAAGAGTGACTGCTTTACCTCCAGGACGGGTAGTGGACCGTATGATATGTATTCAAAATTGAAGAAGTCCTCTCTACATGGTCTAACACAAGCCAGTAGACAGTTGTATGAGAAATAGCTGATAGTCTTTTTGCTCAAAGGGTTATGTTTCATTCAGACAGTGATTACTCACTTTTATACAAGAAAAATGGTCCACTCCTTAGTATTTGTAGCTGTATATGTGTGATACATATCATGACTGGCCGATAAGAAGGAGATTGAAATCTTTTGAAACTCCCTTCTTGGCATGAGAATCTTCATAATAAAAGACTTCGGAGGTTGCATTATTGTTCTTGATTAGAGAATACTGTAACAGGCAGGATGGTGTCCTTCTTTCACAGAGGGAAGTTTTACTCTTGTTTCTCTGTGAGGAATTTTGAGTCTATAAACTACAAATCTACCACTTCACCATTGATCCCTACTGCAGAAGCGAGGCTCACAGAATGGAGGTTACTCTACAAGGATCCTCCTTACTACAGAACATTGTAGGCCAACTCAATTTTCTTGCTAACAAGACTGGACATAGCATATCGTTGGTCAGCATCATCAGTCCAATTTCATGCAATCTCCTAGAGAAACCCTCATTTAAAGGCAGCCTTCCCATGTACTCAGATACCTACACATGATCCTACACTGGGAAGTTTTTTGTTAGTAATAGACTGATAATCACCATTAGTGCCTACTGTGATTCATACTGGGCTTCTTGCATTGAGTCAGGAGTCAAGTGAAGTGGTTATTTGGTTCTCAATTGGAATAGCCCCTATCAGTTGGAAGTCCAAGAACAACCTACAGTAAAAATCATTATCCTCAGCATAAGCAGAGTATATAGCTATAAGACGACGTCGTCGGCGCCCTTGTGGATGTGGCTCGCCCGCTTCCTTAGGTGCCTCCCTCCCCTCCTACCTTGCCCCCCCCTTCTGCTCTCCCGTCTTTTTTGTTCCATCAGCCAATCAGCAGATACACATTGCTAAGATCCAGTATTTCATTACGACTAAACACATAGAAGTGGATTGTCATTTTGTCAGGACAAGCCCAAGAAGGACCCTGATTCACTCCACTGGTCTCAAACAAACCTCAGCTTGCTGATGTTTTCATTCACTAAGGCATTGACTGGTTTTAAACATTCTAATCTGTTTACGCAAGTTGTCTGTGAATAGCTCACTCCACCTTGATAGGGGGTGATAAACCAGCTTACTTAGTTGTGAGTTAGTTTTATCAATCAATTTGTTAGTTAGTTAGTTGGGGCCATTGTCAACATTCCAAGTAGTTAGTTGTAGTTGGGTTATAGTTAGTTAGTGCTCACATGTTTTTGCATTTTCCTGATTTGGATAAACCTACTCATTGATGTGTATATTACACATCAAAATGTAACTGCTTTACTACCACTTTCTTCACTAAAGAAAAGTTCTCCTTTCCTCCCTTCTTCAATACTGCCAGAAGCTTTCAACCCCATTAATGGAGGTAATGAGACTACTTTCCAGCCTAGATTGCTGTTCAATCCAGCTTGTATTGCTGATTTTATCATAGACATAGTTTGGATCACACACCAATCAGGTCTATAGAATTATAAATGATTAAGAAAAGATCTCTATCGTAACACGACTATTAAAATTTAAATATTTAATTGTCTATTAGTATGAAGTATGATATTCGAGATCTAATTAAAAACAGAACCCTTCCGAGAGGTGTTTGTTGGTAATATTAAATCTTTTTAATACTCTACTATATTTTTGTAGAAAAAATTGTACTAATCAATTAAATAATAAAAATCTAGGCCTATTTGCCTAATTTTTTTTTATTATTTCTTAAATTTTAAAGGGTGGTTTTTTCTTTTGTGAAATTTAAACTTTCCATAGTTTTTAAAGTTAAAATTAAACATTTTATACCGCAAAGTTGAATTTTACATTTTCAAACTTTTAAAAGTAAAAAATTTTAAACTAAATATAAATTTTAAATTTAATGCAATATAAATTATATTCAAAGCTTCAAACTAATATTTAAATTTTATATTTATAATTTGAAAGTTTGAATTTTACAAACTTTCAAACTTTAAACTTTTACAAACTTTCAAACTTTGAAGTTTATAAAGTATAAATAATTAACTTTAAAAGTTTGCAAAGTATAATTTTTTAACTTTAAAATAATAATTTTTAATTGATTTTAATTTAAAAAAATTAAATTATTCCGATCAGTCCCGAAATTCGATCCGGTCCGGTCTGGTTTCGTACCGGTTCACTGGCGAACCAGTACGGGTACAGGTATAAAATACTGAAACGATTCTTTAGAAACAGAAAGAATAATAGATTAAATATATGGTGATCAAGATCATAATGCAAACAAACCGGCAAGAACGAGTCAAGTTCGCTTAATAAAAGAAGAGAAGAGAAATTTCATAAATATACAATAAACTAGTTTGCTAACAAAAAAAAAAAAATATAGTCAAGTTTCCATTTACATAAAAAAAAAAAAGGAGTATAAAGTACATAAACTCCAGCAATATTCAGAAAGTTTTTCAAATTACAATAATACCAAATTTTTCAGGACTCGCGATTATATTGTTTCTTCGGATACATAAGTTATGTATTAGATATGTAAGTTATGTATCATATACATAATAATAAATCAGATTTATACTAATTTAGGTTTGAAATAATTGGAATTATATATCTATAATTACATTTGTACTAGATACATTGTACACAAACGATGTTGTAATATACCTAATAGAAATGGAATGATGTATCCAGATGTTAAGAGAGAGAAAATAACAGAAAGTTATTTGTAATTAATTTAAATGATATGATTTTTCTTAAAGTTATGTTATGTTAAGTCGTGTGATTTTATAACTTTCTCTTATAAAAATAGCCCAAAATTAGAGATACTATAAAACGTGAAGGTTTCACGCATGTCGATCCTTTAAAGAATGAGTGATTTTCATATTTTGACGATACATATATCATTTGATATCGTAGTTGAAATAATACAATATCCTTGAGAATCAAAAAAATGTACGTACAACAAATATTCTTTTTCGTATTCTTCCCACCACAATATACAAAAATCAAAAGTAAAATAGCAATAAAAGCAAGTCGATCTATGCCTCCTCCTACAAAATCCATATTAGATGATCCAAGATAGCTATAAAAATTGGTGAAGGACATGTTCCATCAAGAAATCAGAAATAATGTGATTTGTTTTGTCTGTTACATGAAATGCGTCCCAAAATACAAACTTATTTGCATCTGTGCATGTCAATGGACTTAATTTATCGCACAAGAAACCCATCTCAAATAATCCTGTGCCACAACATGCTACACTTGCCACTTCAAACCCTGCATTTCTCAAATATGATTTAAACATGATATACATAATTTAAATGAGGTCAGTTTTTATTTTATAAAGAATTAGGATAAAATTGAAAAATAAAAATATAGTGAAGGTGAAAACAGAGCGATTGATGTTCCCTAAATTCCAAATACAACTCTAAACATTAAAAAAAAACTGTGAATTATATGAGGATTTTTCTGGCGATTGCTTATTTTTCTTCAAACTTTCATACTAATTCCCCCGTGTAATTCACATTTTTCTTTTAGTGAAAATTAAAAAAAAATAAAAAATGGAAAGAAAAACTTACCATATGAAGAAGGTTTTGTAATCATTTGTAGCAAGAGATTATAAGCATCAGCAAAGACCACTCTAATCCCAGGAAGCTCTTCATTTAACCTCTCAACCAAACCACTCAACAAGAGATTGAAATGCTTAGCAACATTATTATATTTCTCATTGCATCCATCTCCATTTCCACCTACATAATTTGTTGCTCTTTCCAATGGCAAACAACCCATTGGAGGAACTCCAGTTAACGAAATTTTCCTAGCACCCATGCGATAAATTTGGTGCACGAAGTTCCGAGCAAGTTGAAGAAGAAAATCTTGAAATTGATCTTCTGTGTATTGAGAAGAACGTTGGCTTTGCATTGAGTAGTAATTTTCCAAGAAGTCATTTGTTCCAATGCTGATTAAATAGAGTGACTCTTTTATTATGTATTTCGATTTCTTTTTACCTGCGTATGCTTTTAGTTTCTTTTGATATTCTTTGTAGTACTCCACTTCCTTCCATAATGGTATCACATTCTGCAAAAATAATTTTTACACGATCAAATCACATCATAATCTATTGCATAGTATTAAAGTTTGAACAGTCCTCCTCTTAATTTTTCAAGTTTGAATTAGGCTCAAGAGCTTGAGCAGGACACATTTTACCGATTGTTAGGTCCAAAAATTATAATTTGTCATGCACCAAACATAATGAAAACAGTTCTGCGTTGATGGTTTTATTTTCTATGACAAGAAAATTTGTAGTTACTATCCTTTGGTTGTACTATGCAATAACTCACAAATTACATAGGAGAGGTAACCCATTGTAGACAAGCCCAGTGCGATGAGCTCGGCCCAGTAAGCAAATTCGTAGGAGTTTCGAACTTAAGACCTCCAAAGTGAAAATCCCAAAGTCAAACCATTGGCCACCCCAAAAGGTAGTTTTGCATTGATGATTAAGATGGATGATCTCTTTATAATGTTTGAACAATTCTTACTTTGAACTACTCCCTTCGCGTTTCATTTTATGTGACAATATTTGACCGGGCATCGAGTATAAGAAATAAATGAAAACTTTGAAATGTTCAACAAATTGTCCTTCAAAAAAATAGACTCACTTTTCTCTCTCCTCATAAGTGTATTGGAGTACTATTTTTAAAACGAAACGAAATCAATAAGAACAAAAAATAAATTATACATTTAAATACTTACTATATAAGAAAAAATAATACTTTTTTGGGACTGATAAAAAAAATAGAATCACATAAAATAAAATGAAGAAAGTACTAATTTTTAAAATATGACGACTCAAAATCTAATTTGATACATTATCGAGGAAATTTTCCCGGCACCACGATTCCGTTAACCAAATTGGCAAATAAATGTAAACACGTGTTATACATAGTTGACTTTTGTATTAATTTTATTGAGACGTCCTTTGAAAAAAATAAGAAATTATTCTTTTCGTATGATATTATTTGTCATAGTTTCTATTTTTAGAGTTAAATTATAAAAATTTTAATTAACATTTTAAGATGTATTTTTTTATTATATTAATATGTAAAAAATTGTAATTTATAGAATTTTTTATATAATTTTAAAATATTTAATTTTTTTGTTTAAATTATTAAATTAATGGAATCAAATTTATCTTTAAAAATTAGTCAAATTCACTCTCAATAAATATAACGTAACAAACAATTCTGAACGGAGACTATCACGTAAAAATTGGAAAAGGGTTGATGAAAGCTTACGAGCACATGAGAAGTGGCATTATCATAACCAGTACCAGCAGAAGCAAAACAAACACCTTGTGCAAAATCAGATATACTAAACGCCGGATCTAAATAAGCTGGAACAAATGGCCTCAGCCCAAAACCTTCCGATATAAAATCCGGTGGAATTCGCCCATTGCAGAACCTACCAGTTGGCTTTTTATCGTAGAAATCGCGGCCGTACGGTTCGAAATTGCTCTTTAGAACGGTGGAGATCTGGTTGTTATTCCCTGAATCGACCGACGAATCGCCGAACACTATAATTGCTGGAACTTTTCCAGCCAATGTTTTAGTCACTAGTAACAAAAAATGACTTAGAATTATACTCATCAAAGTGTAATAAGCCATTGTTGAGCTGGGATTTTGAGTGAATTTGGTGATTTTAGTTTATATGAGTGATAAATTGGGTGGGATGAAGAGTTTGTTGAGATTATTAATGGCTGCCAAACTTATTATGACTAGCAAAAAGTTCAGAAAATAGTTGAGTGGAAGCAATTAATGAGACTGTGTTCTTTAATTATGAACCAGAAATTGCAGTTATGTCACTCTTCTCCGATTCTTACATTGTTTTTCCGTAGATCTGCGTTAGGCCTGGTTTTCCGAACACGAAAATAATACGATACATTATAAAATAATATGTAATAATTTTTTCAATTAAATGTAAATTGATCTATCAGTTGGATACCTATGCTTTAGCCTTTGTATTAATCACTTATATTAATTATTTTATTTTTAAAAAAATGTCCAAAGCTCAAATTACATATATAAAAATTAAACAAAAGAAGTAGATTACAAATTATAATAAATGTACGAGCAGTCTTTTATAAATGCAATGGAGGTGCGATACAGTCGAAGTGTAGAAGACCATCCTACAAGTTATAGCGAACAGTTAATTAATATAGTGATGTAAAGTTTGGTAATGTCAGTTACAATAACTGATAATAATGGACAAAATTTTACCAGATTAAGCTTAGTTTTTTAGATGTCATAAATAGAAGTAGATCTATGATATTGAACGTGGATTTTGGGAAAATTGGTACTTTTGTGTAGATTTTATATTTATATTTATATTGAAAAGTCTTATATATATATAAGAAATATAAGTTGAAAATCTAATAATAAAGTAGTCACTTGATTCGGCGATTGTGAAGAAATTTGCTTAAGCTTATGGGGGTTTAATTCTTTTCACTATAATAAATATAATTTTTAGTAGCATTAAATACTGATATTGATAAACAGTACTAATTTCTTTATCGATATTAGTTAAGTGTCATTAGAACTGATATCGATAGAGACTTTGGGGACGTATACAAAGAGTGTTAATTGCTGTTAAAAATACATATTTATCATTTTGATGTAGTGCCTCATAGGGAATATAAATAAGTCACTTTTAAATAGGAGTGTACAAAATCGAACCAAACCGTAAATCAAGTCAAATCAGAAAAAAATCGACTAATGACTTGGTTTGGTGTTGAAAAAAAAAGAGAAAATTAGCAAACTAGTCACAATCCCTAGCTTAATTAGTAAAAACATCTACATTTTAAAATAATTATTGAAAATGTCAAAATGTCAATATTTTAGAAAGTGATTTGTATTCAAATTTTATTTCTCAAAACAATCCAACTTTGAATCAAATTCTACATTCATTATCCATCTACACTTCTTCATATGCTTTAGTACCATTAAATTATTTTTCATCTTTCAATTTTTATATTTTTTGGGCAACTTTCACATATAGCAAATAAAAAATTCATATTTATTATGTTATAGCAAAATTTGCATAATTGCGCTCCATAGATAGAAACGTGTTAATTAGCTATACATATACAGTGAAGCCAAATGGTAAATTGGATAAACAAAGTGTATTACAAACCAGAACGAGAAAGACACTAGACAAAGAATTGTATAAAAATGAATGTATTATTACAAGTGTATTATGAGAATGATTATATACATTTGAATTTGCTATAAAGTATGAGAAGAGATAAGACAAAGAGACTTGACAAAGAATAAACAATTGAACGAATTGAATAAAACGAGGAAAGAGAGAAATTAGATACAATTTGAAAATTGTATTAAAACGAGAGAAAGAGAGAGCGAAGGCCAAAAAGAAAAGATGGACAGGGGAGTATTTTTATTGTTTTGTTCTTCCATAATTTAAGTGTATAGGACGAAAATTATATGTCTTGCGGTGTAATATACCAATTTTCTCACGCTTTATACAAACAGAAGCCAATTTATACATTTCGCTTATTGTTTCGTACAAGTGGAAAGGTGCGGGTGGACGAGAGCGAGATTTGGAAAGAGTGGCGAGCGAATCTGAAAGAGGAGGAGAGAGGGGAACAAAAAATATATGTATTTATACAATTTTCTCGTTTTATACAAGAAGAAAAATTATTTTATACACTGTGTTGTATAAAAGGAGGGAAAGCGAGCGATAGATTGAGGAGAGTAGCGAGCGGGCGAGCGGGATATTTGGAAGGAGGCACCTAGCAATTTTTTGAAAACGTTGACTATGGAGCACAATTAAATTCAAACCCTTTACCTACTCCATTTATTTTAGGTTATTAATTTGCTAATTATATACAAAAAAAAATTTCTCTTCATCAGCCTTTCAGTTTTCATCATCCCTATTAATTCACTTTTCTCTTTTTTTTTCTTTCATCAAAATTTGACTATTGAAGAAGAACTAATTATTAAGTTCGCGTAACAATTGTTCAGATATATCATCTAATCAAAAAATCTCTCCATTGATAAAGTATTTTTGAATTCATCATTTATGTTGACCGAGATTTGATTTTTGTTTTCAAACATCACACATTATGTTGAATTTTTGGATTGTATGTATTGAAAAAATGTCTTTTTTTTTTAATTTTTTATGTGAATTTTGTTACATACTCATCAAATATTTATATTTTATAGATTGTTAGGATTTAAAATAAGGTTTGTGGATCGTTTTGTATTATTTGTTTTTATATTTCAAATTTAGTAGAATCTACATTAGCATTTAGGTTATGAGTTGTTCGCCAAAAGTATTGAAGTATTTTGAATGTTCTGATAGTTGTAGTCAATTGGTTACAAAGTGATAATCTAAACACAATGAATTAGTTATTTAAAATGGGAGATGAATACGAATCATAAGATAAACTAGTTGGTATAAACATAGTAAAATACAAACTATTTGCTGATGCAAGTAGAATTGAATACACATATTATGAATACATAAATAAACTGGTGATCTTGAGCTAATTTATTAGTTGAGAATGAATAACAGAAATCAAAATAAAATACAAAACTTTATAATATACATTAGGACGAATCGGAATTTAAATCTCAATACCAAACTTCAGTGGTATAAATTAGGACGAATACCTAATCAAATTTAAATACAAACTATTTGGGAATACAAAGTGAATAGAAATAAGCAAAATAAATACAGAGGTAAGAGGAGTCATATTAATACGTTATACCATTGTATACATTAGGATTGTATTTGAATACCGGGGGGAAAATTCTTAAAGGGAGCCAAGATAATAAAATTTCATGACCCCTAACATGATAGCAAAATAACTTCATAAGAATTGAGACATTTAGATAATTATAATTCATAACGTCAAAATGATGTGTCTTAGTAGAATAAACTGCCCTCTCAAATATATAATGTATGGTAAATAAAAGTGTTCAGAAACAAAAAAAATTATGTGAAAATTGAATATTGAATTTTTAAAACAAATGGTGGAAGGCGTTGTGTTTTGGAAGCATGTTGAAAAGAAGAGTGTTAATGACCCCGAAGGTATTTAATTGAAAATTTTGTTATCCGTTTAATTGATTAATTAATTAAGTAATTGTAGATAGATATTGACTTAATGATGTTATTGGCTAAAGTGATAAATTTACTAACCCAGTCTTTGACCTTATTTATTAAAATAAGTTTAGGTAAAATTTACACTTTAGTACATAATTAATTTTTTCTTTAGAAAAACAAAAGAAAACAAGAAAGAAATATTTAAGACAGAACTCTGCGCGGCCACATTGTAGGCGCCGCCGAACCTCGTCAACGTCAGGAAAAAATTACCACTATATTGAATATGTTAAGTATTTACTGATTAATGATAAATATTAGTAGAAGGTAAATGAGGATTATTATATGTGGGGAAAGAGGAAAAAACACAATGAAAAAGTTAAGGTTTTACATCTGTTTTACGAAAAAGGAATTATTTTCGACATGAGTTTGTCTTTTATTTTAAGGGTATTTGACTGTTTAGGGTCGCCACTAATTTTTAAAGAAAAAAGCAAGACAAACTTATTCCCAAAATAACTTAAACAGAAAAAAAAATTGTTTTGAAAAATATTTTGGGGGGTTCGGGGCGGATTCATAAGTGTACTAGGAAGGTGTTTTAAGGCACCAAGACACTACGCGAACTATGGTTTCCAACGATTAACTTATTTGACTATTTATTTTAACTTTTGCGCCAAATTTTTTTATTTTTTTTTTTAAACATAACTTATTAAAGATCTACTTAGCGATTTATCCAAGTTTGAAAAATTTGTTATTTATCTTTTGTAATTGCAAAAATCTATTCCCAAAGTTAAACTTCTTTAAAGTTTCGATGCATTACAAGTTACAAGTTATTGCCAACACTATCTTTTAAGATTCTGTTAAAATTAAACATCCCCTTAAACTTTTTTACTCTAAGCAATTTACAATTAAACATCCTAGCTTAATATTATTTCGTTTTTAGTTTTAATCGTGATAAAGTTAGAGAGAGGCGTTTCGACGGGGGGGTTGGAGTCCAAGCTTAGACTAAGACATTAGACTATCACCATAGGCAAATAATAAAGAGAGAGAGAGTAAGGGATGGAGAAGAGAGTGAGAGATTTTGGGTCAAACGTCGGTTCTTGTTCCGCCTTTGATCCGAGTGTTGGACGCCACCTTGTTTTTTGGGTTTTTGACCCATATCTTTTCGTACCTGTCCTAATCTAAACATACAAAATAATACAAGAAAGTAAAACAACAAGGGGCTTATGCCCATTACAAATGAAATACAACGCATAAAATAAAGGAATTTCTAATCTCTTTCTTCAAGTTCTTCAATCTTTGCGACATTGGGGTCCACACTTTGCCTCGACTCGGTAGAAGAATGGAGCCTTTACGGCTCTCCCAAATGCATAGGGAAAGGCGAAGTCCCAAAATGGATTCGGGAGGCAGTTTCACATGCGATTAAACAAAAATGGAGTGAAGAAAGGCACATGAAATCTTAACACAAAATAAAAATAAATTAAAGAAAGAAAGAAGAAAGAAAAGAAAAAATAAAATAAAATAATAATAATAAAAAAAACAAAGCTTCCTTAAACAACATAAAGAAATACACAAGCTAATATTAGCCACCCATATCGGGTGTCTTGTCCCATGTGATTAAGACAGAATACAATTTCTCCCTCAGGCTTTAATTTAAATGGATAAAACAACTAAAAAACCAGTATAAGAAAATGTAAACAAATCAGAGGTATGACAAAACCCACCGTATATGAATCTTAAGCCTCCATCGCGAATTGCCAACCCGAGTAGATACATTCCAAAATAGTTCTTTGATAAACAAGGGAAGGAAGGAAAGAAAGGTAGTAGCCATGGAACACAGTAGTGTTAATCACCTTGACTTCATTTCCCACAGTTTACACTAGGAAAGAGAGGAGTTAACTCTCATCAATTTAAAGAAACAAGCGAATCAAATTATATCAACATTCAGTGTTGATCTTGTTAAGAAAACTGTTTCACACAAACTATTTAGTACAATTAGATGATACTACAACTTACGAAGAAGTGTAAGCTCCTACACTAAAATAAGAACATAGGGAGTCTCAATGATGAAAAATAACGATGAAGGAGAGGGCTTCA
Organism: Solanum habrochaites; assembly: GCA_027704765.1. Classification (NCBI taxonomy): domain Eukaryota; kingdom Viridiplantae; phylum Streptophyta; class Magnoliopsida; order Solanales; family Solanaceae; genus Solanum; species Solanum habrochaites. The sequence continues at coordinate 62,099,064 of JAKWJA010002495.1, read as the reverse complement.
ATTAATCGAGAACAATGAAAAATCACAATCGAGGCAGGTTTCTTAGCCAATATTACGAGCAAGCAACAACGACAAAAACATATTACACTCCAACAGCATGATCTTGACCACGGTCATACGTCTAGAATAATGAAATAGCAATGTGGATTTAAACATGAGCCAACCGACTGAAGTTCTAGCCAATATATGACTTAACAATTCCAGTCCAGCCATGTAGCAAGGAAACAAGGCTTCACGAGATCAGGCTACCACATGTGAGAATTCTAAATAGCAGAACAAAACAGCTAGCGACATTAACAAACAGTAAGGACATCTAAATCGACCATGTATATTCACACTTCGAGTATCTCCTCATGTTCGACCACAAACGGAACAAAGGATTAGCGAGTTGATTAACCAACATCACATGTCATCCGGCGAAGTTTTTTTCAAAACAAACACAAAGTCATGACTAACACAATAGGATTTATATCAACAAACCAACAACAGAACCAACGCGAGACACATACCGGTTCCAAACAACAATAACATCAGGTGCAACAACTCCCCATTTAAAGCAACGACAAACAACAGCTTGAATCCATAAAGATACTGAAAATATAAAATGGAAATTTACCTTTCTTAGAGCAGCGAATCAGGACGGGAACGAGCAAGAGCGAGACGAACTTCCACACGCGAACAGCGAAAAGAGCCTGAAACAACAATCGGTGTTTCCGTCGATGAACAGCAAAGAACGAAAAGAACTTTACCCAAGATTTGAATGTGTTCGTATGCGAACGCTATGACTCCCGAAATCCAAGTTATTTTGTATCTTATATTGATTAGGATTTTCAGCTAGAACACAACAACAAAACGACAACAACCAAAGCTCTTTTTTTTTTTTCGGAAAATTTTCTAAACCAAAGAGAGATGCCCTAACAATATTTTGTTTTGTTGTTGTTGTTTTTTTTGCTCGATACTCCAACCAAAGAATGTCTAACGCCAAACGTTCTGCTCCTTATCGAATTTCTTGTAAAAAATCTCTAACCAGAAGTGCCAACCCCTATTCTGAAATTTGGGGCGTTAAAATAGAAGAACGATTAGGGTGGTGTTCGAATTAGCGAGGGCGGGGGGGGGAAGGAAAACGAATTCTGGACCCACTTCGGATTCGAATTTGAATTCGAATCCTTTCCCTAAAGGAGCAACACCCTCTTCTGCGAATTCGACATCCATTCGCAAAGAGGAAGGGAGGAAGGACGGTTGTTTTTGGATGGAGAGGAAGTGTCCTGGGTGGTTACCGTAGAGGCACCATCTGGAGCTGCAAGGACGCGACCTGGACAGCCTTCCTCGCTGCCAGACCTGCTGCTGCCGGCGCGTACACAGCTTACAGCCTTTGCAATCGCTCGCGTGGGAGAGTAGGAGAGAGAGAGGAGCGCGAGAAGTAGGTTGGTCGAGTTCAGTGAAGGGAAGGGTGATTTCAGTTTTTTTGGCATTGCTCTCTGCGTTTTTTGCTTGTTTCTTGTTTTCTGTTTGTTTTCTGGGAATAACGTGGTGTGATAGGGGAAGAAGGAAAGGGGGATTGGGGGATCTGATGGGTAGGGGTCGGGTGGCGGGTCGATGTTTGGATTGTTTAGGGCTGAGGTCGCGAGGTAATTACAAGGGAGGTTGGGCTTAGGCGTTGGCGGAAATTGGGCTTTGGTTGGTTAATTTTAGGGGTGTTTAAATATGTATTGGTTGAGGAGGATGGGTGGAGGGGGCCTAGGTCAAAATGGGGTCACAACATCATAATGCAATCATGACCGATCATTGACCAATTTTGCCAATTTAAATTTTTAATTATTTATTTGTATTATTAGGAGTATATTATAGGTATGTGTATATGGAATATAGAGATTAATTAACGTACTGGTTTCTTATTTTTATTTTATTTTTAAATAGGTTTGTTTTATATTCAGCAGATTATAATATCCAAATTGATAAATATTCATAGTTAATTCAAATAAAGAGTAAAAGTTATATTGCAATAATATATCTAGTATATGGGAGAACTGAAACTCAACTCTAGGTTTGAAATTTTAAAAATTGAGAATTTAATGTAATGACATCAAGATAGAAACTTGACTATAAATTTTGGTGAATTTTGGGTCAAAGCCCTCAACACATAGTCATATGAGGTGGTTAGTTTTGAATTATTATTGTGATCTATTATGGAATAGATTGCATTGTTTTGGAGATTAACGAAAAAAAGGCAAGACTCAAGTCCTTGAAGTGAATTCTTGATTATTAAGGCAAGTATATTCTAAACGCTTGTTAAGTGTATGAAATGCGGGTATTCCTTGCTGGATATGGTTGGGAGTAATGAGACTTTGTGATGTGGTTGACTTGTCCACATGAATAATTCTAATGATGAAACAAAGGATGATAAAAAGACATAGTGATTAATTGTTTATGTGTGATTTTGTTGAGAAATGATTGAAGGCGTTGTTTGAATATTGTCGATGCTGACTCATGTTTGTGGGGTTGTGAACTGTGGACGATTTTATGAAAAAATTGACTTCATCTCCTCATTGTGTGAATTTGTCATATGCACCATTATTCTGAGGCCATTGTTGTGAAGTGTTATGTGCATGAGAAAGAATGCGTACTTAATGAGGATGTACCTTTCGAGGGGAAGGGAAGTATCACGCGCCGCGATGGATACGTTATTTCGAAGGGACCGTATCGCGCCGCGATGGTTCCTATTATCGAGGGTCACGTGCGTGCGCGCCGGACGATGCCTGGAATAGATTATGCCCCCATGGGTCCGGAACTGAGAGACAAGCGGGTGTGTGGTAATCACTAGGTCAGACATTGCATCATTTATACTTGACATTGCCATTCAATTACATTGAAACTTATCATAGTGAACTTGATAATGTGCTTTGCTGATCTTGTGATTGCTTTGCGAACTTTGTGATGATGAATACTGAGCTGTTATGAGGATATGTAATTTGTTGAACTTGTTGGTTGTTGAGGTGTATGTAGATGATGTGAAGTGTTGTTTGTTGTTATCGGAGGATATGTAATTTGTTAGAATAGAATTGTTGTTGATGGGTATGTAATTATGTAATTTGTTAAGTATTTTGTGGAGCTATGTAAGGTCTAAGTGTTGTTGTTGAGATACGTGTATGTTGTAAGCTGTGAGGCTGTTCGGTTGGGTTTTGATTTTAATGCAGGTGGAAGTTGTTAGAGGTTTGTTCGTTGGGGTGGTTTAGTAGGAGTACCCGTCTTGTCATTCCCTTAGCTTTGTGTTTAGACGGTTACTTGCTGAGTACCGTGTGGGTTTGGCTCACCCCTTGATTTCAATTTTGAGGTTATGAGCCTGGATTTTGTTTGTACTGTAATTCTATTCTTTCCGAGGGCTTTTGGAGATTTTGTCACGGGAGCTTGTTCATAGCCAGCAGATTCATCCCTTAATTATGATCTTGTTCTATCTTGAAACAACTTCATGTGAGACATGAGTTTATTTGCTGAATCAAATGGTGTAAACTTTAGAGTTTGTACCACGTGACTACCAGGGTTTGGGGTTTTTTTAAGTTCTTATCATTTTACTTCCGCCATCTTTATTGTAATGGTTTGAATTGTAGGATGACTTGTCTTGGGTGGAACAGACGAGTGCCATTCACGCCCATTTTATTGAGGTCGTGACAAGAAGAAAGAGGATGGAAGTTGTTGTATTTGTATACAAATTGCAATTGTTCGTTATTTTTTGAATTGATAAGATTTTGAAGCAATTGTCTTTGTAATATTTTTCTCTCCCCTTAATTTATCCTTCTGTTTTAAACAATTGGTTTTTTTTGACATTTTTTACTAAATATTGACAAGAGTCCTAGTTAATGTCAAAAATTGACATTTTTCGAAAATTTTCCAAAAAAACCCGATATATTTGGTGATTTGGTTTCAACTAAAAAAAACAACCGACATCTAATATAATTTTTAAAATTATTGTATACGTTCAAAATATTTACTTGATATAATTTTTTAAAAAATATTGCACTTAAAATTATTAGGAATTCATTGAAACTTTAACTTCGAAAATCAGTTCTCCACTTCATTTAGTTCTGTGACAATAATATGAGTGCCAAATTTCTCCATGTCATGTTTTCTGACAGGGTGAACACATTTAACAAATTCAGTTAATAGTAGCATATGATATTTTTGACCCAATATATAGTGTGACAAAAAGGATAAATTTGAGCTGAAATATGATTTATGGATAAATATGAACTATTTCAGATAACTTAAGGGTATTTTCAACTCTTTTCCTTTTAATTTATGTGGCAGTAGAACCCTATTGGCGTGCAATGTGGCATCCACATGACATTTAACAACTTCCGTAAATAATAAGGGCACGTTTGACCCAATAGTTTGACGGAAGTGATAGTTTTTAGCTGAAATATAATTTATTATTTTAAGGATAAATATGAGTTATTTCAGATAGTTTAAGAATTTTCTACTATATATCAAGGGACAAGGAAGATACTCTTGGATATATGTATTTTTTTGCTACCAGATACAATAAAATAAGGAGAAGGAGAAAGGCGTAGCGAGAGAATGGAATGAGAGATGCGGTGAGGCCGAGATAGTCATGTAGATATCTCTCTCGCATAATAAAGAATGGACTAGTGAGATGGAAGGGAAACGAGGGATGTGAGCGAGACTCGTTAGGTGTTTCAGATACACGCGAATCCACTTGGATAAAATGTATCCTGGACAAATTACACCTAATTAGACCTCATGTATCTCGAGATACATGTAGTTGGGTGTATATGAACGTACAAATCTAGTAAGATTTGTAATATTGTAAATTAGAATATATCTAAAAATTTTTTTTTAAAATTTTAGCTCCAAATACCCAACATAGTAAGATTTTTAGATAAGTCCACTTTAATTTATACATATTTACACAAAATTATAGTGAGATTTATATAAGTTCCACTTTAATTTATACATAGTTACACATTATTTTATTTGTTTTTCTACCTTGTTTTTATGAGATTGGTATCAAATACACCTAACTTATGTCAATTATGAAGTATTAGGCTAATTTTGGCCTTTATCATGGAGTATAGGTGTTTTGGACAAAAATACAATGAAATTGAAGAAAACTGGACAAATGTGTCTAAGTAGGGGCGTACAAAATCGAATTGAAAATTAAATTAAATCGTGAATCAAATCAAAATGAAAAAAAATAAAAATAATAACAACAACAACAACAACAACAACAACAATAATAATAATAATAATAACAACAACAACAACAACAATTTAACAATAATAATAATAATAATAATAATACATGTATTATGAATGTGTGAATTAAATTATTTAAAGATGAATGTATCATTTTAAAAGACCACAAATCTTTTGAATAGTTACTTTTTATACAATCTCATCACATTTTCTCTCTTTCAATTCATTGGTAATTAATTAATCAATGCTAATACATATATTAAGGGTTGAATAGTTGATTGTTAACTTCATATTAATTTTGCAAAATTATTACCAAAGAATTCGGTGTCTTGTCCTGTGATCTAAGTCAATTATTTTTAGTATGACGAATATTTGAACTCACGATCTAAAGCCCGAGCTACTAGCAAAATTAAATTCTTAAAGAAAAAGTAAAAACTAAAAGTATAAAACAAAACTAAATAAGTGCTTCGATATAACAAGGTAACATTATTCAAAATACTTAAATTCTACAGTAATTCTATAAAATAAAGTAAAAAAAGCGCTGATGATATGAGTCCTAATCAAACAAGCTAAACATGGCTTCATCATCACTCTCTTCTTTTGCTTCCGCCTGAAAACATACAAACAACACAATAATGAGATATTATGCTTACAATAAGTTAAGACACCTTTGAAAAAAATATATATATTTAGAAGCACTTTTAAAAAGTTTGATCAAACACTAACTGAACTGTTTTAACGAGTAGAGTTATCAATAATATAAAATCAAAGTATACCTTCTTCTTGTCATCGATGGAAGGTGCAGTGGAAGCATCGTTATCAGTAGTTGTTGAAGGAGGAGAGGCAACATCATTGTTACAAGTTGGAGTTCCAACGTTCATAATCAGTTCATCGATGTTTCTTTTCTGACAAAGTTTTGCGAAAAGACTTGCAAGTCACGTCACCTTTAAATTATTGCCTTTAAATAAGTGTACCGATTTCTCTACGCGAACGTAAAAATATAAATCGTTCAGTTTCAATAAGTAAATTCTTAATTTGATGAGTGTAGTTTAAACTAATGAAATCACGAGAAGGAGGGGAAAAATACATTACATTGATAGGAATTATCATCATCGTGAAGGATTTAAGCAAAGCGAAGTACAAGCAGTTCATCGAGTGATTGATTGAAGAAATATTTTTCTTTCTTCAACTCAACTTTAACAAATATGCATGTGAAATATATTCTTGACCTTGTGAAATTTTGGGAGTGCCAGGGAAATTTTTTGGCTGGGGGGGGGGGGGGGGGGGGGGGTGGGGGTGAAGTTAATATTGGTGAGGATAGTTATAGAGTAAAAGTTTGCTACCCAATCTATTTCAATTTGGTTTTAAAAGGCCCAACTAAAAATACTATATTTATTTTAAAGGAAAAAAAGTTCCATTTCCATAGTGTAAAGTGAAATTAATTTTCTTTTTTTAGATTTATTATTGGAAGAAGAAACAAGGATTTGTGGTTTTAGCTTAGAAAAAAAAAAGATTTCTTCATTTAATAAACATATAAAAAAAGCCTATGCCAAAACTATGCCGGTTTATACTGATATGAATATTTGTAAAAGGGGTAAATTTTACGATTGGTCACTCAATTTAGAATTTACTGCACAAAAATAAATATTTTTATAATACAAAAAATTATAATATCGGGTTTGATTTGGCTAGGATTGATTTTTTTTAAGTAAGATGCAAATAAAGTATTATTACCAATATCAAACCAACCCATTAGTTGATTATTATTTTTTTCAATTTGACACAATTCATTTTCTATTCAATTCCTATTTTCACTATCACACAAAAGTCAATTCAAATCTAGAGTTTATATATAATAACACAAAAATTATTTTTAAAATTTATTCAAGGAAAAATTATATGAAATTGCGAATTATTAATTTTAGTTAAATGTTATAGTCATAGTTTATTTTATTTGTAACTCACAACAAATATTTTATTATTTTTTTTGCCATCTGGTTCGATATACAATTGGTCATTTCTGGTATATAATTATCCATTCGGTATACAAATATATAAAATGTGTTTTTGTTTGTATAAAGCGAGAAAAAAATGTATATACAAATACAAATACGTATTTTCATCTTATACACTTACAATTATACAAATACAAATCTTATTATATAATTAAAATGTATGAACGAATTTATACAAAATTGAACAATTTTTATAAAACTGGATGTATCTATAATATACAAATTCAAACACCTACCATATCATTACGGAAAACATGCGCTGTACCGCAATTATACAAACTTAGGTTATACTTGACAAAACAAATTTTTAGGTTCATAGTGTGAAATGCTTCTTTTTTAATCATATAAAAATCAATCAACTTTATTTAGTGAATTTGATAAATATATTTTTTAAATTAGCAAAAGATTTGTTCTTATAACATCATGAAATTCAATGGAGAAAATACGAATTCTATGAACTTGATATGATTACTTCAAAATAACAATATATTTGGAAGAGAGGCACCTAGCAATTTTTTGCAAACGTTTGCTATGGAGCACAATTAAATCAAAACCTAACTACTCCATTTATTTTAGGCTATTGGTGGTTATTATATTACAAGTTTCCCTTTTGTTTTTCTCTTGTCATCACCTTTCAGGTTTCACCCTCCCGATTATTACTTTTTTCTTCATCAAAATTGATATTGAAGAAGAACTCAGTATTCAAGTTCGTAAACAAATTTGTTCAGATCTATAAAGTATTCAAAACATCTCCTCAATGATAAAAGTATTTTTGAATTCATCATTATCCGTTGCGAGATGTTTCAAATCACACATTATGTTGAATTTTGAGATGGATTGTATGTATTGAACACTTTCGTCTTTTTTTTTAATTTTGATGTGAATTTGTTAACATACTCATCAAATATTTATATTTTAGAGTTTTAGTATTAAATTAATTTTTGTTTGATCGTTGTTTATTATTGGTTTTAATATTTTTCCCCCCCCCCCCAAATTAGTAGAATCACGATAGCATTTAGGTATTGAGTGTTTTTGCCAACATTATCTTGGAAAGTATTTGAATGTTCTGTAGTTTGTAGTCAAATTTTGTTTTCACAAAAGTGATAATCTCACTACAAAACCTGAATTTTGATTTATGTAATAATTATGAATGAATACGAATCAAAGAGAACCTAGTTGGTATAAAAAATCTAATGAAACATAGTAAAATACAAAACTATTGACTGATTGCCAATGTCGACTGAAACATATATAATGATACATAAATACCTATAATTTGAGCTATTTGAGTTGAGAATGAATCGAAATCAAAATATAAAATACAAAAATTCTAGTATACATAGAACGGAAGACCGAATTATTAAATCTGATACAAAAATTTAGGGATACATTAGGAAGAGATACATAATCAAATTTAAATACAAAACTATGGGATATACAAAGTGTGAATAGGAAATTAAGCAAAATAAAATTTACATATGTAAGATGGATTAATCACCATACCATGATACAGGAGTATTGTATTTGGAAATACCGGAAATTTCTTAAAAAGGAAGATACATTAAATTATGACCTTAACATGATAGCAAATAACTTCATAAATTTGAGACATTTTAAAGATAATTAATGTCATAACGTCCAAAATGATGTCTTAGTAGAATAAACTGCTTTCAAATATGATAAATGTATGGTAAATAAACGGGTCAGAAACAAAAAAAATTAAGAAAATTGAATAAGAATTTTAGAACAATGGTTTAGGCGTTTGTTTTTGGAGTCATGTGAAAGAAGAAGAAAGAGATGGAAGTTGTTGTATTTGATTAAATTGTCATTAGTCTTTATTTTTGAATTTTTGTAATTGAGAAGATTTTGAAGGCAATTTGTTTATTTTTATTTACTATTTTTTCTCTCCCCTTAATTTATCCTTTCTGTTCTTTTTTAATTAATTGTTTTTTTTTGACAATTTTCTAAATATTGAAATTATTGATCATGAGTCCCCTATTAAATGTCAAAATATTGACATTTTGAAAAAATTTCCAAAAAAATCCGATTATATTTGGATTGATTTAGTTTCAACTAAAAAAAAAAATAACCCGACATTATATATATAATTTTTAAAATTTTATTTTATACGTAAAATTATTTACTTTGATATAATTTTTAAATATTGCTTAAAATTATTAGGAATTCATGAACTTTAACTTCTAAATCAGTCTCCACTTCATTTAGTCTCTGTTGACAATAATATGAGTGCCAGATTCTGCATGTTTTCTGACACGTGACATTTAACAACTTCAGTTAATAAGTATGATATTTTTTGACCCAATATATAGTGTGACAAAAAGGATAAATTTGAGCTGAAGTGCGATTTATGGATAAATATGAACTATTTCAGATAACTTAAGGGTATTTTCAACTCTTTTCCTTTTAGTCTAAGTGGCAGTAGAACCCTATTGGCGTGCAATGTGGCATCCACATCAGACATTATACCAACTTCCGTAATAATAAGCGCACGTTTGACCCCATGTTTGAGGAAATGATAAGTTTTTAGCTGAAAATGTTGTATTTATATTTTCAGGATAAAATTGAGTTATTTCAGATAGTTTAAGATTTTTCTACTATATATCAAGGGACAAGGAAGATACTCTTGGATATATGTATATTTTTGCTACCAGATACACTAAAATAAGGAGAAAGGCGAGCGAGAAGGAAATGAGAGATGCGAGCAAGATAGTCATGTATATATCTATCTCACATACATAAAATAATGACGTGCGAGATGGAAGGGAAACGAGGGATGTGAGCGAGACTCGTTAGGTGTTTCAGATACACGCGAATCCACTTGGATAAAATGTATCCCGGACAAATTACACCTAATTAGACCTCATGTATCTCGAGATACATGTAGCTGGGTGTATATGAACGTACAAAATCTAGTAAGATTTGTAATATTGTAAATTAGAATACATCTAAATAATTAGCTCCTAAATTATAGTAAGATTTATATAAGTTCCACTTTAATTTATACATATTTACACAAAATTATAGTGAAATTTATATAAGTTCCACTTTAATTTATACATAGTTACACATTATTTTATTTGTTTTTCTACCTTGTTTTTATGAGATTGGTATCAAATACACCTAACTTATGTCAATTATGAAGTATTAGGCTAATTTTGGCCTTTATCACGGAGTATAGGTGTTTTGGACAAAAACACAATGAAATTGAAGAAAACTGGACAGATGTGGCTAAGTAGAGGTGTACAAAATCGAATCGAAAATCAAATTTAATCGTGAATCAAATCAAAATGAAAAAAATAAAAATAATAATAATAACAACAACAACAACAACAATAATAATAATAGTAATAATAATAATAATAATAACAACAACAACAACAACACGAACATTAACAAAATAATAAATAATAAATGTATTATGAAATGTGTGAATTAAATTAGTAAAAAGATTTGAATGTATCATTTAAAAAAAAAGGACCACAAATCTTTGAATAGTTTATTTTATTACAATCTCATCATATTTCACTCTTTTCAATTCATTGGGTAAGTAAAATCCCACTGCTAATACATATATTAAAGGTTGAATAGTTGATTGTTAACTTCATATTAATTTTGCAAAATTATTACCAAAGAATTCGGTGTCTTGTCCGATGATCTAAGTCAATTATTTTTAGTATGACGAATACTTGAACTCACAATCTAAGGCCCGAGCAACTAGCAAAATTAAATTCTTAAAGAAAAAGTAAAAAAAAGTATAAAACAAAACTAAATAAGTGCTTCGATATAACAAGGTAACATTATTCAAAATACTTAAATTCTACAGTAATTCTATAAAATAAAGTAAAAAAACTCAGCCAAAAACTTTTTAAATCGCTGATGATATGAGTCCTAATCAAACAAGCTAAACATGGCTTCATCATCACTCTCTTCTTTTGCTTCCGCCTGAAAACATACAAACAACACAATAATGAGATATTATGCTTTACAATTAAGTTAGACCACCTTGAAAAAACTATCGATTAGAAGCACTTTTAAAAAGTTTAATCAAACACTAACTGAACTGTTTTAACGAGTAGAGTTATCAATAATACAAAATCAAAGTATACCTTCTTCTTGTCATCGACGGAAGGTGCAGTAGTGGTGAAGCAAAATTTTGTTTTCCGTTATCAGTAGTTTGCGAAGGCGAGAGGCAACATCATTGTTACAAGTTGGAGTTCCAACGTTCATAATCAGTTCATCGATGTTTCTTTTCTGACAAAGTTTTGCGAAAAGACTTGGCCAGTACGATTCCACCTTTAAATTTGATGCTTTAATAAGTGTACCGATTCTCTCCGCCTACACGTAAATAATAAATCGTTCAATAAGTAAATTTAAATTTGATGAGTTTAGTTTAAACTATGAAATCACGAGAAAGGAGAAAATACATTACATTGATAGGAATATCATCATCGTGAAGGATTAAGCAAGCGTAAGTACAAGCAAGTTCATCGATTGAAGACATATTTTTCTTTTCTTCAACTCAACTTTTAACAAATATGCAGAAATTATATTCTTGACCTCTGAAATTTTTGGGGGCAGGGAAATTTTTTGTGTGGAATTTAATATTTGTGAGGATTATTTATAGAGTAAAATTTATGCTACCCAATCCTATTTCAATTTGGTTTTAAAGGCCAACCAAAAATACTATATTTATTTTAAAAGGAAAAAAAGGTATCCGATTTCACATAGGTAAAGAAATTAATTTCTTTTTTTAATTTATTATTTGGGAAGAAACAAGGAGTTGTGGTTTTAGATGAGAAATACACAGAAAAAAAAAGAGGGATTCGATTAATAAACAATATAAAAAAAAGGCCTATGCCAAATGGTGCCGTGCTTTTATACGGATATTAATATCGTAAAGGGGTAAATTTACGATTGGTTTCACTCAATTTAGAATTTACTGCAAAAAAGTAAGTAAATATTTTTATAATACAAAAAATCATAATATCGCGTTTGATGGGCTAGACTGATTTTTTTCAAAATTATTTTAAAAATTTATCAGGAAACATTTATGAAAGACGAATTATTAATTTTAGGTAATATATAGTCATAGTTTATTTATTTGTAACTCACAAAACAATATTATTTTTTTTGCCATCTGGGTTGCTATACAATGGTCATTTCTGGTCTATAATTGTTTATTCTGGTATACAAATATAAAAATATGTTTTTATTTGTATAAACGAGAGAAAAAGATATACAAATAAAATACATAATTTATCTTAGACACTCCAATTTTATACAAATACCAAAATCTTATTATATAATTAAAAATGAGAACCAAATATATACAAAATTGAACAATTTGTATAAAACTGGATGTATTTAGTAATTATACAAATCAACAGCTCCATATCAAACCTAAAACATGCTCTGGTACGCAATTATACAAACTATAGTTATAACTTACAAACATAATTTTTATGTTTCATATGTGTGAAATGCTTCTTTTTTTATCATATAAAAGTCAATCAACTTTATTTAGTGAATTCGATATATATATTTTTTTTTAATTACCAAAAGATTTGTTCTTATAACATCATGAAATTCAATGGAGAAAATACAAATTCTATGACCTTGATATGATTACTTCAAAATAACAATATAAAGATTAATTTTGTAAACCACACGAAAGAGGTCTACTAATTGTTTTATGTCATATCATATTTATTATACAAAAAAATTTATAAATTTAGGTGATTTTTTCCTTCATGCTTAATTTGAATTTTGACACAATTCGTGCTTAATTAATGCACCGTATAATGATTACGTCGTAATTTGTTGGAAATATTACATATTATAGGGAAAGGGGGACATATTACATTATTAGAAATAAGATTATTTTTTTAAAAAAAAATGTATTCTTAGGAAAATAAAAACAAAAATATTATTACCTAATTTCCCACTATTCAAATTTGCTTTGTCAAAATTTTGATCTAATATTTGAAATTTATCTCTTATCTATTACATTAGGACCCTTCGAAAACTGTTGGGACAAGAGATATGTGTTGTTAGCCAGAGAGTTCACAACTAATATGCAAGTTGATTGATTTTTCTATAACAATGAGTGAAATTGATAAATGTTTTCCATTATTTGAGTTAGATTATATTTTTAAATTAATTTTTTTAATTTTAATATGCTTTATTTGTTTGAGTCAGAGTTACATTTTAATCCCTTGAATTATACAGAGATCAAACAATTTTAATACCTTCCCATTAATCAAATGCAACTCTCAAATTAGAAACTTTGGGTTCAAAAAGCATTTCAAACAATTTAAAATTTAATTAAATAGGTGATTTAGCATGCCTAAATTTTTTTTAGGCAAAACTATTTTAATGAAGAAAAAGAAAACACTATCTAAAAAACCTTTTCATATCTTATCCAAAATCTTTTTTACTACCATTTTTTTTTTCAAAAAAAAAGGATGCGACAACTTGATAAAACAATCAATGTTTTTGGTCACCTTTTGCCTACTTTGTCATTGGATTTCAATCACATATATGGTGGATTATAAATAAATATCATAATAGATTCAGTATATAAATAATTGGATATATATTATTTGCATATAATTGTCAAATATAAAATAAGTTGTAATATTACGATAGACGGTGGGATTGAAATCGTAAGCTAGGTTTGTAGATGGAAGCTTTTTTGTGTATCTAAGTAATAGTAATATGAAAGAAAGTATATTCTTCAAACATATTTAAGGATTTATTTTACATTGTCAATTGATTTTCTTTTAAATATATGGCATATTAGATAAATTTATCTTTTAACTTGATTTTATTTCATATTTATGTCCTTCAATTTTATGTGCGAACAAGTAAACACTTTAATTTATATAATGTCAAACAATTAAACACACAGGTTCTATGTGACATCCTACATGACAATTTGTATTTTACGAGTGTCATGTCAAATAGGACTCATATATCTATTTATTAAACTCTATACAAATTTAATTCTCTACTAATGCATTCCAAAATTGAAGGGTGTAAAATGAGGTCAAAAAAAAAAATTCATATATCATTATCTTTTAATATACTTACCCTAAATGTCCTTGTGATCAAATTTGAGTACTCGACTTTAGAGGCCAGGTTACTAAGATAATTCAAAATATTATAAGGACATTAAAAAAATAAAAAATAATAATAATAAAACAATATATATATATATAATATAAATTATCATACATAAAAGGATTATTTCAATTTCAAGAATTTAAGGAACTCCTTATATGATCGGACTCACTCGATAATCTATCTTTTAAAGTCGAAACCCACAATCTCGTGTAATTATATTTAAATATAAATATTTTATTTGTACTTCTATTGTAACAATTTAGAGAATTTTAGTCTTTTTCATTACTAGCTTAATATTAATTTTAAATATTTATTTGATAAAATAAACCTCTAATTAAAATTCTCACTAATTTATCCTGTTCCCTACTACTATTAGCTAATTGTTATGCTAACCTTGTACTCCATCGAATTTTCAAGAATCCCTCCACCCGGCCAAAACCAAAATTACTAGCACCGGTAGCTATAAAATCACCAAATCTAGCCTTAAATTCTCTCTTGACGCTTTTCCTTCTTCTTTCGTCACTTCAAATCGGATCAAATCTAGGCAAAAGTTTCTCCTTTTTCCTCTTCTGGGTCGTTGTTGTTTTTGTCGATTGAGGCGGACATAGTTAATCAGTTCAGCATGAGGAAGAGAGAGAGGGAAAACCCATGTGGTATTTGTGGGCATTATCACAAGTACGAAGAAGGGGAGCCTTGTGGGGTTTGTGGGCATCGAATGCCTACTGTTTCTGATATGGGTTCTACAATTCAAGTCAGTGCTTTTCCTTCTGAGATCTTGCCGGAGTTTCTGTTTTTGGGAAGCTATGATAATGCTTCTAGAGCTGAGCTTCTTAAGAGTCAAGGGATTTCTCGTGTTCTCAATGTGAGTCCCCTTTTACTTGTGTCCTTGCTTTCTTTTATACTTTGTTTGAGTTAATTGAATTGTTAAGTAGAGTTGAGAAGTTCCATTCTTTGAGGCAAACGTTGTGAAGTATGACTTTTGTTGTTGTTGGTATGAATTATAATTAGTTGACCTTGTTTTGTTATTGTGTTTGAGGGATTTGGGGTAAGGCTTGTTATCTGTTGCATTGTCTTTTTGAATTTCTTGGAGGTACTCTTGTTGAGATAACTTAATTTAATAGTTACATAGTCAAATTCAATCACTTGGTGTACGGTCATGCATTTTGTGACTAGGCAATTTCTCTTTAACAATTTTGTTGTGAGTACCTTTCACTTCCTTTGTATGATGCATGTAGAAGATCCTCATTGTTGTAGTATAATAGTAACAATCTGCGAAAACGTGGACTGACTTTCCAATCCTAAGGTGTGTGAATGAATATAAATCACAAAATTGACCATACAACAACATCTCAATCCCAAGGTAGTTGATGAATCAAGAAATCATCCAAACTTGATGTTTGTTATGCAGCCATGCCTTTAATTCACGTAATAAATGGCAAGTTTGCGCAGCAGCTTTGCACTTAGGTCTTTTGATTTCTTTGGAGCTGTATGGGGTTCTCTGTTTTAAGTTGGGGATAAAATTATTTTCTTGCTTTGGGTAGTTCATGAGGGAGGATTATGACAAGCAATGAAGAAGAATCTTGTTTAGCAAAAGTATCTAGTTTCTTTTCCTTCTCATATTTGTGTGAAAAAAAATCAGCTCAACCCTCTTCTTGTAAATGAGTTGGTGTCATATTTGTTAGTATCTTAAAACAAGCAAGCAAATTCCAGTAGACAAAAAAGACCCTTTCTTCCCATATGTGTGTTACTTGGTACTGGTGTTGGTGAGAGATGATAAGTACCATGTAATTAGGTGGTGAGTGTGCACTGCCCTGGACACCACCGTTGTCAAAAAGTACGAAAAGTATCTTAGAACAAAATGATGCATAACTCCATGGTCCTACACAAATCTTGAAAGATACTTATCTTATGATCTTGCTTATTTAGTGTGTGACTAAAACTGCATCCTACCATTACAGTGTGAAATGAATTTGTGTTCCATCTCATAAAAGTCTAGTCTGTGGATTTTGGTTTTATTAAAAAATGTCTATTCAAACTTAGCCTTTAAAAGACACGGACGACTAGAATTAGATCTTGACTGAGATTCTTTTGGTAATTATCTGACATTTTCATTAATAACCGTGAAGAATTACAAAACTATAGGAGCGCCTTCACAGTTTGCTTTTCCATCTGCTATTCTCATGTACAAAGAAAAGTAAGAATAGAACCTAACCTAGAACACAAAGCTTTGATTCATGATCCTCATTCTACAGGGGCTCTTACATCATAAGCATAAACTGTTTCTCTAGCTACACATTCCCGAAGCCTTGATTTCTTCTCAAAAATCCTTTAATTCCTCTCGATCCAAATGGAGTGAACAAATTATGTATAGACCTTTCTGATAAGTTGAGCACTCTGTGTTTTCCCCTTGGTCCTCATTATTATCCAATTGAGGTGATGTTTCGAGTCCGTGGCAAAGAAAATCTGAAGATGAAGCCGCTGTAATAACATCTTTCCCCTACGCTCTTGTTGCATACACCGGCCCAAGGAGATCATACCAAATAAGTGGTCCTCCTTGGAGTTCATTTGCTACAGCAACATAAACTATGTTGTGACATCCCATTCATTCCCCAAGAAGTTAACCTGTTCAACTGACTGTCATCATCTCCTTTTGCCCCAAATGTCAGGTTGTCCAGTGTCTTTTGCATTATAGTCTTTAGGTGTTCGGGCCCTTCATATTGAACAGAAGACCCTTCCCATCACATTCGGGGGACGTCCCTATCAACTTCAGTAATCTGCGAAACCAATCCTTTGTGGCGTGCTCCATTAATTTAGTTTGTAAGGCATGTCGTGCAATTTAAAGGGAACTTCCCTGTAGGAAATTAAGCTATACAGTATGTCTCTGTTGTCATCTTAGAATATTTGTCCATATTTGCCATTTGGCCAGAAAGGGAAGAATGTAGGTATGGAACAGATTATGCAAACTCACACAGAGACAAACACCCCACACAAGACTCTTATGTACTAATTGTCAATATTCGATATGACTTCGCCCTTTGTGTGTGATGCCTGCTGGTGCTGAAATAACAGGTCCTGACTTCTGGGGCGTTTGGAATTGAACTTTCCCCTTTCAGACAGGAACCAATATGGACATTATCTCATTTTATTAAATAAGCCTGGTGAGTTTTATTGTTCTCAATTCTGAACTCCATGGGTTTGTTTTTAGGATTTTGTACTTGCCATTTTCGTCCTATAGCTATCTGCAATAGATTTTCTTTGTCTGGTGAAGTTCTGTAGTACATTCTCTTGTAATTTATATATTCCCAAACCCACAGTTTAAGTGCTAAGCCAACTTTAGTGGGAGTAGTTCATATAAGATGATGGGAACCTTTGAGAAAAACACATGCTGCAGTTTGGATATGATATTGTCTGGTTCATGTATGATGATGCACGCAAAAAACTACAACTGTGATGTGTATTGTACTGGTGGAAAAGCATGTCGTGCTGGTTTGAGTAGTATCATTGCATGATCTATTGTTTATAGGAAGGCAAAAGATTATAGCTCATTGGATGAGGATATTGCCTAAGACAGTAGGAGTTATGTACACAATCTGAAGCCTTGGGAATTTCTCAGAAAGAAGAGAAAGAAAAGGAACTGACAAGAAGCTATATAGAATGGAACTAATATCAATCATTGTAGTTAGAGGGACGGATTGCAGCAAGTGTAGTACACATCATTGCGGTGAATCTGGATTGGCTGAATGTTAATTTGATTAGTGGTCCTTTCCGGGGTTTCATGGACATAATTATGGATTTCCTGCTCTACTTGATTTATATGTGCCGTTTCCTCTCTTGGATGCTTTCTCATTGTCTAGTTAATGAGTCTCTTGTCCAGAGGAAGGGAAAGGTTAGTTTTCCTTCGATGTGTATCTACCATTAGGTTATGAAGGAGATCTCGAATAAGATGTTGTTACTAGACAAGAGGATTACCTTAATTCAATTTTTTGCCGCAAAGTTGGTTTCGCCAGTTCTATGTTTGTTGTTTTACGGCCTTCCATATTGATCATGAGCAGATCTACTGGATGATCTATACATAATTACCATCAGGGAGGTTGTGATTTATAGTTCTCTAAAAGAACATTCTTTGTATCCTATAAATATGAGCTGTGGAATAATTATACTCACTAACAGAAAAAGCCCAGTCGAGGTTTGATTTGCGTCATCACGACCATTTTCATCAAGCTTAACTCTTCAACTTCTACTGTGAATGAAAACTCGTTTAGAGGGTAAGAAGTGCGGCCAAACAGTTCCACATAGCTTGTTCATTTTCCTGCTCTTTTCAAGTACACTGGGCTGTTTCTCTGCAATTTTTTAATTGATGCAATTTAATCTTGAGAATATTTTACCATCTGAATCGAACTAAACTATATCTGGCACTCAGGCTGTTTGCTAAAATATGCTGATGTTTCTCTTGCTACGCCATTTCAATTTTCATGCTCTATAGATCATCTCCTATTACTTTCAATATATTGAACCAAGTTCTCACCCACATTTACTTTTTCTCTGTGCAGACTGTACCTGCTTGCCAAAATCTATATAAAAATTCCTTACTTATCACTGCCTTGGTGATGAGCAAGATTTGCAGTTTGACGATGCTATCCAATTCTTAGGTGAGTGTCATTACTTGTGAACTTAGTATGTCTAAGCTTATTTTTGGCAATTTTTTACTTTACAGGTTTAAGAGTAGTTTAGTCTGACGTAGGATTTTAGATGATTTCTTTTTTAGATTCTTGGCTTTGTTGGATATCAAGGAACAATAGGATTTGAAACACAAAGTTACTACCACCAAATAAAATGGGTTTTGAGCATCTATTGGCTTTTCTGAAGGAAAGTTTTTACTAGCACGTAGTTATTTCTGGGGTATTTTCATTAAGAATACAAATGCTACTTATCAAAAGAACATTGTAGAAAGCACCCAAAGGCGTGGTCTAGTGGTCAATGAAGTGGTTAAGAACCCTGAAGTCTTAGGTTCAAGAGTTAGCGAGACAAATAACACTAGGTGATTCTTCCAATAAAGAGAAAAAAATGAACATTGTAGAAAACCTCTTCAGAACCCGGAAACATAATTAGAAACCCTTTTATTTCGCAATACCTATCAGTCAAACGTCTGCATTCTGAATTCCATTCACATTGTGTAAACATCATAGCTATTATTGACCATAAAATCACATAATGATTCTTTAACTGAGATAATTCTGCAACTGTAAATATTATCAGCCTTTTGATCTCAGATGAGTTTTACTCTTTCATTGAAGTTTCTCTCTTGTAAGTCAACTTTTGATCAATTTACTAAGTCTCAATCTGCTTGATTATGTCCTCTTGTTCCTCTTCCTAATAATCACCTTGTTCCAAACTTTGAAGCTTTAGCCTTGTATTTTCCACGAGACTAGGCATCCTTCCTCCAAGTTGACATGCTTGTATAGAGAGTTTCATTGTATGTGTATTACTTCTGCCCTCTGGCTGTTTGATCAATGATCCCTGTCTGTGAAGGACAAGCTACTGTGTTGAACTTCTCTTATGAATTTAACTACCTGGACTTTGTCTGCGAGCTCTTCACAGAATCCAGTACTTCATTCTTTTACCCATCTTCAATTGTAGCTTTTCCAGTTGAACGTTGAGTCTTCTACAGGCTTCTTGTGTATATATTTGTCTCCAACAGGCCGTTGTTTTGAACTTTTGGTCTAAAGTAGGAAACGAAGCTTGCCATCTTCTTTTCCTTTTCTTAATGCTTTGGTCGTATCTTGGATATGTGTTTAAACTTGACAGCACATGAAAAGATTTAACTTGAACTTTCTCTACAATCTACAACTATTGAGTAGGAAAGTATAGTATTCGTGCGAAAATATGATATCATGCAATTTTACTGCTATAGTTGAAACTATCATGTTTATGGCTTCAACTTTATTTTAGAGCCATCTTTGCATGTTTTGTGGAGATGCTTTGCTGCTAAACTGATGTTAATGTTACTTTTCTTCTGCAGAACAATGTGAAAGGGATAGGGCTCGTGTTCTTGTACATTGCATGTCAGGGAAAAGCAGGTTTGGAGTTTGATTTATGAATTTTGCATGCATAAGTTTTCATGATTTTCTGTTTGTTCTTTCTTTTTGGTTTGGTGTTGCATCCTTTCCTCCATTCTCTTTGTTCTTTCCCCGGGTTTCTCTGAAATATAATGGTGTACAGGTCAACACCTAGATTTGTTGATCGAGAATGAGAAATGCAGTAAACTGTTCCATTGAATTGCTTTCAACTGATTGTGCTTAGAGAAGTAACTATTGTTACAACTTAATTGTGCATTTCCGACAGGTCACCTGCCATTGTAATTGCTTACCTGATGAAAAGTAGAGGCTGGAAACTTGCACAGAGCTATCAGTGGGTGAAAGATCGGAGGCCTTATGTCGAACTTAATCAAGGTTTAGTTATACCCTTATAAGCATTTCTTCATTTTACGTAGCTAGTTACTCTGCTCGCATGATCTAGATTTTGTTTTTGTTATTATAGCCCTATATGTCAATGAAACCTTTTTCGTATTTTTTGGTAAATGCAGGGGTTTACCATCAACTAGAGTCGTATGAACAGAAGATCTTCGGATCACTGGAGAACCAGCCTGCATTTGGCATGCCGGTCTTTTCTTCTCCTGTGCTGCCATCATTGAGCTTTAACTACCAAAAGCCTAGTGATTCAGTTCAAATTCCAGCCTTCAACTTTTCTGGTGCTACATCAATTTTCGCTCGTCCAGATATTGGCATACCTCCCCAGGAATTCACCTTTGGAGCTGCTCATACCTCCGATATCCATTTGAGTTCAAACCAAAATCCAAATAGTAATATGGACTGAACTATCTGCCTTTGTGGAATTTTCAACTTGAATGATGTTTAGAAAGCTACTACACAAGTCACTTGATTGATTATATTGACTTGTTTGAAAGTATGAAATGTCAGTGTAACTACAAAATTTTATGGTGAAACAACGTTTTTCAGAGTCGATGATGAAAAAAATTTCATGAGATCTTTTAGAAAATATTGAGAATCTCATCAATGGAGCAATTACAAAGAGGGCAAGAGCCTCTCTTCATCCACAATTCCCTTGAACAAACCCTACAATATGTATGTCCACAGGGGATAAACGCTGCGCCTTTAATTCTCTCCATGCACACGCAGCACATTTCATCAATTCCTCCTCTTCCTTCTTCTTTAATGTACCATTTCAGACTCTTCTTCTTCTTCTCCTCATCTATGCCGTCCGTTTCCTCAAACAATCTCATCAGCGTCTTCAATTCCGCCGTCGCATCCACGTTCCGGTACCGACGTTCCGCTGCCAACGCTGTAGCGAGGTTCACGTTTCCTTGATGGGCCCCGATTATGGGCTCTTCTTCACCGAATAATTGGGCTTCAAATTGTTGGGCCTCTTCTTCTCTCATTGTCACGTCTGATACTCTCAAGTTCCAAGAGGATCCACAGCAGACCAGTCCGGTGAATCCCAACCGTTGCTTCAAGCTCCTCCACATCGTCCTCGGCCTATCTTCTCCGTCCATTTTTCTAACTTCCTACAAATTAGTAAGGTATTTTTCTCTGATTATTGCACTTAATTTCGTCAATAGAAACCCATGAAGGAAGATGAAAAAAGTTAGTGAAATTCTTACTTATAAGAGTCCAAAAGCTTTGATCACATTGATTGTTTTGGATTCCGGAATGGAATTTTCTTCTTCTTGATTTGCGTGTGTGATAGAAAAGAGAGAGAGAAATTAGAGATACTGATGATGTAAAGAGGTGGGAAAAAGTTAAAAAGAAGGGATTGCTTATATCTTCAAAAATTTGGAAAAAATTAGTTACAGGTTTACAGCTCATGACTGAATTTTTCTGATATTGGTAGAAGTGAAACAGAATGTGGACTGTCGGGGGTGGGTGACCCTTTTTTCACTTATTTACACCATAACTGACTAAAACTGAATTCATCATTTTTACAACTATCATATATTCAGTATAATCGTACAAAATAACTACTTACATGAATTAGATCATTCTCAATTAGGGCTGTCAAATGGGCGGATTGGATTAAAATTGAGAACACTAAAATGGATTGAATAAAAGTCGAGTTGAGTCTTGATTCGCCCAAATTTAATTTGGGCTAAAAATGGGTTGCGTCTTGACCCGTCCAGTTTGACCTGATTAATATCAATATTTTGTTATATTGATATTTAATTTTATAATCACAATTTAAATTTTAGCTCAAGAATTTTTTATAAAAAAATAACAGATTGATAGATAAATCCTAAACTTGTTAAATAGATAATTATTCATTTACCTTAAATATAAAAACATATCTTAACAAGAGTTTAAAACATTTAAATGAAGATTGAATAGTTCAAATTGATATTCTCTTCAAATGGTGTTATGCTTACGGGGTGATATGACCCAATGCCAATATTTGATTCAACCCGTTGAATTTTATACGAATTAACTATGTTTGGGCTCATTTTTGACACTCTTATTCTCAGCTATCTACTAGCGTTCTAGTTCAATTCCTAATTATCATAAACTCATGTTTAAAATCATCTATAATCAATTTTTCATTGTTGATTAGTATAAGTTATATGACTTTTACATGAATAAGAAATAACTAATATAGTTAATAATAAAAGTAAACTAGGCATAAAATGATATGCTATCTTTTATTTTTTAAAACTAAACAAAATATTATAAAATTGTAATATTTCTCATAATATGGTAAATATTACATATTAAAATGTCGATTAAACACCATTTAGGTTCCCTTTCAAGATTTAAATGTATATATTCGAAAATACAGAATTAAGATATGCTATTGTTTATGTTTAGAATTAGCACAAGATAGGGGATCGCTTTGATTTAAAATGTGGAAATTTTCTTTGTGATTTGTGAATCCATTCCAGAAAGAAAAAGCTGTAAAAGGGAGAAAAATAAAATTGAGAAAATTAAGCATGTGCAATAAGAAGCATGATGATTATGATTAAGATTTTTCAATTCAATAAAGAAATTAGAGGTCCCTTAATAATTAAATTCCCTAATCAAAATCTTTTTTGTCATTATGCAAAGGCTCAATTTTTTCAGACTGATTTGAAAATCAAACAAACATAAGGGACCCCAGGGTTTAGCACTTTATTAAAAGTCCAACCTTGTAATAATCTAGCCCTAATCATTGTTCAAAATTCTCACCTTATAATATTTTTACTCGTTCATTTAATAGAGTTTGAGCTCGATTTTATTATTTTCATTATAAAGCCTATCGTAGAATTATATTAGAACAGATATATCATATATTCAAAAAAAATCGATCTTTTCTTTAATCGTGATGGTTTACCCACGAAAACATTCTTCTTTGGAAGGAGGGAGATTCTAGACCCTCATTAAAATTCGATTAAGCACTTTTAATCTTAAATTCAATTAAAATGTTTACTTTTGATTTTTTTTCATAAAGGAAACTTTCATAAGCTTATTAATTATGTGTTATCTTGAGTTTGTATTGTAATTTCATAAATGTGAGTTATATTATTTTTAAAATAATTAAATATGATTATATTTCTCACATGTTTAAAATAAAAGTTAAATTTATTGAATTACATATTATAAGATTTAATTATTTATTAAAAGCAAAATGTATTATTCTATTTTTTTTAAAAAAAAACCCGATAATTGAGGTTGCTCTGTCTGTATATTCATTGTCGTGTAATCACTTTTCCAAAGCATTATTATACAAAGTTTAGAAAAGCTTTCTGTCATTTCTGACTTCGTTGAATGCTTTACTAATTTAAAAAATATAATTTCTTACTTAAAATTTTGCATTTACAGCTCATTAGTCCTTCCTCATGCTTTCTAATAGTACATAGTAAGTTTTTGGGCCAAACACATCCTTAAAACTCATAACCAAAACATAAACCTAAATCCTTAAAGTATCATTTGTATCAGAAAACATTCTTAACTATACCCCATACTTAAACTACATCCTTACAGTATCATTCTTAACCATAACACATCCTTCAATGTATTTTAAATGACAATTTCAATCCTTCTACTTGTATATCTCGTACAACTAACCCATATATTTCCACAAAAATTAAGTAGTCCTTCTAGTTATTATTCTTAGATATGCCAAGAATATTTCGTATACTTTTTCGTATTGATTTAAAGAATTATAAAAAATAAATTTAGGACCATTTTTTTAGTTCACTTTTCATGTAATTTTAATTAAAAATATTATTAGTTTAAAGTATGTTTCTTCTCAATTTAATTGCTAGAAGTAACATTTGTTGGACTTCCGCGTCTGATAAATGCAACATCATACGAACAATAGAATATTTTGGTTGACTTCAATTTAGATTTACCTAAAAACTATAGAATTATTTGGTTAGAAACATAAAAATAATTATCTCCAACTTCATTCCGGTTAAGTAAAAGGCAAATTATGTATGCACTCATATTCCAATGATTTTTAGTTTCTGTAAGCAACACTGTCAAGATTTTTTATATTTTCCAAGAACTTTTTCAACTAAGCATTGAACGATGCAGAATAACTTTTGTTGATATCACGTTTATTTGTTCATTTTTCATTATATCCATTAGTTTTTTTGCAATATCTAACAAAAGGATGAAACCTGTTCATTATTATAAATCTAAAGAATGTTTTCTGGCTAAAAATAATACTTTAAGGATGTAGTTTATTTAATTTCGGTGATAGTTAAGGATATTTTTCTGCTCAAATGATACTTTTACGGATGTGTTTAAAAGTTTTGCATATAGTAAGTGATGTTTTTTGCCAAAACTCTACATCGTACGACTCAAAAATTGGCCTCCGTAAAAATTGAATTGATCGATAAATTAAATTTAAAAAATACTATTAATTTGTTGTTATTGGATTATTGATTTAATAGTTATTTAATGGTATTATAAAATAGATTTGTTAGATTATCAATTTGATATTGATTTTGTAATATTAGGTTATCGGATTAATCGATAATTCATTACGAATATAATAATTGACTATTCTAGTTTTTGTTTTAAATGACTGGCCTAACGACTAAGAGAAAACAGAAATTAAGGTCCTTGCATCAAAACATAGAGGTTATTTTATGCACCAAATATTATTTCCATCACAAAAATCTACAAAAGAAAAATGGAAGTGTTTCAATTATGTGAAGGACGAGGATTTGCGGTGCATTTTGCACAAATTCATTCATTTTTACTTGTCTACTATACTAAAAATAACATCTGATATATGCAGTTATCGTACATTGATGATTAATTTAGATTGAGCAGTGCGACGAATGTTGAGGTAATCAATTTTCTTTTTTGTTGGAGTTTTCTTCCACGACTTCTACTCTCCATGTACACTTGTACGTATTTGTATGTCATATGTATATTATTAATAGATAATTGATATATGTATAACATACTATGATATACACACTTGTTGCATGTACTTTTAAGTCAAAGTATATGACTTGTGTGTATGATGTGATACAAAAGATATATAATGATAT
Source organism: Solanum habrochaites (assembly GCA_027704765.1). Lineage (NCBI taxonomy): Eukaryota > Viridiplantae > Streptophyta > Magnoliopsida > Solanales > Solanaceae > Solanum > Solanum habrochaites. Next base: position 62,073,141 of record JAKWJA010002495.1, on the reverse strand, counting down.
ACACCATACATACATAAGCAAAACATCATATATGCACTAGAAATACATTTATTTCACCATCAAACTAACACTATAACCACTTTCATTCTACTATAAAAATACAATATCAATTCCATACAAAAGAAGAAGGAAGAATAGGAGAGTTTCATTTTCTAAAATAGTATTAGACATACCATTTTTTCTTTTTCTTTAAAATATAAGGTTAAAATTAAGAGTATCTCCTATTATTTTTTTTAAAGTTGAATTTCTTTAAATGTTATTATATTGTGAAATTAATTGAAGTGTCTACAATAATCATAACCAGGTCTATCTTGTCATGCAACGTAAACTTTTTTCAAAAATTTGCTTCTATATCGATGTTCTTTATTTTGCATATTTCCTATTTGGGCTGGGCCGGATGTTGGATTAGGCCCAATGCATTTCTACACACAGCCCAAGCTAAGTACCAAATTCGACCACATCTTTCTATTGAATCTGAAGGGTGATTTTCGCATATATCTACTTTTAATATTGTTTTTTTTAAAATATAATTAGCATTTTAAGAATAATTTTAAAAATTCGACATAACTTGTTATTGTATAGTATATATATATAAATATTTTGTTATTTGTATAGTATATGCAACAAACCCCAATTCTTCACTATATTAAGAAGAGAATTAAAACCAATACAACTTTAGAATTGTGAATGAAATATTCAATCTACGAAAATTACAATAGAAATATCGAAATAACGAGTAACTAAAGATAGAAGAAGATTGAATATGAGAATCTTAGATTCTAGACTAAGAGGAGAGGACAAACATTTTTATTCAATATGCATAAACCTTCTTTCCAACTCATTTTCCCTTTTAACCAAATGCTAATTGGGCCTGGATCCCAAATAAAACACTCTTACTTGGCCCAATCTCATTCCCCACTTCTAACTCATAGGAGCTATAGGCCCTTATAAAGCTAGCTTGGTTCACAACAATATATGTATAATCATAGTTATTATTTGTATAGTATATGTATAGCATACATATATTATATGTATAGTATATGTGTATTTTGTATGAAGTATATATAACACATATATTTTGTACATATTTTATAAATTAATTGAACGAAACGTTAAGGTCAGAATTATTCTAAATTTTAATTTGAAGTTCGGCCTGTATAAATTTAGACTTTCAACATAACGTCTTCGAGTCTCAACTTATAATAGTTTTTGGAAGTTCAACTTGAATAGGTTGGTTTTTTTAAAAAAAAAACATTAAAAGAAAAGGAACTAATAATTTAAGGCTTATGGAGATTCCCTTTTATATGTTTTTTTTTTTATAATGACTCATATTCACTTTTTAGAAGGAAGAAAAAGGAGTGCGAGAGAGAGAGGCACGAGGAGAGAGAGAGGATTAACAGTACATGTTTATTTGTATATTAGATTGTATCATGAATACAATCAATATAATTTATTTGTATCAATGAAAAAATTGTATCAAGTTATATCAATGAGTATAAGTGTATCAAGTGGATATGTTTTGCACATTCACGTTGTATCAATCTATTTGAGTGTATTTGCGATTGATTATAGATTTTTATTAATGTATTCAATTGTATTTTGTCTCTGTTATACATTAATATCATATATTATATACTCTATCAGAATACAATTAGTACAATATTGTATTTCTCGTTCATTGAGACACGAAAGTCTGAGTATGAGATCGAAGAGGAAAAGAAAAAGAAAAGGGGTCTTCATCATACCTTACTTAATACAAATCTGAATTGTATCAGTAATATCCCATGCCCCCCCCGGTCATTTTCAAGATAAGATATAGAGAAGGAGGGATGAGAAAGAGAGAGAGGCAAACAAAAGTTTGAGAGAGGAGAGATTTGTTATAAAATTCTAAATTTAACTTATGTAATGTAATTCTTTTATACTATGATTGTATATAGTGAATACATAACACATGTTTGACTTACTACATTTTTTTCCTTTTTAATTTCTTTTTTCATTACAAATATCTTATCAAATCCTTGACTATAAATTTGAATGTAGAATCGTAAAATATTCAGGTGATTGAACTTCTTAACTAGCTTCGCCATAAATTTTCAATATTCTTAGCAAATATTATTTGGGTGAAAACCTTGGGTGAATTTCAGCATGTGTTTTGGCCATAGTATTTGGGAAATATTTTCCTTTTTTTGAAAAAAATATGATTTAACCCATAAATTTAAAAACTATCACAATTACCCATAAGTTTTTATATACAGATCAATAGGATCTTCGTTACAACAATAACAAATAGTGTTGATGACACTAGAGCAATGTTGTAATTTGGAGTGAGTGCAACCAACATCATTCCATACATCGTGAAAATAGATAAATCACATGAATTTTTTATCCTTAGTTTGGTGTTAACATAAAAAATTATGTAATGTAACGCAAGCAACAACTATAGAGGGTGTTTTTATAAAAGATTAAAATTTGGAATAAATTTCAATTTATAAAAGATTCCAAATAATGAGATTTTGGCCAAATACTAAAAAAAACTAGTATTTGAAAATTTGAGATATTTGTCAAATAATGACAAAATATATAAACAAACACTATTTGCCAAATTTTCCCCCAAATATTATTTGAAAATCTATTGTAAAACGGACCCTAATTTTCATTTTCTTGGTGAAGATTCAATGTTACACTTTTACTAATCGAAATAGCTTAGAATACATGTTGTAATTCTACATACTTGTAAAAGAATTATGACTAGAATATTCTACTTATGATAAAACTGCAATCCACATTCTCTTTTAAAAATAAAACCAAAAATAAGAAAACGATTTCCTAATTGATGTTGACTTACAAATTTAAACATGATGGGGAACCCTTCACGGGCTTCTATACTATACATATATATACATATACAAATAAATAGAAGGGAAACAATGTTAAATAAATAAAATCCAATTTTAGAAATATTTTATATGAAAATTTAAAAAATCATATTTTATTGAGGTTTGAGTATGACCTTGTGAGTATGATCATGCATAGATTTTTCTTTTAAATAATTGTTTTGACGATCCATGGAATATTTTTTTTTAATAGAAAATGTGAGTTCGATTTTTATTACCTCTTTTTTTAAAAAATAAATACATACTTTTATATTATAGAAATAAAAGGACTTTAATTTGTGCATACTTTGTTTGTCGGATTAAGGTAGTTGTTTCTTGTTTGAGCTTGTGCATTGATTTTTCTCTTTTAACTCCTTCATATACATTGACTGTTTGACAAGTTATTATTAAGGTTGTTCGATTTAAAATTAAGCTATGTTGAACTTAAATATTTTAATATTATTTATTATTAATTATCTGATTTATTATATTAAATTATTATGCTTGCATTATTTCGAAAAAGAAATTATTTGTTTATAAAAATGTCTTTCATCTTTTTCATATGAAAAATTATGAAACTTTTAGAACTTTTTTCAATTTCATTATTTAGATAATTACTCTTCACTATATTATTGTTCGATGGTATAAAATAATTTTGGGAAGTGTAGGAAACTGAGAATGACATGACAGGTGAATGCAAGTTATCAACATGTATGGTTGGATGGTAAAATTGTTTCACTCTTAATTGGAAATATCATATGTAAGTCTAAAATATATACGAAGAAATTTTTTATTATAAATACTTTCGTCAATAAATTTTGTCATGTGCAATTGGATTTAATTGGTAAAAGAAAAGGACAGGTGCATGCATGTTAATAATTGTTTATTCGTTGATTTATAACGTTGTAAATTGATTAATTCCTATTTGTATAGTTCACTATAATAAGAGTCTAGAATTACGATTATTTTGTATCACACTGCCATCACGGGATATTATAAACCATAAAAAGTCAGAAAATCGTTACTCAAAAAATAAAAAAAAGTTGAGTCAACATCAATTATTCAGCCACGAGAATTGAGATATGGAGTAATAGTTAATATGAATTTATTTGGTTAAATAAGAAATTTAAGAATTATCTTAGAGTGGCAATTACTATTTCATTAATAATTAAATGTTTCTATTTCAAATTATAAGTCATTAAATATGATATTATTTAACTCGATGATGTGGAAATTTCTATAGTAGAATTAAATTCAACTTTTATAGAATTTATCTTCATATTTTTAAGAGTTCAAAAATTCAATATTCAGATTCCAAAAATAGTTTCAGGCCTTTTTTTGACTCTAAAGTCAAAATATGATTATTGAAAAATATTTTAAATTTTATCTTAAATTTTTGTTCAGTATCAATAATATATTCAATATAATTATTTAAGTGAAGAGAATAATACTTATGCAAACTTACTTTCATCTTGCAAATAATGTATATAAAAAATATATAATTAAAAAGTCATGTTAAAAATAATAATAAAAAAATGATAACAATATCCATATATGGGTACTCTCTTTGTTTTCCTCACTCGTGTTTGATTGAACCTGGGTCTTAAATTGACTCATAAATCATAATGAACGTCATCAATAAAAAATTTGCATTTAAAGATTGAACACAGTATATTAATGAAAGTGATCTATTTTTAATTATAAATTTTGAGTTCGAGTCTTAAATATGAAAAAAATACGTTAGAGACTCCACCGAGCGCAATATAATTTTAGTTAGAACTCCAAAATATTTTTTAAAAATTTATAAATACAAGTCGTGACTCATAATTTATAGAGCCGTCAATATGGGATAGGCCCGTTGGACCGGCCTGACATAATCCGAGATTTAATAGGGCTGAGCTATGATTTTTGCAGCTGATTGACGAAAAGAACTTTTTATCCCGGCCTGAATAAGCCTGTTGATTTGTGGGGCTTGAGAAATATCAGTATGGCCCGTGGAATAATAAAAATTAGTTTAAAAAATGTAATGTAAAATTAATTTTTAAATTAAAGAGAATCCAAATTCAAAAAAATTAGATTAATATTTCTATTTAGATATTTAATAAATATTGTAAAGATAATTTAATTCTTTAATTTGATTGACAAGTAGGAACATTAACATATGTAATCTTGTTTTGTCGATATTTATAATAATATTTTTAATTATAATTTAATTTAAAAATTATAAGAAAATATAATTTTAAAGAAGTGGACTGACTCGGCAAGCCTGCAGCCCACGTACTTGTGGGTCGGACCGACCATTTATAGCGCACATAAAAAATGGACTAGCCTGATCTGACCCGTAAAATGTCAAAGTATGTATAGATTAAGTTATATTGATTACTCTAATAATTTATGATTTCAAGGCAAATTAAAATAAAAAAATTATTTCCTAAACATATTTTTAGCTTTAAAGCAAATCAAACTTCAGCTAAATCAGATTTGTAAAAAAAATTTAAAAGTTTGTAATCAAATTCTACTACCTAAGCGTAAAATATAATTTTAAAACAAAATAATACTTAGTCATCATTTTTTTTAATTATTATATTGCCTTCTAGAATTAATTTAACTAATTTTAAAATTTCAATTTAATTATATTAATTCTCGTTAATTTCAAAAATAAAAAAGTACTTAAAAATGATAAAAAAAACACTTCAAATTATTATTTTTAACACATGGAGCCCCCAGTAGTTTATCAACCCCAGTAGTTTATCAAATAGACCGAGAAGTTAGATATTCCGGACTCACCAAATGGAATCTGTAATTTTTTCCGCGACCAGCTAAGATTAAATTTCATTAAAAAGCATTTTCACGTGGTAGAATTTATCAGGAAATTTTATTTTTTTTAAAAAAAAAAAGCAAAGGAAAATCTAATAAGTTCACCGATGAAGCACTAGATTATATTAAAGCGGTAAATAGAGTCACGTTAGATTTGCTGTTCAGTTGTCACCGTCTTCCCCGGTTCATAGCCCACGTTCAACTACCAACCCAACACAGCACCACTCTGTGTTTCTCCCTAAAACCCCACTTCTCTCCATTGCTTTATCGCTTTATCCTCCCCTCTACGCAATTTATCACTACCCCCAATTTCCCTTTTTCCAATAATCGTTCAATTTCTCCAAACCCCATACTTTTGCTCCCTCTCTTGCTTTTCATATGTTCTCTTAGTTTTTCCCGGTATTAGTTCCGGGGACTAGAAATTATTGACACCCATTTGATTTTCTTGCTAAGAAAATGCATCATACCGCAGAACCACCACCTCAGCAGCCTTCTACGGCACAAACCCTTGACCAAATCAACAAGCTTCTCTCTCATTTACTACCCTTTTCTCTTTCCATTAAGTCTTTTACTTCTCGCTGGCAGGTGCTTCGATCGAAGCTTGCTACTGTTAAGTCGCTTTTGACGGAAATTTCTGATTCTCCTCACTGGTCGGAAAATGAGCTGCTTCCGACCTTGCTTCCTAATCTTCTTTCTACTTTGGTTCGTGTGCAGACTCTATGTGAGGAATGTTCTGACCCGGAGAAGACTCCGGGTAAGCTGTTGATGCAGTCGGACCTTGATATGGCTTCTGGGTGGTTGTCTAAGCAGATCCATCATCTAGACCTTCTTTGCCGTTCTGGTGTGCTTCGTCAGTCTACTGCTATTGTTCTCTCTCACCCTTCGTCGAACTCTACCAAAGACGATTTAGTTCTTTATATTAGAGACGTGTTTACTAGAATTCAGATCGGCGGAGTTGAGTTCAAGAGAAAGGCTTTGGAATCGTTGATTCAGCTGCTTTCTGAGGATGAAAAATCAGCTGGTCTTGTTGCAAAAGAAGGACAAGTTGGGTACTTGATTAATTTACTTGACCTTAATACGGATCCTTCTATACGTGAACAGGCAGTTCTTGCTGTATCAATGCTTGTTTCCATGAGCGAACAGGCAAGGAAATGCGTGTTTGAAGAGGGTGCTTTGGGTCCTTTACTGAGAATCATCGAGTCTGGTTCGGTTACAATGAAGGAAAGAGCTGTCTTGGCAGTGGAATGCATCACAAATGACCCTGAAAATGCTTGGGCAATCTCAGCCTATGGTGGTGTCCCTGTACTTCTAGACTTGTGTAAATCTGGTTCGATTGCTGCACAACTTCATGGTGTTGGGGCTATCAAGAATGTATCCACAAATGAAGATGTTCGAATTGCGTTAGCGGAAGAAGGTGCAATTCCTATTCTTTTACAGTTAATGGTTTCAGGCAAACCATCAGCACAAGAAAAGGCAGCAAATTGCATTGCGATTCTTGCTTCCTCTGGTGAGTATTATCGGGATTTGTTAATTCAAGAAAAGGGGTTGCAGAGATTGGTTCATTTGCTTCATGAATCATCAAGTTCTGATACATTAGAATATGTTTTACGGGCAATTCATTCGTTATCTTCTTCTGATTGTGGGTCAAGGATTCTTTCATCATATCCCACATTTACTATTCAGTTAGCCGAGCTTATAAAGCATGGTAGCTTAATGTTACAGTACATTTCCGCTTCATTGCTTGCAAATGTAACAACTAGCGAAGAAAAGAAGAGGGCTATTGCAGGGTGCATGGGGTCTTTGGTGAAGCTGATGGAATCAGCTAAACCAGATGGGCTGCAAGAGGTAGCAGCTAATGCTTTAGTTTCGCTGTTGGCTGTGAAGTCGAATAGGAAGGAATTGGTCAAGGACGAGAAGAGTGTGATGAAGTTGGTCCAAATGTTGGATTCCAAGAATGATGCGGTTTCGAAGAAGTTCCCGGTGGCAGTGGTGGCGGCAATCATGGCAGGAGGGAGCCAGGGTTGTCGGAAGCGGCTAGTGGAGGCCGGAGCATACGGACATTTGCAGAAGCTGGCGGAGGCGGAGGTTGTGGGGGCTAAGAAGGCCTTGCAGAGACTCTCAGGCAATAGGCTAAAGAGCATTTTCACAAGGACATGGAGTAATTAGCTAAGCAACTAACCCCGCCAACGAAGGGTAATTTTTTCATCTTTAACTATATAGAACTAGTATTTACTTGGCACTTCAATTCTATATTAACTTATTCCGCATGACATTAGTGGTTCCTACCGTTTACCGGTCAACAACATTCCAATTTGACATGTTAATGTTGTACTATTTCCTTTATTTGCCTTCCATTTTTCAATATACTTGATCTAGATCCCCTTTACAAGTCATTTTCTCATTAAGTGAAGGTGCAGTCTCTTGCTCAAGAGAGTAAGAAGGCGAGGGCCCCCAGCGTAAGAGTAGTGGGAACTAATATGCCTAACAATGTGTTAAAGTACACATTTTTGCAAATCAGAAGATCAAGTTGAAACATAAATCATCTTGTTTAAGACATTAAAACTTCTATCTAGTGGCTGATACTCATTGTAATTCTTGACCCCCTTCCCCTCCAAAAGAGAAACAAGACAGTATTTTGGGCTTCTTTTACTAAAAAAAAAAGTAATGATTTTGTAAAAACTGTATTTTTTTCAGCTAATCATTTTAAAAGTTAAGGGGGTAGCATGAGATGATGAGTATTTGATATGAGTCCTAGTGCTAGTCATTATCATATATTCAAATGATACTACTTTCCTTAGACTAGTAGATTGTAGGCAACCATCAAGACCAAGTCATTTACCATTGAGTAGAAGTTGGTGGACTATAATTAGAAATCCTAACTGTCCAACCTTAAAGCAGTACATTTTCTTCCCTGTAGTGAAACACACTAGACATCCAAATGCTTGCAATGGGCCATACTGAGTTGTGATAAATATTCTGGTCCTTGAGTAGGGGCATGATTCTCAACTTTTATTATTCTGTCTTTGGATATGAATGGCATTGATGCACTGCTTTGCTGGTTCATCATCCATCAGAAGTGTCTTTGTTGTTAGGTTTACTACTATTTCATTAACTGACTGGATTACACGTGATGATCATTAGTTCTACTTTAAGTCCAATTTACTCTTAGCTGCCTTGAAGTTCTTACTATTACTCACTAATCTTTTTTCCTGACATTATCGTACCTATGATGCTTCCTGCAGGTGGTTGTTTGGATTTTTCCCAACTGTCAAATGTGGAAAACCAACTCATTTCCTTCAAAGAAACCAACAAACAATCACACACTCGGTATACCCCAACTTTAACCTTATACTATATTGTTTTCAATTATTAGAAAAAGAAAAAAAAGGAAGTTGAATTTATTCTAAACTATATAACACATGGCATGGATGCGGTTTTTAGGGAGTATCCTTGTTTGTTTTTTTTTTCCTCTTTTTTTTTAATGTTTTGTTTCACCATGTGAAGCTTTGTAAGTGAGTGATAATAGATAGTGCTTGCACCCCCCCCCCCCCCCCCTCTTTTTTTTCCCCATCCTAGGCATCGGTTGATATTGTATATTCAAAGGTTTGTTTTTCTTGTAATGGCCAAGCCTTAATTACAAAGTGTGCAACTTGTCTCTTTAATTTATCATCTCTTTATTGGTACTATGAAATACTACTTACATTTGTTATTGACAACCTTTTGGTGCGGCTTGAATTATGGTCAGTTTGCCGGTTGTTCTTTTTAGATTGTTAGTATTTATTATTGTTAACACACAGCTTATGACCCTCACATAAAGCTAAACTTTTAGGGCGGTTGCTGGAATTGATTCCTATATAATGCAGTTGGTGAGTTGTTTTATAATAATCATGCCAAGATGACATTTTTAGGATTTGTTTAATTCTTTGGTGGTTGGTGTAAAAAGGGGGGGTTCTAAAGTATGTACACTTGGAGTGTGGGTAGATTTTTAAGTATGTGCTGTTTCATGGGAAAAAAAGAAGGTAAGGTGTAAAGAGGAAGCTGAGGAGAAGGGTTTAAAATAGGACAATAGAGGGGACCGTTTACAGCGACATCACATGGAAAGAGGGAAGGTGTTAAGATTAGAAAAATCCAATGAATATAATGGGGTCATATTTTATATGGTTAGATTGTCCATGGAAAATGGTGGGACATACTCACATTCTATGTCTAATCCATTTCATCATCTCTCTCTTTCACATGCCTTGCCTGCCTACCTTGTCCCACTCCCTCCCCCTCCCAAAAAAAGAAAAAAACGTTGTATTAAATACTTTCATTGATGGGAGATACCAATAGGAAGTGTGTATAAACTGGATGGAATACCACTATTACACAGTTTAATATTGCATCAAATACACATTATAACAATCCAGAATCATCTTGAAGTAGTGAAGTTTTTTGAACACTAGAATGGGCAATGGATGGATGAATCAGATACTGTGAGGATAAAGGAAAGGCTGAGACTTTTGGGCTTTTGAGCGATGTTGTCATATTTGCTGTAAACATATCCCTTTAAAGCAACTGCAAATATACCAAAGCTTTTGCAAGCTGTAAAGCTTACCATTTGTCCTCTCTCTCTCTCTCTGAGTCCTTTATTATTTTCTACTTTTTTTTTTTTACATCTGTATAGTTCCTTCCCGCTTAAACTTTGGCAGTTAATGATTTCATCACTTCAACTGTCTTTCCCCTCTTTATAATTTAGGGTATCATGGGCCTCCTACTTTCTAGGGTTACATACTTCAAATTCAAGTTTATTCTTTTTCTAACATAGAATAATTTTCTGCTCCTTTTGAAGCTTTCTTGGAAATCACCTCAATGTATATAATGGGCCTATAAGGAGACTAGGGTCACTTGTATATTATTTCCTTGTTCATAAGAGAGCGATTACATGGTGAATCGAGCCGTCATCAATAAGATGAAAGTTTAGTTTTCATCGAGCCGTCATCAATAAGATGAAAGCTTAGTTAGTCATCGAGCCGTCATCAATAAGATGAAAGTTTAGGTAGTCATCGAACTGAAGGGTAACAAAAATTTTACTTCAAATGTCATTCAAGCGTGTACGTAATCTGTTGCCAGCCATGATCAAATCAAATTGTTCCAAAATGTCATAAAATTAATTGCAAGAAAAAAGGTTGTCTTTTAAAATGTGGGTATATTTGACTTAATATTTGTGTGCTAAAATGAATCAAATTGTCCAAGTTTTTGACTCTAAATGTTTCAACATTTATAGTTCATCCGTCCCCCACCTTTTAAAAAGTCTATAGTCTGCGTGTTGCAATAAATTACATCAAAGTCTTGCCAGCCAGAAGAATAGACTATGCTGGCCTATGAATTTTAGGGTTTGTTTTGTACGTGAAATGAAATAAGTAAAGAATATTTCGTAGATTGGATATCTCATGAGGTAATGATTTCATCATTTTAGTGAAATATAAAATAAAATTACTTTGGGATTAGTTAATATTTATAGGATTGAATTTGAACTTCATTACAGAAGGATCAAGAGATTTTAAAATCCTTACATCTCTTTTTGATTGAGCTCGTCACATTAGACTTATCTATTTAAAAAATAACAGCTGCTATCAGAAATTTGAACTTACACGTCCCCATTGACAATGGAAGCATATGTGGACTGATATTTTCTCCATTACATAAAAAATTTGACTTCTTCAAAGACATTGTTAGTACGTCTACTTTTTGAAAAAATGTTTGGTTATATCATTTGACGCTTAAATTTGAAATCATTATTTATTATGAGAAAGAATAGAATTTCAACTTTAATTTTAAAAATAAAGTTGTTCAAGTTATGATTTTACTTTTTTTTAGTATAAAGATTGATCCATAAATTTATATGATCGACGTGAAGAGATTGTTTGAACCACGTAAGAAAATTATATTAAAGAATAATTAGGTATTGATATTAAACTAAGTTGATTTATTGGATCAAATTCAATCCGATAAATATTTATTGGAGTTACAATTTAGATATTCCAAATTACAATTTAGATCTTCCAAATAAAGGATTATATAAATTACTCTAACACGTTACATATAAATTACTCTAACACGTTACTTTCTCGTTTTCCCCCCTTCAAATAGTTTGGCTCACCAAAATATTACCTTTAGCTAGGTCCCGTTAAAACATGATTTGTTTTATGGTAAGATAAATTTATTCGTATCGGGTGTTTACACTAATTCATTAATACATGCATGTCACGTGTTTAAATTTATAGTTTATATTATTTAATTTTAATTAATTAATATGTGTTTTATTTCATTAAATTACATAATAATGAAAATTACATTAATTGACTACAAACACCCGATTAATCTTTCAAATAAAATAATAAAAAAAAGTAGCGTTTGATTATATAATGGATTAATCTTTCAAAATTGAAGAATACGGTTCAAGCACAATTCTAACTTCTAAATATTAGAATTTAAATAAACTTAGATACGCATTCAATCTATCACACAACATAGTAAGTAATCTCAAACTCTCGTACATGAGACTCTTAATAAGAGAAGTCTTGAATATATCCCTAAACTTGGTGAGAACTTAAGTGTGTATTTCACTCATGCTGCAAGATCAATGGTGTATTATATTTATGTTCACTTAGTAACAAATGAATATTTTTAAAATTATCAATAGTTTAAAAATGAAACTAATAATCCATACTATTCTTTTTGAAATATTACTTTTTTTTAAGTATCATAATTTATATGTTCGTTAGGAAAAAGTAAAAGGTTCACGTAGAGTTGTTTTCTTCTTCATCATCCTTTTTTATTTAAAAAAGGATATATTGCATGCTTGAAAATGTGATATATGGACACAAAAAGTGTAAATTTTTGGGAGAAAATAAAGGCATTTAGAGCTTCTTTTTAAGAGATTACTTTTCTTAAAGGGAGATAAAACAATTGGCCTTCAAGTCAGCTCAAAGCTTTTTAATTAGTTGACATTTCCTTATTCCGTTTTACTCATTCTACTTTACTTTATTAAAGTTTTATGTTTTTTAAGATTTTCTTGCCAATTAAAAAAATAATCTCCTTTTGAAGTCAAATAAAATATATAACAAAATAATAAATTACCGCAATTCACCATGACTTTGTTTGCATATACCTATATATATTTAAAAATCAAATTCAAATTGGGATTTGTCACTTTAACACCCCCCCCCCCCCGCCCTTTTTCTTTTCATCATTACATTTACATTAATTCACCTCCTTTTCCATTTTATATGTCACTATTTGAGTGCAAATTTGAATTTTAGAAGTGCATTTTCACTTATTGTTATTTAAGTAATAGGAAAAATAATAATTTGAATAGGGAAACCATATTTTAGTCCCTATGTTAGGTTAATTTTTTATTTTATTTCTTGTGATATTTAACTTGCACACTCTTAAATTTAAATTATAAGTCAGTGATTTTAATCCTGTGAACAACAGACAAAAAAATTACAGAGAGTCACTGCCAAACGGAGAATGCGGATATTTTTAAAGTAATTGCTTCTTGAGGAAAATAGAAATTTCTTTTAAAAAAATTCATTCGCGCATAATTTACGTCTCGAGGGAGTGGGAGGGTTAATGCCTATCAAATTGATTTTTGAAATTGTAGCTCAAATCAACAGGCTTGTTCTTCTAAATAGAAATATGAAAGACTTAGCTTGTTCTTCAAAGAGAGAGAATTGAAAAGGAAATATCCGAACTATCACTTTTACCAGTGAACTCTATTAATTTTTTTTGAATCTATAAGTTGAAAGACTAAAATCACTTACTTGATATAAGTGAAGGTTAATAATGCTAAGTTAAATAACAAAAGGACTAAAATAAAATATAATTTTAACACTCAAACTAAAAATATCATTTTTTCTAATTTGAATCATAAAAAATTGGTTTTAATTTCAAATCGTTCTTTTTACCATGGAAACAAGGTGACTAATGTTACCATCTTTGTCAAAATCGATACGTCTGATTACAAATTGGATACAGAAAATCATGAATTTCAATCAACATTATATTAAATAATATTTCTTATTATTCACTTCACATTCTCACATTTTATCTTTTTATCTTCTCTTACTGATATACTGTGATATTTTAATCTTTAAAAACTGATACTCATATCTCAAGAAATTGGAAGGCCTGTATAATCGATTGAAGCTGATATATACAATAAGAAATGGATTTATGTTTGCGTATTTTCTATAAGAAATGGATTCATTTTATGTTTTTTTTCTTTATTATTTTATCTCAATTTACGTGATATATTTTTCTTTTTAATTTATCTCTAAAAAATGTTACAATTCTATTTAGAAATAATTTACCTTTGAAATTTTGGGTTTGATTAAATAATGATTGAGAAAACTACGTGATTAAGCAAACTTGAACTCCTTGATAACTCATCATAGTTATAGTTTGTTATAATTACCATTTGCAACTAACATTGATAATTAATTACGTGAGCTGACTTCGAGTATATATAACTAGTCACGTCTGTATATGTATGATTCGCCACATTTGTATAATTCACAAATAGCAATTCTTTGTTTGATATGTATTTATATACGATGATTTGCATTTTTAAACTATGATTTGTATTTGTAATTGTATATGACGATGATTCCTTTAATTTTTCAATTTCATCATCATATACATTCAGTCTTTTTGACTGTAACTTTTTAAAGCTTGTATAAACGTGTCATTTTTGAATGTGTATAATTGTTTAAATTTCATATGTTTATGTTTGTTTTAATGCGTTATTTCTAGTTTTATTGTATTTGTGTAATTCCATACTTTATATTAGTCAATTATATAAAAACACGCGAATTATACAAACGTACCAGTGAATTATATAAATCATTGTCCTCTCTAGCTCGCTTATCTCCTTTCCATCCCAATCTCGCTCGCCTCTCTTCTCTCTCAACCAATCTCTCTCTGCAGAATATACAAATACATATATATAATATACAATTATCTAACCAATATACATATACAATTTACCTCTCTCACACTTTTTGCCCTCTCTCGCTCGCACTCTCTCCTCCCTTCCGAGTCTCTCTAGCCACTCCCCTTCCTATAACATATAGCTATGAATCGTAATTAGCAAACTATAGCTACAATGATAAAAGAATTACTATATAATACTTTGCGAGAACTTTATTGCTGGCCAATGCCAGTGTAATTATTATCTTGGTAGCCATAATCCAAATATTATTATAGTGTAAGATATTCACCGCGTTTAACGCAACGAGGCATTGTGATTTCTTTTTGTTTCTAGAAGAGAAGCTTTAGCTTGTCTTTTTCAAGTCAAGCATTTGTGCTCTTTTCTAAGAATTCTAAAAATAATAATGTGATAATAAATTAAGATCCTAATATTAGTAGTTTACATAGAGGGAGGGGGGTAAAAATTAAAAAGAAAAAAGAAGAAAAGAATAGCAATAACAATGGAAAAAATCGAAACTTCACCTACCTAGTAAGAATGAGAATAAGAATAAGAATAAGAAGAGTTTCTTTCTACGAGTATAATAAATATTTTCTTTAATTAGGTTAGTCACTCCAATTACAAAGGTTTTCATTAAATTTAAATATAGGGTTAAATTTGATAACAAACTAATAGAAGATATGTTTATATAAATCAATTTAAGACCACAATTTAGAATAAAATATGCCACCATTTGAATTATAGGTAAAATACAAAAAAAGATAAATTGAAATATCTTAATACAAATGGGACATTTGTTTCATGTGTTATTGTCTCAAAATTAGAGTTATCGATGGTCGAGCAAGTGTCCATATATGTGGTTATTTAATTCACATTTGGTCAAATATGTTATAGCTATATGATGCTTTCATGAATTCGAAGTAGGTTTAAATAAAAAAAATTAGTGTATGAGTTTCATTCTATGTACTTTACATAATCATGGTTGTGATAAATTTTCGTAAATAGACTGAGAGAAACTCATGGACATTCTCTCATTTTTCACATTTGAAACAGAAAGCAATGACCGATTGAAAGGAAGAGAAAAAAGAAAAAATTCAACTGCCTTCTAGACTAATTTCTTCTCGTCGATTAACATTTCCAATCCTGGTCATTCATAGATAGTTGACGCTTTTAGTCATAAATTATTGCTCATTCCTAATAGCTGCAGTTTTGCATGTCTTCTATTCCATTAAAGAATGAATCGAAATTGATCTGACAAAATAGCTTGGCAAAATATTCCCTTTCCTCTAAAACATCAAATCTTGTCATCAATCAATATTACTATCAAAGAATAATCTCTTATGTGATCAGACACTTCTTTTTTTCGTAAAAAAGAGTCAAACTTTTTTTTTGTAAAGAATTTATTAGGGTGACTAACATGCCAAGCAAACTAAAGAAGGCAATTGCTGCAGTGAAAGATCAAACCAGCATTAGCCTTGCCAAAGTTTCCACCAACACTTCCTCAACTCTAGAAGTTGCTGTCCTAAAAGCCACAACACATGATGATGGCCCCGTGGATGAGCGTTACATCCACGAGGTTGTCCAATTAGTCTCATCCAACAAGGCCTACGCGGCTGCCTCTGGCCTGTGCTGTGCAAGTGGCACAAACGCATTGGGTGCGTTACTAGGGATTGGCTCGGTTTGCCTCAAATCAGTATACTTGTCCTTAGAATCTTCCAAGATGGTGATCCTTATTTCCCTCGAGAAGTCCTCCACGCCATGAAACGTGGTGCAAAGATTCTCAACCTTTCAAATTTTCGCGATGATTTTTCAAACTATAGCCCTGGGATTCACAGCCTTGATTAGAACGTCTTTGTCAGCAGTTGTCCAATTAGGTATGAGACGGCACCGCGGCCAAATACGGCCTTGCGCCCCATTAGGGTGAGAAAGCGCCTCTTGGCCAGCCCCGGAATGTTCCGGGCCATCTCGTTGTCTATACGTAAAGCTGGCGATGAAGATACTCCTAACTCCTGGTAACCATTACTTCCGCACTCCCAAAGTCCCCTAAACTAGAACAGCCACCACATACACGGCATTGAACGACAAAAGAGGGTGGTAAGCACTGTATCGCAGGTATACCGGCGAAGCAGTATTCCAGGGCAGTTGCATAGCATCTGGCTCAGTTAAGGCATAGGCGCGTCCAGGAGGGGAGAAGCGAAGCAATAATCTGTATAGGGGAGGGCGGGGCCCCGAGCGTTCGGCATTAACCACCCAACTTAGAGCTATTACTTGCCTCAGGGGGACTTTTTATCTTGACGAGCGTTTGGATTGTTTTCTCACGGGGAAACTCCAACGGAGATGCAATTATAATGAGCGCGAAAATTCCAATTACTTAAGGAGTTGCAGTGATAGTAGCAGGAGCAGGAGCAGGACAAATGAGGCGATACGCGAAATGAAACCAGCAATGCTACTTGACAAGATTTCATATTGGCAAAGATTACTTGAAAGGGCAATTGCTACAAGGCCAACAGGTGCAGCCCAAACCAATTGTCTAGTACAAGGTGCTTTGTATGCTGTGGTGCAAGAAAGTTTTGATCTTTACAGAGATATATCTGATGGACTAACTCTTGTTCTTGATAGTTTTTTTCATTTACCATACCAAACATGTGTAAATGCCTTTCAAACATGTGTTAAATCCACGAAGCAATTCGAGGAGATCAACTCGTTCTATTCGTTATGTAAAAGCATTGGTGTAGGCAGGACATCAGAGTATCCGAGTGTGCAAATTATAACAGACGAGTTAATTGAGTCATTACAAGAATTTCTCAAGGATAAATCTTCATTTCCAGTGAAATCTTCAGGAGATGTACCAGGCTCAATGAAGTCATCAAGAAGTAGGTTTGATAGTTACGGTGGACAATCCGAATTCTCTGAGCCCTATTCGGACAGAAGTCCAACTATATCTGGAAATGATCACCTTGTAGTTCACTAGAAGATCTAATAAGAGCCACGGTAACAGGGAAGAGCCCGTCCATTTCAATCGATTTGGAGGCCTATTCAGATATTCGATTCAAGAAGCAGTTTATTGATGATACATGTGATCCAGGTTCCGCAAGGTCATTGCCAGTTTCCATGATTGATCTTGTTTCTTTATCAGAAGATAATGGAAATATTGACAACGAATACGAACAAGTACAAGATCAGAAGCAACCACCTGTTGTTGGAAAAGCGAAAGAACCCAACTTTAAAGAAGCTAAACCTAAACAAGAACAGATCAAGGAGAAACGGAGGTCTACATTAAGTTCAAGTTCATCTAAAGGATGGGAAGATGTATTAAATGAGGCTTTAACGCCATCATCTACATCTATTAACGCCTTTCAAGAACCAAAAGAGGTGTTAAGAAATGAAACGAATGTATCGCCTGTTAAGGCTTCTTCGAGCAATGCTTGGGATTTGGCATTGTTTGAAGCAACCCCACAAACAAATTCAGTACAACCCATGCCTAATACTGTTGCTAACAACATTAACAGCTACAACACTTCCACATTGGCATCAACATTGCCATCGTTACAAGAAAATCAAGAATCGGAACTAG
Organism: Solanum habrochaites; assembly: GCA_027704765.1. Taxonomy (NCBI): domain Eukaryota; kingdom Viridiplantae; phylum Streptophyta; class Magnoliopsida; order Solanales; family Solanaceae; genus Solanum; species Solanum habrochaites. The sequence goes on along the minus strand of JAKWJA010002495.1, from coordinate 62,054,903 downwards.
TATCAAGAAATGGTGCAAATAGTGGTTGGGATATGGTATTATTTGAAACAACAGCAGCACAACCTATGCCTACTACCCCTAACAACTTTAATTCTTCCTACTTGGACGAATTGTATAATCAGAATTCATCAACATTGGTTCCATTTAGTGGCTTAAAACCAAATATTAATACGAATAACTATAATCAAATTCCAGTAACGGAATCAGCGAACCATTACAATCCGTTTTTACAAGACACATCGACAGAGCAACCTGCAACGCCATCAACACCTTTGCCTACATTTCAAGCAACACCAACATTTATTGGTCAGAATTCTTCATCAGCAGTGCAGAATGACATGAATTTTGATCCGTTTGGGACGTTTCCGAGTAGTGATCAGAAGGATTTTTCGGATGAACAAAAGTTATGGTTACAGAACCAAAACAAGATCATAGCTAAGCATATGTCTTAAAGTAGTTATTTTCTCTTGTTAGCTTAGATGCCAATTTTGATTTTTTTGTTTTCACTTTTGCATTTTCTATTGGACAAGCTGTTTCTTATGTTTCTGAGCTAAGTAGAAAAGAAAATTTCGCATTGAATAAAGTCAAAAAATTTTGAAACTTAGTTTATAAACCACCGGTACTACTATATTGTTCTATTTAATACTTTAAAAATGTTGCTATACCATATTTTTATTTGCTTTAACTATGATTTTAATATAGTAGATGGAGTTGCTCCTTTATTAATTAAACACTATTAAAGATCATACAGAAAAATTAGGAAAAGTTTCACTGTTTTAGTAAAAATTTGATTTCCATTATGCATTATTCAATAACCTGATTCGATGAAAAGTCATGTTCTATAACACAAATTTTCTACTAAATCATAGTGAAAAAGTTTGTTTCGAGTCATGGGCATGAAAAATCTTTAATACAGAGTTGCTTTTCTACGTGGTGAAACACCAAATTAGTCCAACTCTTATGTGGATATTGTTGTGAATCAAGTGGACTTTGTACGGGCTTATGTCGTTAAAAGTTGTTGGAATGGGACGGATTTATATGGTTTATTGGGTCGAGTAAAAACTAGAGAGTTTATTGCGATTTCGGAACTCATCATCAATCAGTTATCATAATTAGGGATTAGACATAAGGGTTATGCGTATTGTGTAGAAACTGTCTCTTTCTCTCATTTTCTCTAATTTCTCATCTCATTCTTATCTCTATCTATTTGTAGTTACTTGTTATTTCGATAATTCTCTTTGTAGTTCAAATGTTATTATAATTTGATTATCGATCTGTATTAAGAATTCGTGTTTTTTTCCAGATATTGGACAAGAAACAAAAAAAAAAACCTATATGAGATGTTGCTATCAATTAAGTCCAAAGAAAAAGAAAAACTCTACTCATCAATTAGATTGCTAATTCAAATATATGATCTATCTAAGCCTTTTGTTAATGCAACAATGATATTCTGACTCAAAACCCTGCTAAAAAAGATTACAATTGCACTGCAAAATCTTGGGAGTCTCATTTTTGACCACCTTAATTTCCAACTTAAGACATTAGAGAGCAGCATCACAGAGCCCGCTTCAAGATCTTGTCTCTATTTTATTCAAATAAAGAGTCAGACACTTTTAAGTAGGGCCAAACAAAGTTAACATATTGATGAGTATGTACTCAGCTCGATTGACATTATGGTTTTCGCAAAAAGTTAGAAATAGTACCTTCCACAATCTATTAGTCTTTTTTTAAATATTATATATTAGGGAGCAGATCGATTACATTTTATTTAACAAGGTACAATGAAATGCGTGGCCGGAATAAACTGTGACTGTTATATATTGTAAAATTATACAAGAATTAAATGAAGTTCTTTTTGATAAGCTTCAAAAATTAAGACATTTTCAGACTCTTTATATATATAAAAAGCTATTTAAAAAGCTCAATTTATATATTCAAATAAAATTTCAACCTCAAATTCCGTGATAAATAAAATACACATAATGATCGAAGGAACATTATTAAGATGAGAGGAGTACGTAGAGTCAGAATGTTTTTGAGGGAAATGGACAACAAATAATAAATAATAATAGTAATAGTGATGAGCATGTGAGTGAGTTATTAAATGGAGAATCTGTGCTGTAATTTAGCAAACTGATCGTCAATTTCACCAAATATATAGTAATAGGTATAGTAAATGAATTAAGATCGATGCTTCTATTTCTGGATCAATTGATGGTTTATTATTTGATGCATTATGTGGTTGTTTGTCAGGCTCAAATGTCATTGTTCTCACTAATTATCACATCAACATATTCTAAGTATTTTCTGTCGCTACACCACCATACCATATGTTTAATCTTCGTAAGTAAAAATATGTCATGTGAAAGGTTTAAATTAAGAAAATGTTCATAGAAAAAAAAAAGAATGAAAGACCAGTTATTTAAAACATATTAAAAATTGATAGATAACAAAGTAAATGAGATGATAAACAAATTAAAGTCGTGATGAGAGTATTAGGAATTATTGGTAGGCTTCGAATAAGAAACAAGTTATTCATATTTAAATTGTATATAATTTTATACGATGTTTTATTTTGTAGATAGGAAGAAAATCATTTTTAATGCCATAAATTAATTGATATGGTGTTGACATTGACAACTTTACATCGCCATAATAGCAATACATGTATAAGAGCACGTTGTATGGACTTAACAAGTAAAAAAATCAAATTTAAATGGCTTGGTAGGTTCAAAAATTGAAAATAGAAGGAAAATCTACTTTTGCGTTTTTAAACTTATTTAAAGTCATGTTAAACTTATATTAAATTATTTTTAACCTTGCGAAACACTTCGGACTTATTTTAGTTATATTATAAATTGTCAAACACTTTGAGAAGTTAAAAAATGACTTAAAAATAGATTTAATAAACTTTTAAGCTAATTCAAAACACCCTTTAAATTATGAAAAAAATTATGTATTATTTTATAAAGGACAAAAGATGAAATAACTAAATACATGTATAACAAATGTGCATGAATAATCATTCTATGCATTAAAAGTGTACAAATTTATTTGTAGTTATTAATATTTGTATGACTCTGACCAGTACGATTCTTCAATTACTTCATGTTCTATTATTTAAGTCGATGCGATTTAGGCACAGCTTGATTTTTGTTTTTGTTCTAGTACTCCACGTGATTTGCCTTCATTATTTTAGTGGGTTTTTTCATCATGGATTAAAGAATAATGATTTTTAGTATACTCAGAATTTTCAGTCAAAAAGAAAGAAACAGATACTTTAGAATGTTTTGAATCTTTAAGTGGAAATTAAATCTAGAGTTTGCTTCTTCATAAAATAATTAGGAGTAATTAAGTACTTCGCAACAAAAATATATATCATCATGATGGACCTTTTTCCAAGTGAAAGATTCCTCTCTAAGGATCCAATGAAACTTTTTATCTTGCTTTTGATTGTATACACTGATTAAAAAAATAACAATGTTTTCATATAAAATAATGGAATAATGCCCAAGTACCCCCTCAACCTATGTCCGAAATCTCACAGACACACTTATACTATATTAAGGTCCTATTACCCCTGAATTTATTTTATTAATAATTTTTTACCCCTTTTTAGCCTACGTGGCACTATCTTGTGGGCCCAATGATGGTTGACTTTTTTTTTCAAACTAGTGCCACGTAAGCTAAAAAGGGGTAGAAAATTACTTATAAAATAAGTTCATGGGGTAATAGGACCTTAGTATAGTATAAGTGTGTCTCTGGGATTTCGGGATATGTTGAGGGGATACTTGTGCATTTTCCATAAAATAATTTAAAAAATTTATACTATTTCAATAAAAAATTATTTTCGATTATACTACTTTTCAAATGTGCTGATTTGATGAAAAATGAATAAAAAAGCTATAATGTATAAATTTTTCATTAATTCCTGATATAAAAACTAGTGAATTGACATTCTCCTAATGATACCTTTTCCTACCAATTAATGCTCTTTTATATTGTGGGAGCAAAAATCATTTTCCTTTTTGTGTGTTGGTGCCTTTCATCATTAGAAAAGACCATGTTAATGACTTAAAAGGACACTGAGTACCGTTTAGACAGATATATCCATTGAAAGATCTCAAAAGTACTAATAATTCCTCAAATAATATCATAGAATTTTCACAAGACTCATAAAGAAAAATGGAGTGAAAAGCAAGTTCCATTTTGAGAAAGATGGATGGAAAAAAGATCACTTGTTAGAATGGATAGCATATGGTGATCATTTGGATCATCTACCATTGATGTTGGATATATATGGTGATAAAGGGACAAGGGCTCATTTTACAATAAATAGAATCATGCTAATATAGAAAATAATTATAATTGATGAACAACGATGTCTATCTAAATGCATTATTTATTCGATACTTATATTAAATTTGAATTTAGCATCAATTCAGACTCCATGCTCAAGAAAACTCGAACTCAAAACCTTTACTCGTCTGTATTCATATCATTCCTTCTTGCAAGTGGCAAAGCCATCAACTGTTTGCTTCAAAACCCCAAACCCTAAAGATCTTACTTTTTGGTTTTTGCATATAAGTCTGCGTAATTTATACTATTTCATAAGCCACTCTTTATCTTTTCAATCTTATTGTAAAATAGATGATGTTTTTCATCTATATTAGAAAATATATAAAATTAAGCACCCTCTTATATAGGTTATATAGAAGAAGGTCATGATAGGGTTAAGATCACAAGTTATGATACTTTCGAAATAATTTTTTTTTTAAAAATAATATTTCCTAAACTGCCACTAGCTAGTAAAATACTATCATTACTCATTGAAATGTTTAAAGATATAATACCAGTAAAATACACCTCTATATAAGTCCATATAAAATAATGATTCAGAGAATTAAAGCATTAGAAATGAAATTTGCATATAAACAGAAAAACCAAAATATAGCAACATATACTAGTAGCTAGTTAGGTGATGTCAACACCAAGTAATTAATGAGTTACAAATGAATAGTCTGAACTGAAAGTAGCTACACAATAAATTAGAGCTAGCTGCTGTTATCAAAATTCAGTCTATCCCCACCCCTCTACTCATTCTTCAGTTGGTAATTCACAGTGTCCATACTCTGCAAAAACAATAAATAACAAAAATATTACCTCAAATGTAAATAAACAAACAAACAAAAACTGCAACATATAGAAGAAAAAATGAGTGGCTGTAATGTGCAAAATACGACCAGTAACTTTCAAGTAGTAATAAAAAGAATCTACAAAAAGCAAACAGATAGATGTATAAATTTATTCCAAGAAATGCTTTAACGTACCAAAGCAAAAACACATTTACTATCAACCATACATCATAAATAAATACTAATACTATAGTGTTCATTTTGACCAGCCATGAATATCCATTGAATCAACCAAATATTAGAAAAACAAACTAAAAACAATTAATTTTATGAGGTACTTATAACCTAAACAACAAAAGATAACAATAAATATCAAGTAACTCTATCTATAATTGACTAATAAAAAAAATCATTTAGGAGTTAGTTGGGAACAATTTGTTATCGTGAAATAACTTATTCCACCGTGTATATTGAAAAAATTATTCAATCACTTACATTACAACCAAACAAGTTACATAAATTTTATCTATCACTATTTATTTTTATTCCTCATACCAAACAATCTCGTAATATTTTTTATCTTCACTAACATTTAAACTTAAACATCATGACTCTCAATTATTTCAATAATCACTAAACTTAAACGTAGTTTCCATGATTTACTAATTCTATGAAATAGTTATTATCTAACCTGCCTGGATTGCACCATTAACTACTACCAACAAATTTTACCTATATGTGGGGCCTTACAAAGTACACGTTAGCAAATTCACCCCTTAAAGTGCGCCACACATTAAATTTAGTAATTTACCATCAACCATTATACCTCATAAGTCAAACGTGTCACAGTAATCGAGGTTGAAAAAAACGCAAAATCCAACACGCGAATTTAATTGAATAAAATAATATTATGGAGAAATGTTAGGGTGTACTTACTAGGTTGTTGATGAACAATGAATGCGGCCCCACCAAAATAACACGAACCCATCGCACGGCCTTTTTTCTGATAATAACTATTAAAAGCGAATGATGCATGAGCCTCTAACGTGTTAGGATTGTAACACGTGGACCCTGGTTGAATCGAACGGCAATCAGCTCCACCCTCACCACAAGCATAATCTAGAGCTGCTTGTAGGTGATCCTTCTCCGCTTCTCCACTTGCTACGCACCATGTTTGCCCTGACACATTCACCTTCCCGCCTTTCTGCGTTCTCTGCTCGCCGGCCGCCGGTGACCGCCGGTCAACGTAATGCTTTAAACCTTCCATTGTTAATGGTATGTTGTAAACTTTTCGCTCATTTGGGTAGAACAACCCGAAGTTTCTCTCGGAAGTTGGACCCGGTTTTTTGTTCTCGTTGAAAAGAGCGAAGAGGAAGACGGTGAGGTCTTCTTTCGGTCTCAAAGGGGTTCCACCACCGATGAGTATCCGCCGGACGAGGTTTCCGTTGTACGACGCGGCGTTGTCGACGGAAGCGCCGATTTCGGTGTCGTCTCCTTTAGATGGCCAGCCAGTTTCCGTTACAACCATTTTGATATCGTTGTACTTCAAAGCCGACAATGCAGCAAAAACAGCGTCGATTTGGGCATCAAACAGACTGAAGTAACGAAGTCCGTTACCGGCGTCAACAACGCCGGGGTTTTCACGGAACAAAGCGTAATCAAGAGAAATAACATCGGAATTCGACTCATAAGCAAAAAAGGGATAACAGTTCACCATTAGATAAGATCCCGTTTGCCGGAGGAAATCCAGCATGGGCTTAATGACAGGTTCAACCAATTCGGATCGGAACGACCCAGCTGAAGAAGGGTAAGAGTTCTGCAAAGCACTCAGAGCAACCGGAGAAGAGATTTTAATTTTGTCATGGAAATTAAATTTAACAAGAGCTTGATGAACATTCTTCATGGCGGACACAAGAAAACGTGTCGTGTTATGTGGGTCAACAAAAACTTCATTTCCAACAGCAATGGATTCGATTTGGGTGGATGGGTAATAAGCAGCAACATTTTTCTCCACCCATGAGTAAGCAAACGACGGCCTTTTAGCAGCATTGTAGAGAAGCTCATTAGGCAGATTTACAGTAACTTTAATATCGGATCCAGAAAGAGCTTTGAGCACAGCAGGGTCAGTATCGTAGACCTTAACACGCTCCACGCCTTGAGATTTCAACAGTGCTATCACTTTAACTGCTGATGGTAAGTTGTTAGCTACACGGCCATAGTTTATCCCAATTGAACCAGCATCTGCAAATGCACCACAAAAGATTATGTTAATGTGAAGCTAGTAAGAAAAATATTAAAGAAACAGAGTTGTTACCTGCAATGGAGGAGAAAAGGGAAAAGGACAAGGCGAGAGGAAGAAGAACAAAATGGTTGAGTTTTTCCTACCTTGCTTATTGCTGATGAAGAAACAGAGCATGAAAGTAAGTGGTGCTTTAAAGGGTAATAGAGAGCTAGAAATTAGGGGAAAGTGTGTGTATAGTGGGATAGAAAAGATAAAATGGTTTGTTGTTTTTCTTTTTTTTTAAATTGTTGAAGGTAAGTTCTAAAAAATACTTTTTAAATGAGTAGATGGTTTTGGAATTTTTTATGTGTTGTGTGTCCCAACTACTGTTTTTAATTTATCGTCAATTGTATAAAACCACCAACAATGAACAACAGATGAGATTTCATTTTGTTTTTTTAGAAATTTGAATTTGAATGAGTAGTATAGAAATTGAATTTAGTAGAGGAGTATTTTCCTGAATGGGTTCTATATTGTTCGAATTTGAATTAGTCAGACTTTAACATAAATATCGAAAAATAAATTTTTAAAAAATGTTTATTAGAATTAATGATACAAAAAAGAAATTAACATGAACTCATATTGTTTGCATTGATGGTAGATTTTGAAGTTAAAATTAGAAATTTTTAAATTTTAATATGATACTTAGAGATGTATTTACTCTAAAATAATTTAAAATCTAATCAAAAATTAAAATACCTCATAAATATTTGAAAATAAATTTTCAAACATTTAAAATCAAATACTAGAGGTGTATTTTTTTTATAGTCTAAGCTACTTTTATAGGTTAATCCCCCTAGTGTGATTTTTTGTGTGGTAAACATTAGAATTTGATTATTGGTATTATGTTATAAAAAATTATAACGTGGATGTTTGGTAAATTTAAAAGTTAGTCTCGCTCATTATTTTTATTATTATTTTTTATTATGAAGATAATCATAAGCTTCATAATCTTTAGCTTTATAACTATTATTTTCGTAATCTTTTACTTTCATAAAATTCTCCATTATATTCATGTTATTGCTAATTTTTATATATTTTATGGTACACAATAAATGTGGGATAATATTCATAGGGTATTTACTTGAAGAATGGAATGTATAGAAAAGCTCCTCATCTGTCTGCTTACCTATTTTCTATGCTTGATATTCTATAGTTCAGTATTCTGCTTTAATTTATCATTATAAAATTAATTTTGTTTTTCAACTTTATCATTTCTTTTCCCTATAGTCAGGGGTAGTAGACCCACATGGAATAGTAGGAGTGTACGTGCAATTTATTATTTCGAAAAAAAAATCATTATAATATTGAAAAATTGATAAAAAAAGAATATAATAAAAAATGATGCATCCATTAATGGACATTCCAATTGCTCTTGATTGCTGGAGAAGTTAAAAAAATACCTACATGTAGACCCAGGTGCGATCTTGATCAACAACACTTTTTTAAAATTAAGTATTTGTGCATTCAATCTCTTCAAATCCTGGGTTCTCCTCTACTTACGGTGGCGAGTGAGAATCGAGTGGATCGAGGAGATAAGTGGTGTGGTATGGGTTCTAGGATTGATGAATGAGCCAATGAAGCAGAGCACATGGCCCCCACTATATTCCAAGACCCCACTTAATCGGCCGTTTCTAAAAAATAGGGGTCTGCCTCTTTATTGTTGAATATGTATGTGTACACTGCTTTTTTCCTAAAAAAAAAAAAAAAGGGAAGAGATTTACTGTAGTTGATTGAATTATGATTATTGAACTGAAAAAGAGATTTGTGCTTATACTTTTGTAGCCTTCTTCTTCACATTTTTAAAATTAGTTTCAAAAAGTATCTTCTCCAAAGCGTATCTTGGAGACTTCAATTATATTAAAATATTGACATACTCAGAACAAATTTTAAGCATGATTTGGATAAATTAAAATATACCAGGTCTTATTTATATCTTATAATTAAAAAAAAATGTAACGGGGTTGGTTGTTACAAGATCTGATTAAGTAAATACATTAGATACTAAATGACAGAATTAAAGTAGGATTACATTTATTTAAACATTAGCATCATAAAAAAATAGTATAAAATAGGATAATTCTCATAAATTCTTTGAAGTTGAAAGAGATAGTGTTGCAAATGAGATAAAACTGTTAAAAAGAATCGGAAATTTTTTATATAGGTGGTTAATGAGATGGATGGATGAATTCCTGTGTTAGGCCTAAAATCTAATTTTACATGGTTTCATATCTGGGTTCGTCTCATCCGATGTTAGTGCTCACAAAATCATATACTAAGTACTATGCGTGAGGTAAGGTGTTAAAGAATGACAAAACTGTAAAATTTTAAGTTCCACCGGATGTAACACTTGATGTTGTCTTCTTTAAAGCACTACTTGCCGACTTGTCCAAAATATTATCTTTAAAATATTATTTTCGATATAAATTTAATCTTTATTTTACTGAAAGTATCTTTTGTTTGAATTGTTTATTGATTATGTTTGAAAAGATGAATTATGTGTATTCACATATTAAAAACAAATAATTTTAATTATTTATATTTAGATATAAAGATAATATCTTTATACATACCTCCAGACGTCTCAATCTTCACATCTTAATATTCAAATTTTTGTAGTTTTAATCTTAATGAAAATAAGTAAGATCGAATAATAGTGACTTTGTTTCATGAAGGTGCATTGTTTGAGAGAGTCTCTCCATGTTAGAGTCCAAAGGAGCTTAAAATGTTGAACCCATGAGAGTGGTTTTACCAATTTGGAACTAACTAAGAAATTGGACATAGATTGGCCCAAGAGTGAAGAGTTAGGCTAAAAAATGGAACCAATAGATGGATCATGACTTTATGGGGATGAAACCATTTGATATAAAAAAAGGATAATTACATGAAATACAATTGAAGTTTACATATTCTCATATGTCCCTTCTTTTTTAAAAATTACTAAAATCCCTATTTTTTAATAAAATTTCATCTAACCGATACATTATTAAATTAGAATATAATTACTACACAACCAATTAAATCTTACCGCTAATTATACTCTTTACTTTCCCAAATAAATTACCCATTTACAAGACTCCCATAATTAATACAACCCCTAATTTTACTCTTTTCTTTTCCCAAATAGAGAAACCTTTTTTACACCCACTCCCTTTACTAACCAATTAATCAACTGTTCATCTTCCTTAATTTTGAAAATCAAAAGAGCTCTTTATTCCGTACGTCGACTTACTCTAGCTGTCCGCTATTTTTCTCTTACCTGTCCGTCTTTGAAAATCAAAAGTGGTGCTCTCCGTCCGTATAGCCTTCGTCTAATCTAGTCCGACATCTCTGTCCGCCATTTTTTTCCAACAATGGATAAACAAAGTTCGAAAAGAATCATAAAACCAAAAAGGAGGCACATGCAAAGACACCCAAGAAAGGGGTAGGTAGAAAGCGCAATGGCCATATCCAGACTCCACTGCAAGATTTGAATTTTATTTATTTTTTTAATTTTTTGGTCCACATTGCAATGACTTTTTGTATTATCCGAACATATTTTTATATTTTTAGATTATTTATATGATGCAGAAATTACTATTTTTTTTTGTACCTGTTGTTATTAAGTTGAATAATGTATATAATAAGTTGAAATTCAAAAAAAAAAAAATTATGTAAATCAAACCAGTTGCACATTCTCTTGGTTGTCACCTCCTTTTGAAGATTTATGCTTAATAGATCAAATTAATAAGAAATATAAATGTAATTTCCTATGTTATAATTATATTTTTGAGTATTATCTGATCAGAAAATAAGATTTTTTGTTACATGTTGTTTATTAAGTATGAATAATGTATATATAAATAAGTTGAAATTCAAAACAAAAAAATTATGTTGTAAATCAAAACCCAGTGGCAAATCCTCTTGGTTGGCACCTCCTTTTGGGGTTATGTAAGAGATCGTTAATAAGAATATAATTTTAAGTTTCTGTATCAATTATATTTTTTAGATTATTTGATCTGATGCAGAAAAATCCTAACAGACTCATAAATTGTAGTTAAAACTTATGTATCAAGTATAACTTTGCATTTTTTGTATCATGTTGTATCAAAGTAGACAAAACTTATAATTGTAGTTACACTTATGTATCAAGTACGACTTTTTGCATGTTTTGTATCAACTTATAACTTTGCATTTTGTATCATTGTTAGGACAATTAGACAAACCCATAATTGTAGTTTAAACTTATGTATCAAGATGACTTTGATTTTTGTTCATGTTAGTATCCAAGTAGACAGACTTATAAGGTAGTTACACTTATGTTAATCAAGGTACGACTTGCATTTTGGTATCAACTATTAACTTGCAAATTTTTGTATCATGTTAGTATGCAATTAGAACAAACTTATAAGTGTAGCTAAACTTATGTATCAAGTATGACTTTGCATTTTTGTTATCATGTTAGTATCAAGTAGACCGACTTATAATTGTAGTTACACTTAGTATCAAATAAGGGGACCTTTGCATTTGTGGTTATCATGTTAGTACACTTAGACAGAATTATATGTAGTACACTATGTATCAAGTACAATTTGACATTTTTTGTATCATGTAGGCCTAGAAAGTGTCTATTAAGTATCAAGTACAATTTTTGTATCCACCTTTGATATATTTGTATATGATATATAATTTCTTTCTCCATCTATGGTATGTAACAAGAATCACCAAAATTGTTTGATTCAACCAACGTTTAGAGATGAGCGTCTACTTTGTCCACCTTCAATCACAGATTGCCACACCACTGTCTTGAACTCAAAAAAATTTGTAACTCCTCTGTTACTATTTTATAATTTGATCGATTGCAAAGCGGATTACATACTGCATCCAAACCTCTTGCTTCTTTATTTCATAAACAGTCACACCCATATCATTCCTAATTATCATCGGGAGAAACCAGAAAAAAATTGCCCTCTAAATATATCGGATAATATATTTTTTTTTCAATTCACTCAAGATGTAAGTCAGTAGCAATTGCTTGAGATTAGATTCAATATGAATATTTTCCCCAACCACTATCCCATCACTTTGTATTGATTGGTATTTATAACCTAACTCTCACATATTCCTGAATGCCTTAGCCAATATCGTAATATGATTCGAAAAAACGGATACAAAATTACATTCAAGGAAAAATTTTGGAATATTTGTTTATGCCAAAAAAAAAATGGAAGATCACTAATCAAATTATCTTTTCTGTCAAAAATAAGGGAAAGGAGATCACTAATGACCAAAATATACATTTATTTTAGCGTATTATATTGTATAAAACTGGTTGGGGAAACCCATAAGGGTAATGCCTTTATTTAACGGGGAAATAATAATCGTGGCATATTAAAGTAGGAATTAATTCAAATTTCAGTTTTTAATTCCCCAACTTTACTAAACCAAACGGGTATAAAAATCCCCCAAATTACTCACCAAACGGATTTTAAAAGGAATACTATATACTGTATCCAACTGTTTGATTATGTATCAGAAATTTATTCCAAAATAAGGGAGTTTTTGTAAATTGAAAAAGAGGGTATAGGAGGTTTAATTTATGTTTTACACTATGTGATTTACATAATTTACTAAAAAAACGGTTTTAAATAACACAAAAGTAAAATAGATTAGAAGAAATAAGAGATGAGAAAGAAGAAAGAAAGGCTAATTGATTAAACAAAACCAAGGAAGAAGAGAAAGTGAATGAAAGAGAAAAACTAAAATTGAAAAATCGCAAGGAGCGGGCCTCAACATTTAGTGGTCTAAAATAAAAATTACACGGGGTCTTAAGTTGTTAATAACTTTATATAATTGATTTCTTCTATGTTTTCAATTGAGGTTAATAAAACAATTTTTTGTTAAATAAGGTTTATGAGATTATAGTTTAATCAAATATGTCAAATTTCTTTTTAATAATTTTATTGGCATTCTTCATGAAAAAATTATTTTATCTTACAAAATAGTATTCACTTTATTTGTTAAAAAGAATAATAACTTACCTATTTTATTTAAAAAATATGGCCCTTAAATGGAAGCTAAGGCTCGTGTTTTTCTTAACATTGTCGAGCCCCCCCCCCCCACACCCCCCACCACCTCCCCCAACCCCCCACCCCCCCCACCCCCCCCCAACCCCCCCCCCCCCCCCCCCCCCCCCCCCCCCCCCCCCCCCCCCCCCCCTCCCCCCCCCCCCCCGATTAACCAACAAATGAGCAATCTAAGTGACAGCAAGGTACGAAGTCTAAAGCAAACAAGAGAGAATTAACCCATTCCTATAATTTAGAGTAAAGCTACACTAAGCAGAAACCTAAAAAAAAAAGGGGGAATTTTTTTTTTTCCACCCTTAATTACACTCTTGAAAGAGTTTGTTCCCATTTAACATTCAATTTCAATGTAGTCTAAGTCTCAAAATAAAGAAACTACATTTATACTAATAAAAGAAAGAAAACATTCTTTGAAAATTTTATCCTTAATGAGGTTATGGCCTTGTTGGTTATCTTCTATGGGAATTCTTGGAAATTATGAGATGACCATTTACACAAATGGTCTCTTTCTTCTTTCTCTTAATTTAGATGAACATTTCACACATTGTATTTCTTCATTTTGTGTACATCAAGCTCCTCTAAATCTTTTATTCGATCCATACTATCCATGTTGTCATCAATAAAAATATGTAGAAACAAAACTCATAAATGATAAAATAATACATTACTTAATGACAAAACAGATATTTAAAAAAAAAACATGTATCAAAAAGAGTAGGAATGTATATTACTAAATTTTGTGCATGAATAAAGTGTTTTTTTAGAGGGAAAATTATATGAATGGCAAACATTCATAAATAATTATATATTAGGGGGGTTATAGTTTGAATTATTTAAATTATAAATTATAGTTTATTTTATTTTGCATAAATGAATGTGGGCCCACAACCTATTTATGTCAACTAATTGTATAAAAAACCTATTTTCTAATTTTGTATATAATTATACAAATCTAATTTTCTTCTCCTATTCACAATTAATTTCTCTCTACTTCCTCATTCTACGTATTATCCTACATTTAATACTCCAATACAGTTTGAATCGAAATTTTTGTCCAAAATTTCAAATCCCTCCTGAAGTTGAAGTCCCCTCCCTAAGTTGAGTCAATTTAGTAAAGTTATCCGATTTAGTTGTTTACCTTTTTCTACTTATCTATAAAAATGATATGTGTTCTGTTTTTTTTTTTTCATATATTTGATGAACTAATCATTTTTGTTCTTGGATAGATCTTAAAATTCGTCAAACAATGAACGAATCGTTCTACATCTTGGAGGATTACCAGAGGTAAGTCCTTTGCAATGTCAATGTTGTTGACATTTACCATCCTTTTCAATGGGGCTAACTCAAGAAATTGGGGTTAATGTAGTCTTTGGGAAATCAAAAACAACTTATACAAAGAACAACCATGGGAAGAGCTCGTGAGATCAAAGAAAAAAAAGACCCTATGGCAGTAGTCAAAAAGTTATTAAATGTTCAAAGCTTAGAGGCATTAAAAAATGTACAAGGGACAAGAAAAAGGAAAGCTTTGTACTATCGAATCAGAGGAAGGAAAATGAGGTGAAGTCGGAATGAAGAACGTATCATCATGCAGGTAGTGTCTTAAAACACCAAATTAGATACAATTTTTTTGTTAATTAGTGTCAATATACAAAAACCATTAAATTAAGTATTGTATATAGTATATTCATGTGAGTAATTGTATATAGTCTATGCATGTTTATGTTCATTTTGTTTTTGTTATATATATACCAAAATAGTAAGTGACTTAGTTAGACAGATGGAAAAATTGAATATAGATTAGAATTGTATATTCTATAGTTATATACAAATGTTTGAAGTTAGTATATTTAAGTGTACCTACATAGTACAAAAATTGCTATGTACAATGTCTGTTTAATAGCTGGTAGGTAGGGAGTGTATATTAGATGGGAAAATTACATATGTGATTATAATTTTGTATATTGTAGTAGTTATATAGAAATATCGGGGAATATAATGTATTGAATATGGAATATACAATAATAAAAAACATTGAATAAGTATTAGTATATACTATATACAATTAAAACCTGAATAACATATATTCTCTGTTATACAAATTCGTTAAAATGCATTTTTGTACATGTATATATTTATTCAATAAGCTTGTATATGTATATTTATTGCAATCTAATTGGATGTGCATATACACTAAAAGAAATTGAATACGTGATGGTATATAACTATTATACAAAAAAGGTAAGTTCAATATATAATAAACAGAAAATAATATGTGAATGACTTTTTTTTTGATTTTTTTTGTATATTAAGGTAGGTATTGTATATACAGAAATTAATGGTACCTGATTATATAAAAAAAAATTTGTATATATATACTATGTTTATTTCATACACTTTTTTTTTATTTTTAGGAAGTCAGATATATTTGCAATAAGTATTTTTTTGTATTCAATGGCTGTATGAATTTTTTTTTTGGACTTTGAACGTATGGCTGAAAATAGGGACGTTTCCCTAAAATGTGGCATATTTTGATTAGGTTACCTATTTATGGCTTCAGTTACAAACAACTTTTTAAATAGGAATTGTATAAATAATAATAAAAAAAATTATATACAAATTAAAACACCTTTAATAATTAAACTATATACATATTATATAATAGGTTAAATATACCCATATACTCTTATTTAATCTAATAAGTTTGCCAATATGAAATTTTCTCATCTTTAGATGTTAGAATATGCAAAATAGTTAGGAATTTCAATTAATAAGAAGGTTAAATAAGAAAAGTAAGTTTCATACACTCTCAAAGTTGAAGAAAAATGCATCATTTTGAAACTATTCAAAAAAATCTTAACAAGTCACTTTTTAAATTTAGTTAAAACAAAAAAACTATTAAAATAAGGTATCAAATTATTTAGATTCTTAGTGAATCTACGATTTCGGATGTTTAAGCACCGTTAATCTCGAAGCAATATACACATTAACAATAAAAAATATTAAAATTAATATAGTAAAAAGTTGAGCACCCAGTATTTTTAATTAAAGTATTGAACTGCTTTGGTTCTAAGTGATTGTCCGCCCTCATACCATCTCTAGCCCACCGCTATTAAATCTTCATTTTCTATATTCGGAGAGTAAAAAGAGATGAACACTCCAACTCCTCTCCAATCATTCGCTATTTGACTGAGGAGTTCATTATGTTCAATTAACAATATGATTTTACATATAATTGCAGTGGAATTAAATGTATAAGTCATTTTTAAATGTAATATAATATCTTTAAAAAATTATAATTTAATATATACTACTGAATTTTAAAGGTAGTAGTTTAAAAAAAAAGAAAGTTGCACGAAAGAAGACAAAGTGAGTTTTAGACTAATTTTCATGATAAAAATACACAAATAAAATGAATATGAAAATTTTAATTTAAATTCAGATAACAATACAATACACAAAACATCATAATTTAAATACAACATAAAATACAAGAAGATGTTGAAACAAGAATTCGGAATTTTGCAATTATGCAAGTCCGTCACATTCGGAGAAAGAAAAGTGTTACATGATTATGATGACTACAATATAACTGCACAACATGATAATTGAGGATGATATGATCTGTTTAAGTGACCATACCAAGATATCTAGAGGATCAATCCAACGACACAAATGGTGTTAGATGAAAATCTCCGATTTAAATAATTTTTAGCTAAAATAATAAAATTAAGGACACAAAATGATACTTGAAACTTCATAATGCACTAATCGAGTATTTATTGGAGCAACGTAATAATTTCAAAAAATTGAGTGATATGAATGTTTTAGTCAATAGTATTTCAATTTATTTGATTGTTCATTAGTTTATATGTTAATAATTATTCGGGCAATTTAGGTATTTAAATTTTTGAATTAAAATATAATGTTTTAAAAAAATGGAAAAAATAAACTTTTGTAATCACATGAGAATATATAAAGAATTAATCGAAAATGATTGATATCATGAATAAGTAAATAGAATGGAATAGAAATAATAATATAATATTGAAGAGAAAAAAAAATTCTTTTTTTAGAAAGTAAAATAGAGAATTGAGTTGAAATTGTTTGTCTGAAAAAATAGAAAACTCTATATTTGAAGAGTAAAATAGAGTGTAGGGTTGAAGATGCCTCTGCTTTCATATATTACTAAACACTTTTCTTTTCTTTTCTTTTTTAATCTTCGCCCTTTTTTCCGCTAACATTTTAATCTTATCTTTTTTTAAAAAAATAAATAAATTTACGTTTTCCCTTTTTTAATTTCCTATATCTCATTTATTACAACAAAAAACTTAAGTTTTTGGAAAATTCAAAGTGTAAATATTTGTAGTTGTCAACATGCAATGATATGATGCAATTATTTAATATCTTCAAAATATGAAAGAACTCGAGAATCATACTACTAGAAGTTTTTTTTTAAAAATATATTAATATTAGTCGTAGTTCACTAGGTAACTTATGACTAGAAGTCTTCTTTTTAATAATACATTTTTTATTTTCAGATTGTTTACAATAAATTTTAAATATTTGAAAATAAATTAAATACACAAATAAAATAGGAAGAAACATGATTTAGATTTGACCTTTTTTGAATAGTCTATCAATTTACGAAATATCTAAATCTTGATCTCTTCATGGAATTTGATGAGATGTCTTTTAAGAGAATTTAGTACTCTTTATATAAACATAATTAAACTAGGGTTTAGGATTGAGTAACTCCAACAATCCTATTTTGAGTGACCCCAATTTATAGAGTACAACTTGAATTGAACATTCTTTTATATAGAAAAATTAAAATGTTCAATATTCATAAATAATGTAAATAGTAATTTAAAGACTTTATAAAAATAATAAATAAACACACGTTCAATAATAATTGGCCTCCTAGTGGAGTAAGATACATCATCAAAACAGGTGATTAAAATAGTGGACTTAAAAAGACGAGGAAAAAAGGCAAAAATTGTCGTGTTTTACGCGAAGGGTAGATGGGGAAATAGATAGAGAAGAGTACAAGTATCAATTAGTGAAAAACCTTTAAAAATTGAAATCCTATAATCTTATCTTTTATCTTCTGGGGTTTAGCCGAAAAAAAAAACATGTCTCAAGCAGCGGGAGGAAGACAAGAAGCCGGCGGCGATCAAGTTCACAGGCAATAGCAAGTCAAAAAGTACAGGTTGACTCTTTATATCATCCGCATGTGTCTCCCCTGCTTAGGTTTGTTTGAAATTTCAAAATTTAGACGTTTTCAATAAGTTTTATGTTTGATCTTAATTTGTCTTTATGTATCTTCTCAAACTGTTCGATTCTCGACAAATAAAAAAAGTGAGTCAAGTAAATTGAGACAAAGGAGTATGTGTTGGATTCCGTCTTCGTTTTGAGTGATAAGCATGTCTGGTTTTTTGTATGTATGTCTGTTTTAAAATCTGGCTTGAGCTTTGATCTTCTGTAGCTGATTTATGAGTCTATAATAGGCGTTTGGCTATGTTCACTGTTGAAAATTGAAAATAAAAATATATTGTTTTCTAATGAAAAAAGATGGATAACGTGATTTGACCATGAAGTAAATTAGAGGGTTTTGTTTTTGATTTTTAGAGAGTAATTTGGAGAGAAAAACAATGGAACTTTTGTTCTTCTTTTTGGAATTTTTGGACAAGATCCGAACAGAAATATTATTTTTCTGGAATTTTACGGCCAAATGTGTAATTGACTTGAAAAAGGTAGTTAAATTTTGTTGCGAAACTGAATGGATTAAACGGGTTAATTTCATATTAGTTTCGGTTTTTTGTTTTGATAGGTGCATTAACATGTTTTGATTTTGATAATGCGTTACAATTGTCGTTTAGTTTGTTTGCTTGTTTATTCATTCTTTAAAAAAAATTGGATTGAGATGATGCAGGGGTTAGTTTTAAATTTTCTAAACTGAGTGCCAGTCAAAAATTTGTTTGAAAAAATTAATGACTCATTCGAAACGAACGCTTTGACGGTTGTCTCATATTTTAGTCAACAGTATTTTGTTATTACTGACTAGAGAATCTTGTGATAGTCCCCCCCCCCTTTTTTTTTTTTTCTTTAATTTTGGCTATGCAAAATAAAGAAGCTATGAAATGCTTCAGTGTTGCCAGGAGTTGGGTGTATGTAAATCAGTGTTTTGCCAAAAGAAATGTATAGTAATAATAATGTACCTGTTTGTGTTTTGAGGGTGAATGGGTTGAAAAACATCCTCCGCATCATTAATCGAAGATAATTATATGTTTTCTCAGATCAATTTTTAGAAAGGTAGTCTCATTTCCCTTAAAGACTGGTCTGTGCATTTTGTGGTCGCGAAAGAAAAGAAGTCTCTAATTTCCTGGAGCCCCATTGCCCAAGTTAGGTTTATTATCAATTGTGTCTGATCGAGTAAGAATTGTTTGCCTGAATAGTCTTCTTCCCTTGTGGTGGGGATTTCAGTCATGCTTGTGGGAAGGGTTATGTTGGGGTAGGATTATAGACGGCAATGGTAAAGCGACAATTTTTTCTGATGGTTTGTTGTGTTAGATTGAGTAGTTTCTATTATTTGGGAATAGCGGGGAGTAAAGATTTCTTTACAGTTTTGCCTATCCCCCTTTTTACCTGCCCTACTGCCTTTTAGCATTATTTCACCAAATTTCCCTACTTCCCCCCTGTCTTAACTTACATTCTCTTAATTACCCTCTCACTTCCTTTACGTGCATCCCCGAATCTTCACGCTTCATGTCCACCGTCCCCTATGGTAGTTCACTACTCCTCTTAGTCCTGATTGTTTCTCCTTTCTTCCCCTTTGTGCTAGTCCCCCACCTACCCTCCTTCTGACTCTCGACTCTACATGTTTTAGTTGTAACCACGATCTGCTCCCTCTTCCTAACCCCTTTCCACTACTATGCCACAGTCCTCCAGTCCCTATCTATCTCGCAGATTCTTGCATCTCATCGTTCTAGCGCCCCCATTCCGTTCCCTTTCTGTACATACATCCCATCCGTTTTCTATTTTGCTATTTGATAGTGTATTGAAACCAAGGTGTTAGGTATAGTGTAACGGATGGTGTTCGCTGAGGATCATATCATGCCTTAGTTCATCAATGGTAGGCGTTGATGCTCCGCATAAATGCTTGCATCATAGTGGTAGACGACTTTCCTTAGTGCGTATCTATGTGTATCATATTAAAAATTATGATGGCTTTGAAGATAAGGTAAGAACAGGGCCCACCTGGAATAAAGTTTGTGTGAATATGTAGTGATTCATACTTACTCTGTCTTCAGATTTCTCTTGTTTGCTTTGCAATCTCGATTGGGATTGTGATTACTGTGTTGATTGATTCTGTCTTTCACTCTCATCATAAATGTGACGGGTGCTTGTAAAGAGAAGTGCCTCTTGCCTCCATTGAAGGAGACTTAAATATTGAGCTTTCTATTGGTTGCCGGATGGGAATGAATCTTCTTTAGGATCAAAAGAAGCACCCAGCTAAAGAACTCATGAATGCGGATTGTGACCGGCAGTTCTGGGATTTTAATTCAATTGCATTCTTGTTTGATGGTCGTCGTCTCGAGGAGAGCAGAGCCAGATGAGGTATCTCTACTCCAGACCATGTTTGCACACATATAAAACAAAAAGAAAGAACTATAGTACAAATAAAACACAATGTGTTTACTCTTATGCTTGATAGTTGCACTCCTTGTGATTAATTCTTTTTATTTAACAACCTTTTCTTCCTGCTCAGCTGGAGATGGAGGGATGGACGATGAGATTGATGGAACTTGTTGCATCAAACCCGGAGGCCTCAACTATTTGAGGCGTACCATCTCTTTGTTTATGGACATAGTCTGTGGACTAGGTGGTTAGACTTTAATGCGTGTAGCTTGTGCTACTCTAAAGTTACGTACAAGGCATATGTGTATCGTCTTTATGTTTAACCGTTTGTATGAACTAGTACGTATTGCTTACTGTTGCAGAAGATTTACAGTTGACTATTGTCGTGAAGTTTTAAGTGTTGCTTGTTCTACCTTAACTGTCTCCTCAATAATGAGATAACTGTGAATCGCAATGTTTTGTGGATGTGCTAGTGAACTAGACACCATGAAAAACAAGAATCTTGTTCGATATGTGAACAAAAAATATTATCATTTCCAGTTAAGGGTCAAATTCATCGTTCGAGATTCACTATAGTATAGTTGTAATTTGGTTGGGTTCATAAACATTGCAGACAACACAGAACCCACTGAGTGCAATCTGTCTATATCTATCTGCTCGACTTTGTAGCATGTACGCGTAATATTACTGGGACGATGCACTCCAAACAAAAAATGTAGTAAGCAGGATTGAATACTTCTAAATTTCTACTTTGTAATTTTTTTCAAAAGTTCTCAATGTTTGCATTATTTACCAGACATTTTCTGGTCTACATACAAGCTCTTCTAGGGGAGGCCCATAAGTGACACTATTAGGGACGACAAAAAAGTAGATTGAAAACAAAAAATCGCGGGGCGCGCCAAAAACTGAGCAAAACTGACTTCCTATATGGACATTTTTTCCCACTGAAGATAGACCTATCTTACATGCCACCAAGCGGAAAGCGGCTTCCTGGTCAGGGATGGAGTAAATTGTGCTGTACATTTAAAGGTGCAGACGTTTCTCTGCTCTCGTCAATCGATCTTTCTGAATGTTCGCTGGTGACACATTCTGTTGTTCACCCACTGCAGAATGTGAGATAATCATTTGGCGCATGAAACTGATGAAGTTTAATAGTTACTTAAAGTTCAGAAAATAAGTCTAGATAATGCACAAAAACTAGACCAACCAGTTTCGGAAGGGAAAGGAGCAACACACATCAAAAACGAACATCCTCCAAAAAGATACAAAGAAATTTATACATTTTAATAAGCTTTTTGTACTAGTGAAATATGATCAAACAAGACTCTAAATACCGTGATTTGTGTTAAGATGGTGGCGGACTGCGCCCTCGTTCTGCAGGCTGGATAATCGTGTATAAAATTCATCATAGATTATAGATATACTGCCCAAATGTAATGTACATCAGATGAAATCAGCCAATTTCCTAAAGGACGGGGTGGGTACATCCCAGGAAAAAATTTCACATAAACAAGCAAAAGTATTAGCCTTTCAGGAGTTGCCTAGACCAGAAAATCTGTATCCGGATGCCGGGAACAGGAAAGGTTTCATTTTCACGCTGTGATGTACTACAAGTCTTTTGATTAGAGCCTATAACGTAGGATACACTAGCAGTCAGGTAACATAAAAAAGTATAAGTACCACATAGTTCTGCTGATGAACACAACTTCCTTAGCAATGTAGATATTAGTCCACCATAAGGAGGGTCAATCAGACCCAGCCATAATCCAACATATTTTTCTTGGTAAATATCACGCCTTCTTAGTATTCAAAAATCTAAACTCCCATCCTGTCGGTTGCAAATGCAATTGGCCGCAGGCAATGAAGTTAAATTTCGAAAAGTAACCCATACCCATAGAAAAATGGGCATTCTCAAAGAAGAGACCAGCAAACTAGCAAGACCAATACTTAGCCTGGTGTCTGTTGCAGGCGGTGGAAAAAGGCAACAAAACCGTAGAGAATACTTCGAGAAGAGCTTTGACAAATCGTTAAAGTCAAAACTCCGAAGAAACGTATTAGACAAGACTTTCAATAATCTCATACTAGGATCAAAATTGGGACCACAAGTGACTAACTGAGGAGAAAAAGGTAATTCCAAAGGAAGAACGCCATATATGGATACGGGATACTGCACGGATGTCACGGTAGTCTCCACCTGAGAGTGAGAAGTGACTCGAATATGCCTACTCCACGAACAGCCAGAATCCATAATCCACTTCATATATAGAAGTAACATAAAAGCCCAGAAGGCTGGAAAACAAAGACCACCGAATTGGAGCATTACGTTACTTCACACAGAATCCAGAAGATAGGGAACAATTAAATAAGTGACTGCACATGAGAAAACTTCCGACTCAGAAAAAAGAAAAGTTCACAAAGGGAGTACAATTTTAAATTCATAAACATTTTAAGCAAGAGAATTGGGATCATATTCAGCAGTTGCACATGTACTTACCAAGAATTCCAAAAAACGATGTGGTATACCAGAGAGGTAGTAAATAAAATCTCAATGGTTTTTCCCACCAAGGTATAAGAAAGACCAGACTGTAAACCAATCACGGAAAAAAAGAAAAAAATCTTCCATAATTTGTGCACACATAGGCGAGTAAGGAAGGAAGAATCCCACAAACTCAACAAGTGGACCGCCATGGGCTGTGTGAGAACGGAGAAAAATGACCACGAGTAGTACGCATTGTCATGCGGAACCACATGAAGCTTCTGAAAAATGTGCCGAAATAGATGGTTCCCAAGGGACTGAATTCTTTGGATACCATTTCCCATGTTTCAATCCAATCAAAAAAGTGGACCAAACAAAACTAGATTGCTGTCGCTTGTGAGTTACAGGTACATTTGGATAGATCATAAAATCCAATCAGAACAGTAACCATCGAGATAGACATATAAAAATCTTGCTAGAGGGCACACCATGGGCGATAAATATGGCAAAATACTGGCATAGGACTGGAGAAATATGACCTATGAAGGAACCCAGCTTCAGTAGTCTAAGAAGCGTTAAAGTCGAAAGCATTGATGTCTCTCAGTTGAAAGGGAAATCACGATGATTAAACGAAACAAAAGTAAATATCTTGTACTGAGGCCTTCCAACTACTCAGAAAGTAATTCTGTCAGAGGCTCACCATGTAGTTGTGATTCAATAGATTTAGAAAAGGGTCCTTCAGAGAGCATATCGACATTGAACATTACGGATGGACTTCAAAAGTTTTCTTCTCTTATGAGGTCACAAGTGGAGTTGGTGTATGCAGAGAAATTTCACCATTTCTGTTGCAGGGTACATACGGAACTTCTCTTGAACCGCAAGGGATCATCAGCGTCACTTGAATTGGCCAGACGAAAATATCACTGTCCGCCATCTGAAGTATCCCGAAAACTGTATTGGGATCATAAATACCTCTCCTGTAAAAGTTTGACGCAAAAATACATGTAAGGAATTTCACAAGCATCAGCAGAGGAGTTCATTAAATCACATATGAAGAAATGAATTTACAGCAGATTAGATGGGTTTTTGCCGCTAATAACTGACCAAATATTGTTTAATTTAAAAGCAGATCAGAACAAGTTTCAAATGGGAAGTACAATCACTTTAATGAGTGGAAACTTTGGAAGTTTCATTTTCCCAAAAATGCCAATGTTATTTGCCACTCTCTATACCAAGTAATCGTGGTTTCGTCACTATATAAACTCTGTAGAACTCCTCCAACCAAGGAAAAATGGGTCATTTCTTTTCTATGCACACTTAAGACACAAAGAAGTGGATCTCTACATGCATTAAACCAAAGCAAAGGAAAAGGCAGAAGAGCGGCAGTCATCACTGGCCCTAGATAGGAACCAGGTAACTATTTTTTTTAATCAATATAAAGAAGCAATCAGTATTCAAATACCACATGTGAATTAAAAAGCAACCTATAGTAGATTCAAAACAATTTCAGGAGATGATGTTCTGTGGGGAGTCCCAGAAAACCATGACGACATGATTTTAGCGTTGTGCTACACTATCGACATTCCCATCTTTCATGGAACTTTGTTTCTATGGCAAGTGAGTATCGGTCCTGTCCAAGACTTTTAACAACCCAAACACCCCACCGACCGTAGGAGCATACATTTAAAAAGTCAAAACAACCAAAGGAAGTGACTTATACCTGAAGCTCATTGACATAATTTGACACGCAATACCATCCACGCAACTTCAAAACACAATGAACCCATAGAGGTCCTAGTAATTGCTATTCAAGATCAAAGAGTTCTCAATTCTTACAGGTATAATTCCCGCATGCTTGACAATGTTACAGCATCAAGAAAGGAAACAAAATCTTCTGACGTTTTCTGATTCACTCGTGATTAATTCTGGATTAGATTTTATATCCATGAATCTCCATTCTATTCTCTGCTACTCCCTCTGGTATTGCCAAAAGGGGATAACCTGGACTGCATTGGAAAAAAACAACTTCCTAGTTAAACATACAGGAAAGATAAAAGGAAAATAGGGAAAATAATGCAATAACAACTTGGTATAACCATCATTGCCATAGTGTGCAGGTTTAGATACAAGATTCAAGCCTATGGACGGTTGTCGACCAAGAATATAATCTCTACTCTCAGGGGCGAGGAAAACGTAGAAGATGTGAAGATAAGACTGCACGTCCCTGTAAAAAAAATAGAATCAGTATTAAATATTAAGACAACTGTCGACTAATGGTTATAGCAACATACCTAAAAATTTAGAACTAATATGAATTTGAACTGCTATATCAAAATCTCCAAGATACTAATTCTGCTACATAAACATTAGTCAGCAACAGGATCTTTTTATTTGCCCAGCGACGCAATAAGCATAAATGGAGCTAGCATACATCTTATGGATGCATTCAAACCCAATAGCTTTGGCTCGGAACTGTGTATGTGTTAGAAAATCTACTTTGATGAGTACAAATTACAGATTGCGAACCCTAGTAAATCAAATGCAAAGCATGGATTTCGCTTTAGTAATAAGACAACCTCTCCTAACCCTTTTAACTTCATTCCTAGAGCCTACCATATGGTAACTTCAAGCAGCTTCCTCAATGATGCAAACACATTCTACCTGAACTCAAATTCGTAATATGAATCTTATATGAGAATAAGCCTGAAGTTCCTTTTTGAAATGAAGTAGTTTTCTGGCTGGTTCTGGGTCTATAACAATGGAAAAACCCATTCACATCAAAAAAATATTGAGGAAATCCTCTTTGTTTTCGATTGCTTATTTTCTTCATCGACACCCGGCATGAACTAACTTTCCTCATTTAAGTCCAAAAAAGACCATCTTTCACAACATACATCCTGCCAATTTAATGCAAGTTGGACTCTAACAAACTCCTCAAACTTCCCACAAACTCACCAAAAAGTTAGTCATCACAAAGTGAGTTGGAGAGAGAAATGTAAAAATATCATGATAAGAAAACTAGAAATCATCAAGTAGCAGGTAATGAAATTCATGATTTATCTTCCACAAAATTTGCTCCTTAGCTCCACTTGACTAACAAACAAAAGAGTAGCAAGAGCCAGAGAATTATCATATAAGTATTTGTTTCAATGCAACAAAGCTCCAAGATTTATTGGTATATTTACAGGAAGCAAAAAAGTTCTCAGCACAGAAATATCACAAGATTTATATTTACAGAATTCAGACTGAAAAGAGAAGAATATTGTTACCCGATTTGCAAACTAGTCAAGGGAAAGACACATTTGCCATAATCAATGCTCCCCATGAACCCCTCTTCAAATTCGCACCACCAATCACTGCTCCATCAAAATTCAAAAAAGAACCCAACAAATTAAAACAACCCACATGCTCAAATTCCCATAAAAAATCGAATTTGAGAAGAACACAAAAAAAGTTAGAAAATTCCAATTACCAGGATGAATAAAAATGGGATCAACGAAATTCCATGAAAAATTCAACTCATCCAACAACCCAGAAGATGAAAAACTCAGGTCTGAAAATAAAAATTCACCACAGGGCTTCTTCATAACACAAAGAGATAGATATAGCCGAATGAAGAAGCGTGTCAAAAGCGATCAGCAGCCATAAACACCCCACAGGACCATCGAAAAAACCATTTTTTTTTATTTCCACAGCAGTATGTCAGTGATTCAAAAAGATTAAATGCAGCCACCCCTTTTTATACAATGAAAATTAATCTATAGATACATATAATCTATAGAATTGGGATTTGTGAATTGCATTTAAGAAGATTGTGTGAATATTGGAAAATTTGAAAAGAGGATTGCTTTGCAGAGAAGGTAGAAATGGTGGCAAACAGAGGAATTGGACACGTTTTTGACCAAAAATTGAAATGAACAAAGGAAGGAAGAAGAGAAATTTAATTGGAGGTTATCTATTTTAGTTAGTTTTGGGGGAAACGAAAAACAAATAAAGTGAAATGAATTTCGAATATTTTTTTTTCTGATTGTTTAAAATTAAATCGAAAATCAAATTAAATCGTAAATCAAGTCAAAAAGCTTGATTAGTGATTTGATTTGATTTATCTTGATAATGTAAAAAATATTAATTATATTTGATTTGATTTAACTAAAAGAAGCTAACTCAAAATCATAATATTTTATTATATATATATATATATATAATTCATACAATTTTTTTTATAGTTCATTTTTATTTTTTAGCATATATTTCAAAAAAAATTAGATTTTTAATTTTAAATGATTCAATAAAAATTATAATCTATAGATATTAGTAAGTCTATTAAAACTCAAATTAAAGTCAAACCAGTAGTAAGGTTTAAAAAAACATTTTTACCCATAAAGAATGACAATAATGTACACGAAATACATTAGATAGTAATATTTTGATACAATTAAAGAAATATTTTAAACAAAAATTAACTCCTTCGTCCCATTTTATATATCATTTCTTCCTAGAAATAGCTGAATCATAATATTTGTCATTCTATGAAATTTATGCATAAATTATCATAATATATTCTTGATAGAATAGTTAATTAATTTTATCATTCATTAATAAAGTTGACTTAACAACATATTAAATAAGAGTAGAAAGATAAAATTACATAATTTCTTAATACAAGTGTAAAATAAAAAAAATAACATATAAAATAAGACGAAGAGAGTATATATCTGTAAAAATACTTTTCCGAAAAAATCGAAATCAATGTAAATCATATACACCCAGATTGAGGGGTATAATGGTAAAGAGTGTATGGGAAAAGGTCTAATGTCATGTATTCCGTCTCGCGCCAGCATTGCCCTTGTCACAGCAGGAAGCTATAAATCTAGAAATCACATCCCTAGTATATTAGTATGATCCTTTTTAAGTCAACGTAAGTTGATTATTATGATCTTTAATTTTAGATGTGTATAAGTAGATATTTAGATTTATATAAAATTAAAAAAAGGATATTATTTTATATGGAATTTTTAAATTTTACGTGATATTTTATATGTATTATGTCACGTAGGATATATGTATTTACTTATTTAATTTTATAAGAGTTTAAGTGTCTATTTGTGTACATTCAAAGTTGAAGGTCATAGTTATCAACTGACGTCAAGTTAAAGTTCATTTTATGCATTATTCATTTATTTTATTACATTAATAAAAAGATAGATTAAAAGGAATTGTTAAAAAAATTAAAATAAGCGAGGTATGCAGTAATATCGTAAGCTATGGAGGAGGTCAATATGATTGAACGCGAAGGTCTTTAAAATTATTCCTTATTATAAATTTTGAGTTAAAAATTACTTTTGTTTTAACAATAACTCTCAAATCAATGGGATATAAGTCGCACTTAGGGACAGAGCTACCATATTAAATGGAGGTTTAATCAAATTTAATAACTTTTTCATATATTTTATATTTGTATAAAAAAATATGAAATAAAATATATATATTTATTTTCTACGGACCCACAAACACAATAAATCGATTGATCATCTATATCTGCGCACACAGTAAATTCTTTCTAACCCCACTGGACCGGTTCAAAACTCAATATCCAAAAATAAAAAATATTATTGTTTGCTTTTTAAATTTTAACTTTTGACGAACAATAATGATTTAATATAATAGTTAAATTAGTAAAATATTTATTTTAGGCGCTAAAATATTAGTGGTGAATTTGATATGTAATCATATATGGAAACAGACGTGAGCACAAGGGAAACGCACAAACAACGATGTGGTTCGTGAATCAAAGAGTGGGAATGTTGGTCCATTTCTAGGGAATCTCTACCACACTAGCCCTAAACCTTTGATTTGTTGGGTTTTTGATATAATATTTGTGACATAAATGCTGAATTATTTAATTAATTATTTATTAAAAAAATATCATAAATATTTGTATTTTAATTGAATATTATAATTATAGAATATTTTACTTTGTACTATTTTATAGTATTATTTTAAATGTATCTAAAATATCATCTGAATATTATAAATTTTCGTTTAGTTTGGTGACATATATGCACATGCTCTTAATAGAGTTACAATATTCACTCGTCGATTCATTTTTTACTTATGAAGATTGGTGTAATTTGGCAGGCCCCTGACAAATAAAAATAATAGAGGAATTATAATATCATTAAAAATTATTTGTAACTTAATATTTAATAGTAAGGATAAAAGGTTTATCTTTGATTTTTTAAATTGGTAAGTATTATTAATAACTATTTATATATAGAAATATTATAAAAAAGTTAAATAATGACAATTTTAAGAATAAGTCATTAAATATAAATCAACATGGTTGGTTAATAATAAGAATTAAATAATAAATTATTTCTTATTTCTTTAATCTAAATTAGAAAAAATAGATTTATTTTTAGTAGTGTTATCGGTAATGGATAAGTTAAAAGTGAAGTGAACGATGAGAGGACTTTACAAGTTTGAAATTGTCTCCTCATTTTTTCTCTTTTATGTGTGAAATTAATTAAATCATCATTAGATATATGTGCATTGAATTATTCTTAGATGAGTAATGTTACACATGGTGCATGGAATCGTTTTTTAGGCAAAGATCAATTAATTGATTCAATAATTTAATTAGTTAATAATGGATGATGCTGTTGGAGATATCCCCATATAGTTATGCATCCATTTTTTAATGGGATAAAGTTTATACTCTCCGTTTTATATTAATTGATTACTTTTTAATTTTATTATATTTCGAAAGCGAATGCTAACTAAATCACCAATAATGGTGAGGAAATATTTAGTTCCATTACTTAAAATACTCTACTAACTCAACAGAAATAAAAGCATACTCTAAAAAAAGATACACCTAAAAGAAAGATCAAATTTTGTTTTATATAGTTTTAAAGTTCTATATAATATTTTTTTACATCTTGATTTTCTTTTTTTTTATCAATTTTCATATAATAATATTATGTTTTTAGTATAAGTTTGTATCGATCTAATTAATCAATCATATAATTTGCAATTTATAAACGTACCTGAATAACCCAACATATTTTTCTTTATATATATTTATATATAATCAGCTCAAGCATATCAGTAGTCTAAAATAAAAACTAAGGGGAGCCCTAAACTTTGAATGTTAATACTCTTCGTCTCAATTATTATGACACTTTTTTTTTATATTTTGAGAGTCAAACTATTTAAGTTTGATAGTAAATTTACGCATGGATATTTGAATTTTTTTAAATAAAATTTATATATTTGTAAATTACATAAAAAGTACTATGAGCCACAATAATTGATAATTCAAAATATTTAAAAGATCTATGAAAAACTTACGATCAAAGATAGACTTGCTTAACTCTTGAAATTCAAAAAGTGACATATAAAATTGAAAGGTGTAGTAACTTTTATATAATTGATATCTTCAAATTTTCAATTGATAATATAACCAATCTATTGTTAAAGAGTTTGCGGAGATATTAGTAGTACTTGAAATATGTCAAGTTTGTCCTAAAAATTTCTTCATTTTTTATAAAAAAATATGTTTGTTCTAAAAATAATATTAATATTTATCAAAAATAATAACTTATAGTAAATTATTATTAAAATAAAAATTCCTTAAATTTAAAAGCATAAAACAACTAGTCTGTTACATTATCAAACCACCTCTTATAATTTTTTTTTTCACTTTCTTATATATTTGCTCCTTTAATCAGAGTTTCAATTATTAGTGTTTTGGCCCGAAGTCTTTCATAAGATAATAGGAATATTTTAAATATTAATATACTAACTTTATTTTAAGAATTAATTAATGTGTCAGTGCATTTATAGTCCGTGATTGCCATAATGATTACCCTTAGCGTGCGATTAAAAAATATTCACACTTCAATTTCCTTAAATATAAATCCATAAATTTTCTGTACAATACGATATGATATTTCCTATTTGTTATTTAAGATTTTGATATGTTAATTTTAAAAATCATTTAAGAACATGAAGCATAAGGATTATTTGGATATATAGCTATCTTCCTTTTTTTAAATAAAGATAATCTTAGTAATATGCACCTTAATTAATGTTTTCTTAAAAGAGATATAAATAAAAATAATAAAAAAGAAACTTCAAATGGAATAATTATCTATTTTAGATTTCGAGCTATGGGAATTTTAATGTAATAATCATTTAATTTTGCACACGGTCTAAGTTAGGATTTACTTCTAGCATTTATTTTTACTTGTGATCATATTCATATTTTACATATTCATGGAGTATTACTATAATTATTTAAAATTTATTAAATATAAATTTACTAAATAATTCGCTATTATATTGAATTCATAAATATATTAATTCAAATATATATATATATATATTGTGGATTGATATAATTCACTTAAAAATTTAAGTCCAATAAATACGAATTTAATTAAAGTTTAAATTAATTGATTTGGACTACATTGGATGAATCCAATTTGTTAAACCCAATGTCATCTCATTCTAGAGCCCTTTTTGGCGCCCGCGTGCAGAGAGTGGCATGTCAAGTCAAATAAGAAAAGATAACAAGTCCGCTCCATAAAGTCCAATTATGCTATGGCACGTAAATTTGATTGGCTGAACGGAATCCCAGTCCAATCGAAATCCTCTATTCTAAAAACTATAATAGGGTCCTCATATTAAGATTAAGGAGAGAAACAATTCTAAACAGAAGTTAGAAGAACTCAGTGGTACAAACGCAATTTTTAATCTCGATTAAGCTACAAGTTTACAAAAATTCAAGCATTAAAGGTTCAAGAAACGATCAAGACAAGACCATAGAATTCAGACCAAGATTGAAGCCGTTGAATTCAAATAAAAATCAAAGAAGATCAAGGATAACGTTCAAGTTCAATCATAGATTCAAGACAAGCTTTACAAGCCCTTGAATTATATTTGAAAAGGCGAATTCAGAGGAATATAGAGATTGGAAACACGCGCATTTGAAATAATAAAATTGATTTGCTATAATTTTCGTTCTTGATTATTATTTTTTCGACGCGAATTTTATTGTCTACAATTACGTTATTGTTTTTTTTAATATGTTAATGGCGAGCATCCCTCTTTTTAATCTCAAAGTTTTAAAGAAAATGATGAAAGAAGACCAATTCTAAGTCAACTAAAAAATAAGTTGATGAAATCTTGAAACATTCTTTGGTGGTACGAAGGAAGTAGTTTCCCATCAAATATTAATCGTGTGAACAAGTAATGGGGATATGGGGTAGGTACTAAATTTATTCCACTTTCAATGAATATTGAATTAATTTTACGATGGAATAAATAATGAATATTTTAAATTTTATTATTAGAAAGTTTTATTTTAGGAATTAAATTTTTTCCTATCAAAAATGACTTTATATTCATGATTTAAACTTGAAATGTCGAAGGTGAATGAAAATAAAATTTAATTCTTCCTTAAATAGTTTTTCCTTTTTTTTTCCAACTATTTTTTTGTCATGTGCCCTTCAAATTCATTGATCAATCGAAAGAGACTTACACATAACGTTACTATAAAATACATGGGTCGAGTTTAGTTATACGTATATTAAAAAAGTTTAATTAAACTTAACAAGAAATATATTATGAAAAGTTTGTTGCGGAAAGCAGAATATTAGAGAGTGATGGAATCACAAACGACTATATCTAAAGGTAGCTAATAAATAATAAATGAGAAACAACGGGGGGAAAAGGGAAAAACACCAGAATTAACGAGGTTGGCCAACTTTTGTTTTCTTTTGCCACTACTCGGCACAACAACCAATATTTATTTCACTCCAAAAAGTACAAGTGAAAATACATACAAGAGAGAAAGAAGAAAAAAGTGCCTTAGGAGATGAGAAGGCAAGTGAGAGGTGTGTTACAAATGAATTAGGAGCTACCTATTTTAGGAGTGAATGCATTCCATAGGTCAATCCATGACATCACAATATGTCAAATGTCACATTACCCTTGTCTGTGAAATCAATTTATGGCTACCTAAATTTCACCTACAAAAGTTGCTATCTTGAACTTCTCTACTAAGAGAAATATCCTCCTAACTACCATATCTTCTCATTAATTTCATTTTTGAATCTTGTCAATTAACAAATCTCCACCTTGGCAGGATTCTCCATTTTCAACTTTCTCTCAACAACAATTTGATTGTGTATTAAACCATAATCTTCATGTTCAACAATGTTGATCAAGTCAAACAATGTTGAAACTTGAACGCAGTCACCACTTTTGCTAACATATCGGCAGGATTATCTGTATAGTATGAATTTTCTGCATTATGACTCCACCATCTTCTATGATTTCTCGATGAAAATTGATATTCGGAGTCAAGTGCTTCGTCCTTGCATGATAAACTGGTTCTTTGCCTAATGGAATAGCACTCTGACATCACAAAATATCTGTGTGATTCTTTGCCAATACCAAGCTCTTCCTAAGCAATTCTCGAAGCCAAATTGCTTCCTTCGCAGCCTCGTAATTGCAATGTACTCTGCCTCAGTGGTTAGGACAAAGCAACTGGTTGACTGCAAAGTAGAACTTCCAACTAATAATGGTGCATTGAATAGTGAACAACAGAACCTGTAGTTGATCTTGTTTGTCCAAAATTTTTTTCACCTGCATAATCTGAGGTTCACAATATCCAACAAGATATGACTATCTTTCTGCTCGAAAAAACCCAAAAACCAACATCTACAGTATTAGGAAGTACCGTAGAATCCATTATACAGCCTGCCAATGATCCTTTCAGGATTGTGCTGTAACTGCTTACAAACCCAAACAACGTGTGAAATTCTGGCCTTGTGCAAAACATTGCATAATCAAGTACCAATAGCATTAGCGTAGGTACATCTTGACATATATTCCGTTCCGCTTCATTATTAGGTAACATAGTATATTAAGCTATTAAATGAGGAGCAAGCGGAGTGCTACCCGACTTCGTTTTTTATTCATAACGAATCGCTTTAGTTATCTCTTCAAAATTCCTTGTGAGATAAATAGACGTTTCTTGAATGTCTATCTCTTTTTATCTCCATGCCAAGAATATTCTTTGCCCCCAAATCCTTCATCTCAAAACTCCCCCTTTCTTAGTTGAATTTTAGCTTCGCAATTCCTCTTGACCTTAGAATCTATCAACATACATCAACATATAGGAGCAAGAAGGTATAATAAAGGAATTATCTTCAAGCTTGCGCAAATACACCACAATGATCGTATTTGCTTCTTATGTACCTTTGCTGGAAACAAAACTTGTCAAATCGTTTGTACCATTGTCTAGAAGATTGTTTCAATCCGGAAAATGCTTTTTCAAGTGTGAACACACCAATTTTGAATTTTTTTTTTCTTTTCCATCAACTTTGAATCCTTCGGCGGAGTCAGTAGATTTCCTCTTTTCCAGTCTCCATGTAAAAATGCGTTGTCATCCAACTGAGACTAGTTCCAAAAAATTTAACTGCGCCTACACAAGCAACCAAACTCTATGGAGGGTGTGTCACAACTGGAGAAACACCTCTTATAATCAAATTCCCTCCTTTTTGAGCATATCCTTTGGCCACCAATTGCTTTGTAGGAACATCTTGGTTAGGAAATCCTTCTTTCTTTGCACTACCAATTGCACCCAATTGCTTTCTTGCCCTCGGGAGATTGGCCAATCTCATGTATTGATTCTGAGGAAGGGCCTGCAATTTCGTCATCCATGGCAATCCTCTACTTATCTTCTTCTGAACTTGGACTGCGTTTTATAAGTGGTAGGAATGTCATCAGCTTTTGCAATGAGTCCGGCACACGCACCAAGCTATGAGGTCGAGCGGTTTCTTGAATGTCCTTTTTGGTTGCCGGTTGTATTGATTCAAGTTGTGGTTGGGTTCTTGAGATGGAACCTCTTCTTCGATGCTCTTCTTCAGAGGAAAAATTTTATGTGTTTCCTAGTTTGAGCCCTGTGTTGGGAAAATTTCTTCCCTCAAAACTCCACATGCTTTGAAGCACCATCAATTTGTTTGGCTCTTCAAGTGTTACCTTAGTGGTCAAGGAAGATCATCAAAGGTAAACATCCCTTCTGGAAATAACTTTTCTGTCTCGGGACCACCATAAAACGGTATCCTTTGGACTCCAGAAGTATTCCATAAATAAAGCTTTCTTTGGCTCTTGGGTCCAATTTGGACTTCGTACATTGAAATATTGCAATTGAGACCAAATAATATAAAGAACCATTAATCTAAGCAGGTTTTCCATACCAGTTTTCAAAGGTGTATCCACCAATAGCAGCAGATGTAGAGATTCATGAGGTGGCAAGCATATGTTAGTGCCTCAGCCCAAAAATTCTTGCCCAACCGCATTGGTACATACATGACATCGAACTTTCTCCAGAGAAAAGTTTTAGGTTTATATGAGTTCTGCACTCATTCTGTTGTGTTTATTTTTTACGGTGAAATGTTGACGATGCCATTTCCTCACAAATTTTCTGAAAAAAGATCATTTTTGTATTCGCCACCATGTATGTGCGAGACACTTGATTTTCTGCCCCCCCACTTTGAGTTTCTATATCGACCTTCCATATTTGAGAAAAATTCCAGTAATTCATCTTTTGTTTTATCGTATACACCCACAATCTTCGAGAAAAGTCATAAACAAAGGTTACAAAATAGTGTTCTCCAACCCATGAAGGTGTTTTGGAGCACCCCAAACATCCGAATGAACATAATCCAAAAATTACCTTTAGTATAGAATTAGATGTTCCAATTTAACCCTGTTTGCTTTCCCTTTGATACACTGCTCACAAAACTCCAAAAAAAAAGTTGCCAAGTTGTTAATCCTTTTAGAATCTGATAATGATAAAGTTTTCAAGATTTTCCCTCCAGCATGTCCAAGCGCATATGACCAGGCTTGTCATTTCTGCATCCTTCTCATCATTGGATGTGTGCCGCTTTTGTCCAATTAAAGTACTCCTTGATAGTGGTACATGTTATATTTATTCGAATTGCTTAATTACACCAGTTGCACCAGAGCATATTTCCATCACGCCATTATATGCAATGACTTTAAACCCCTTTGTTTAATTCTAGGGCTCCTCCAAAATGAGATTTTCTTCAAATCTGGTACATATCGAACATCTGTTAATGGTCTACTTATCTATCATGGTTCCTTAAGCGGATGAACCCAATACCATATGCGGGTAGAGGATTATTGTTTGCAGTATGAATAAACTACAATTCTCCTTCTTTTGTAAATAAATAAAAACAGCCCGATTGGGACACATATGATAACTACAAGCTGAGCCATTCAAACATTACATCGATGATTGGATGGATATTGGAACTAGTGAGTAATCGGAATCATTCACAATCGCCACATTGAATCCAGACAGCCTTCCCATTATTTTGGTTTGGTTTGCTATTCAACTTGTGGACAGTCTTTAATCCAATGACCTTTTTATCGGACAAAAGGCACATTCATCTTTGATGAGTCTCGATCTTGACTTGGATCTCCCCTTTATTCGTTCTCATATGATTTTGGAGAACGACCCCTCGCAAAATAGTGCTTCGCTTCTCCGCTTTTTGTTTTCTCTCTTCTTTGTTCATAACTGTATAAGGCAGAACAAAAACTTCTTTGAGAGATACTTCATCATTCCCATGCAGTAGGTCGTTTCAAAGATGATCAAAACTCATCGGGAAGGAACTTAACAACATAAGGCCATATCTCCATCCGTAAAAGTCACGTATATTTCGCAAATGGTCGCCCCAACTATTAAAGCTGGTTGATATGACATTCATTGTGATACCGGGAACATAAGTGAAGCGAACAGTCTTCTTTTCATGTAAAGTTATTTTTGACTGTTTTTCTTCAAGAATTATCCTCCAATGAATTCCATAATTTATTTGCCAGATGTTTCCTTCGTGTATGCGATACTTTGTTATCTTGCAGGTAAGATCGAATGTACACCACGCAACAGATTGATAATCTTCCAATTTCTTCTCCTACACCATCTGGTTTATTTTCTTCAATGGCAATATCTAGCAACCGGGTGAAAAAAAGAACATAAGAAAATCGCCTATTGCCAATTTTTCGAAATGTCCTGATCCCGTCAACAAATTTCAAACTGCAAATTTCGCATTTGACACAATTCTTTCATAAGACGACGATGCCAATGATGAAGTATTATTGACACTTGATGTGGACTCATCAAATTTTCTTGTCTCCCATTACTTTAACACAAATTACTATTTTACCAGCCTAACAATGCAAAGGACAAAGTAAATTTTTTCTGATTGTGGAAGTTCAGACTATGCTGACAACCACAGGAGCTACTCAGATAAGAACTTGGCTCTGATACCCATTGTGGAGGAAGCGACGAATATATAGAGAGTGATGGAATCACAACTACTATATCTAAAGGTAGCTAATAAAGAAGCAATGATGACAACAGAGAAAGAACACCAAGAATTAACGAGGTGCGGACAAACTTTGAGTTTCACTTTGTTTTTCCTACTCCTTACCGGACTACAACCAACCAATATTTATTTCACTCCAAAAGAGTAAAGCTGAAATACTACAAGCGGAGAAAGAAAGAACAAATGCCTTAGGAGATGAGAAGGCAAGTGAGAGGTTGTGTTACAAAAGGAAGTAGGAGTGCTACCTATTTTTTATCGGAGTGAAGTCTTCCTTATGATGGCATCAATGACATCAATATGTAAAATGTCAACATTAACCTTGTGAAATCAATTTATGGCTCACCTAAATTTCACCTACAAAAGTTGCTATCTGGACTTTTCTACTAATGGAAGAAATATCCTCACTAATACATATCTTCTCATGAATTCATTTTGAATTTGCAAATTAACAAAGTTAAGTTTGATTGGATTCATCGCTCAACGTATAATTTTAAGTGCAAATAACTATTATTTTTCTTCGTAAAGCATTGATTCATATTTTCTTACAAAAAAATTTCTTTCTCCATTAGTTGAATGAGAAGAACTTAAAATCAATATTCAACACATTGACAGAATCTAGTAATACATCAATGAAATAAGTATAAACTTTAATTAGGACAATTATATAATAAGCAAAACAATAAATAAAAAAGAAACAGAAGAACTTATATTTATTTGAGTCTAGATGAAACACTTTCTATAAAAAATAAACCATATTCAAAATTGATACAAAATTATTTTTTTATCATTTTATCATAATCGATGAACTTCCTTAAAACTCAATAATGAATATTGATTAATTAAGAGTATAGGGTAGCTATAACATCAAATTTTAACTTTTATTTATGACAACTAGTATAATAGTGGACAATTTAGATGACAATAACAGCTTTGTAATTTTAATTTTTTTTTTAAAAAAAAAGAATGAGAAGAGAAAAAGACAACGCATGAGAACCTAAAAAGAAACTACTACACCTAAAAAGTGAAAAAAAACAGTGAGATTTTTAATTTTCATAAAGTGGAAATATTGGACCCAATTATTACCAAAAGGATATTCTTTGGATAAGTGGCGCCGTTAGTATATTGTTGTTTTCCCCCACATATATATATATATCATGAATATTTTTATATATTGACATAATATATAAATATATTATTAATTTAATTTTAATTGATATTTATATATTTTAATATAATTAAAATTTTAAAAATATAGATATTAACAAAAAAAGATAATAATCACCC
This sequence comes from Solanum habrochaites, assembly GCA_027704765.1. Lineage (NCBI taxonomy): Eukaryota > Viridiplantae > Streptophyta > Magnoliopsida > Solanales > Solanaceae > Solanum > Solanum habrochaites. The sequence goes on along the minus strand of JAKWJA010002495.1, from coordinate 62,015,601 downwards.
TTATGTATTACCATTTATATTTATATAATATTAGATCGTTTAGGATTAAATTTGTGTTTAGAGAATTTAGAATTTGATAGTTTATTCTTCTTTGATTAACTTGTGATCTAATTTTAAACATTCGTAGTAAGAGAAACAGATCCTTTTTTTATCTTCATCATTGGGTACAGAGTTGACTCTATTAGAGAATGTTCTATTTTTATGTGAAATTTTCTGACACAAATTTGAATTTATTCAAATTTTAATATGAATACTGAACAATAAATAAAAAAATTTTAAAAAAACAAAAAAGTTAAAATATTATATTATATATCTCAATTTCTTGAAAAAATTAGAATTAGTAAAGGTCAATTTATTTGATGATATCACATAAAAATATCGTATTAAAGAGAATATGAGATATCGATCAAACTTGACTGAATATGACATTGTGGAAATCTAATTCAAGAGGGATAAACTATTCGTAATTTTGAAGTATTTAAAATGCTAAAATTTATTCTGATACGCTTAACAATTTAAGAATTTTGTAATTTTTTGTTATAATAATGGAACTCTATTACTGCAATTGCTCCTATAATTTTTGTTCCCTCAATAATTTCATTTAAGGGACCTACTAAGTATTAATTTTTTTTCTAAAAAAAGTATTTGGACGTATCTTAATCGTTGGAAAATCATGTGGGTGGGGCCCAATTTGTCAATGAAGACAAGAATAAGAGGTTAAAATATGAGGATAAGACAATTTAGAGGGTACCTAATCATTTATATCATCATAATCTCCGACGCTAATAAAGTCAGATACCTCTTTATTGACGTGTTTATTTTGTTTTAAGAATATTTTCGAAATCCAAACCTTTTTGTTAATGTACTTGGATTTATTTCAAAAACATATTGCTAATGCACTTGTTGATAATTTAAACTTCCATCAATTAAGAAAATGTCATATAAATGAGTCTCAATATGAATAAATTTGACAACATTATTGAATATTCGTCAAATAAAAATATAATTAAAATTAAAAAACTATACATAATTACTTTTAATTTAATTTATTGAGTCTGTAAGCCGATAAAATTTTTGCGGTATAGATATAGATATAGATATAGATATAGCCAAGTTGCCGCATGTTATGGTGTGGAATACTTCCTATCACTTTCTGACAGATTTATATAACACAATAATATAGATATAATGTTTTTATTTTATTATAAAATAAATAAATATTAGTGGGGATGTATAATGCAACTGGATTCCATGATGCATAAGGTTTTTCTTGATCCACAAATAACCAACTATTCATCTTTTTTCATTTTCATATCGTGATATCGTCTTTTTTATGATGGACAAATATTAATTCTTTTAATTAATAATTATTGAAAAATCGACAAAATTAATTGGTTTTGTTCCATTGGCTTTTATCAACTTTTTAGTTGTGAAATTCTTATATTAAAAAAGTTGATGGACGAATGTCAATTCTTTTAATTAATAATTATTGAAAAATTGACGAAATTTGTTGATTTTGTTCCATTGGCTTTTATCAACTTTTTAGTTGTGAAATTCTTATATAGATATTTAAATTACGATACATTGTATTTGAATATTTTAATACATGTAGTAAAATATTCATATTAGACAGTAGACAATTTCAAATTTAAATTATATGTCCAATACGTGGATAAGTCAACACATCCTTTAATTTTACGTAGATCTCAATTGAAATAAACATAGAATTTTACGATTTATTGATACTAATATGTATAATTAAAAATATGATATACTTGAAAATCATTTAACTTGTGCGAGTTTAAGAGCACACATAAATTGATACCAAAAGGGAGGGCACGCTGTAGGACTACTACTGCGCGTGTTATGCGCCCCAGATCACACGAATGACGACTTCTGAACGGAGCGGGCAAGGAGCGCTTCGTCGTCAGTGGAGGATGTCCTTCCCTCACTTTCCTTCTTCCCCGGCTCAATGGCAGGGTTGGAGGGACGGGGGGTGGGGGCAGGGTGATGTCTTGGGTGGGGGACGGGGAGAGCCCGATTACACGCTGCGATACCGGAGGCGAATTCGGGGGGGGTGGAGGTGGGGTGGTGGACGAGCAGGCTTAGCCATTACGTCTTATTCCGTCATTCGCGTACCCTGGCCATTTACCTCCGACCGAGCTTGTCGACGTTTTCTCGTTTCCTCGTTCCGGTTCTCTTTATTATATTTCATTATTAAAATATGAGTACATTATACCCCGAGTGAGACAGCACGATAATTCTGTGAATTGTTAATTCTTATTATCCTTAAGTTCATTTTTTACAAATAGAGCTTTTCAGTAGACTTTTTCCTTTAGTTGGTCTATTCGGCATAAATTCAGATTGATCGGACTATAAAAAAAAATAAAATCAGTGTTGTAATTAAATTTACAATAACCTTTTGGATTAGCTGCCAAATCAACTTGTTTAGTTTAGTAGAATGCATCTATCAACTACGTACTAATAATTTATTTATAAATATAAGACTGGTTTTTGGTCATTATAAAATCTTATATGATTCAATGAATATCAATACGTATATCCAATTTAAACATTAGACAGGTCAATTTTAATATGCATTGGCAAACATATTAAGTAATGCTGAAAATGGCTTATAATATGATCAAAGTTTTAATAGATAAATAACAACTTCTGCAGATTTGAAGATTCATTATTAGTCATGATGTAGAATCCTCAACGTCAACATAACACCAAAAATTTGAAGAGAGTTTGAAAACTAAGAAAGATTTTTTATTTTATTTCAGAGTTGGAACTCTTGAAAATATGACGTTCATAGATTTCAAGAATTTGAAATACAACAAAATGAATCGTTTTAAAAAAATAACTCTAATTTGTCTTCATGGTCAAACACCATATAGTTTTCAAATTTTGGTTCGCTTTAAAAATAAAAATAATTTTGTACAATTAAAAACAAATATCTACATTTGTTTTTTATAAGTGGGTTTCTGTACGGAGGGTAGATATATTCATACTTGTGGATAAGATGTTGGATTTAAAACTATGAAATCACAACCTCACACTCGTATAGTTATATATATATATTCGATAAACTAAAGTTGTATCATGTTTAGTCTAATCAACTTACGTACCCTCATGTCTCTTACTTCATTAAACAACCAACCTTCCAAACTTATTCACTGACGCATTCGTATACCTCTCTTTATGAACCATCTCAATCTTATTTTGCTCATGTTTTAATTTACTGTCCAAGATTTCTTTGAAAATAATTATAGACCTAAATATTAAATGAACAATACCTCAATATCAAAGCTATGGCTAAGTATCACTTCTATATATACACAAATTTAAATAAATAAGATGTTAATAATATTAATGCTTTATTATTAGGGCAACTTTCACATATAGAAACAAAAAATTCATATTTGTAGGCTATAGAAACTGCATAATTGCTGTCCATAAGCAAACATAAAAGTGTATAATTTGCTAATAACATATATAATTGTATAATTCGCTGGCCTAAAGTGATAATTCAATGCCAATTGATAATAGATGGCCTATTTCGCTGTAATGGTATAATTTGTTTTGCATACAAGTGATCGAATTAATTAAAATGTATGTCATATGATAAGTATAAGTGTATGAGCAAGAAGGATATGTTTTCTAGCACGTTATACAAAAACAGAAAACACCAATATATAAACTTCTATATTGTATAAGTATTAGGGAAAAAATTTTATTTAACTGGAAATTGTAATAATTCGGTGGTCTTTTTCTCTGACAATATTGAATGTAAAAGTTTGAAATTGTAGAATAAGTGTTATCAACGAGATATACAAATTTTTGCATGTGGATATACAATGTTCTTCGCATTTATACCAAACAGAAACAAAATGGTACACTTCTGTGATAAAGCGAGAGAGGGAGAGAGAATGTAGAGTGGGCGAGATGAGGATTTGTGGAGCGAGCAGACGCCGGCAAATTTTAGCTATGGTTGAATGGAGCACAAGTAAATCAAACCTAGTTTTCCATTTAATTTAGGGTATTAGTTGGATATATATACAATTTTCCCGGTTATATTAATAACTCTCCAAAAAATTACAAATATTCAGGATATTATTTATTTGTAGATCAAACTATCCCACTTCCAGCCCATTCAAATCTGGACTGGACCACCTCAGGCCCATATAAGCTTGGGGCTGAGTGCTGACGTGCAAGGGATAAAAGTGGATCGGCCTGCTTTATGGAACCATTACGGCCCATAAAAGCCCAGGACGATCTCCTCAACTTGTATATTTTAAGAGTTAAAGTAATTAATCAATTTAAACTAAATACATTTATCAGGAATTTTAGTCGTGTTTGATCGTGGAAAACTTTTCCAAAATTGAAATCCAACTTCAGGTTAAATTTTAAAACTTTGTAACGGATAGAGATAGCATGAAGTAAAAATATTTTAAAAAAAATAACCGACACGACTCTGAATATTACATAGAATTGTTACAATTATAAGGAAAAAAAATACAGAATATTTATCATATTTATAAAATGTAATTTAGGTCATTGGACTCTTATGAAATCATGTTCTGTCAAAACATAATTCTAAGTGTTGCGAATAGGTTCTAGATGATACATAAATGAATCCGTTGTAAATAATCTATTGCAGAATGAACAATTATAAAATAGTATTTCTAAAATTAATAGTCTCAGTCTTGCGTACTCTTGAGGTGGAGTTTTTCATGCGTGATAGAATTATTTAGTAATTTTTTGAATAGTATTTGATTTATTTAATTAAAAAAGGAAATACACAAAGTATAATATAAAGTATGTCCAATTCAACTTTTCTATAATATCGATATGAGTCTATTTTTTTCATTCCAATAGCAAATACTTATAATATTGAGAATATTACTTAATGTTACAATTTTGACTCAGTTTAAGAAAAAAAAAACATAATAACATTATATATTTTTAATATACAAGATATACATATTATGTATCTAAAAGCTTTATAATGAGCACTATTGGGTTAAAAAAAAAAGCCCAAACAGGAACGGCGTCTCAGAATTAGGGTTTCAACAGGCATACATCTATTTAAACTGCTATTCTCCTCTGCAAACTCATGCATTCACCACTGCTTCTAATAGCCCTTTGATTTACTTTTTAGTTTTCTTAAATAGGGTTTTGCTCATTTGTTGAATTTATTTGTACCAATGAGGAAGACATCCCAGGAATAGGAAGTGCCGTATGACACTTTAAACAGCAGCGGCGGCGCCGTTTCCACGATCGTTGCCCAACCACACCGTTGCATCGACTTCCGTCCAGTCATCCGCTCAAGTGGTCGGGATCTGTGGCTTATGCTACCGCTACGATGTGTGTAACGGCGCCTTGTGTTGTTGATTGTAACGCGGTCTCTGAGTTTCATATCCATTTATAAGGAAATTATTTTTACTGTAATCGGTGCCGATGCCACGTCGAACGGTAGCAAAAATGCGATGACCGAAGATGCTATGATTGGACGAATAAGCAAGTTTTAATATACGTTATGCATTCTGATAGGATCTGTGTCGGATTTTTTTCAATTCCGTCACGGAGCCGTTTCGTTGCAGATTACATGCCTTTTCTAATTAGTGGTCTTTTGAGCCCAATGATGATTTTTGTATGACATAAATTTGGCAATTACCGATCTGAAAATTACGAGATGTAGCATCGACTATCTGAGCTTCCATATTAAAATTCAGCTTTTTTTTGTTGATATTACTTTGATTTGTATGTGGTTATACAAAACTAAATATATTGAATTCGGGTTCAATGAAAATTGCAGGGATCAAAAATCTTGCGACTACAAGATTGTTTTTTTTTAAGAAACAACAGCATCTATGTGCTATATACCAATGTTAATAGAAAGTGTTATAAAGAGGCAATCACATCATTTACAATCCATCTTGGGAAAGTAGAAAACAAAAAACATGTATAAACAAATAGAAAATTTTACTAAAGTATGTGCTACCAAATTCATATCATTAGTGGATAATTATATAGAATAGCAAATTAAAATTATTTGTATTTCATAGAAAACTGTTTGTCTGTTTCCCACTCCCTCTCTATTCACCTTGACTCGTTTTCTATAATTAAATTCAAAGTGTTGTATTATATTTTTCTGTTCATGGTTTTAACATCCAATTCAGTTATATATTCCCGCTCAAGTCTTTTTCTCTTTCTCATTTTATAAAAAATTAAATTGTATATAATTTATTTATTTCTTATTTTATACAATTTGTTTTAATTGTATACAAATTCAAATTTTATATAGATATACAAGCACATACAATTAAATTGAGATCGAAAAAGTATTTGAGTATGAAAATTGATTGAGATATGTACACCAACAATCTTTTTATCTTACTAACCAGGATGTTAATGTGTCAAGCAAAATTATACAAATTTAAGGAGAAATCAACAAATTATACAATTACTTCTTTGTGTATATATACATATAAGGAAAGAGAAGATACTTTTAGGGCTCGATTGATTCACCGAAAATGGATTATCATTAATGATCAATAAAGCCCCAAACATTTTCTTTTTAATGATGGAATGAATGACAAAAGGTAGAACACAAATTATTGATTTCGGAAGGTAATCACGTTCCAGAATTTTGGTGACAAAGAGAACGGGTGGGCAAAAGAGACACCTAAAGGTTCTGACACTGAAAGCTCTACTTTAAGGTGAGGAGTCGCTACCTGCCCACGATTTGAATTTGGTTACTTGGATGATTGTTTTTTTTTAATAGCTATATAATATATATATATAATATAATATATGATTTATATGGTCATGAAGCCAATTATATAATATATTTTGTATATAATATAAATTTAAACATTGTGTTTGCTATATGTAAAATTGTCCTATATTAATTACTCTAGTCTCTATTATGCAACAAATTCAATAGTTAGTGTGAATTAAATCTTACCCATAATAAATTCAATCAGTATTCATCATGAAATTCGTAACTTGAAACTTCTACTATTATCGTAATTCCCTTATTAAACACTACATAATTCATCATGTTAAGATTTCATGTACTGTAATACAATAATATTAAATTACAACGAATTGAACTTAATAAATTAATTCCGCTAGAGCATCATTACTTAACTTATTAATGTGTGGAGTAAAAATCATACTGCAAGTTGATTTACACGACGAGGATTTATAAGTTTCTCAAAAAGGCATATCAATCAATCTCTATAAAGAGACATGGATTTAATCAATTAACTTAATTCAAAGTATATATTATATCATCCAACTTACCGACATATTGACTCATTAGAATATCACTTTTAAGAAAAATCAAAACAATAATTAAGATTACAGATCATAATAGTTATTCAGAAGTAATCAAAGGTAAAAAATTACATCTAATCTTGTGCTACAACTTTACCGTGAATGGTCTATTCCATCCTAAACTGTTGAAACAAAAAAGCTTAAATGTTATAAGAAAACGTAATAACCTCTGGTGTAAGCTTCTAAAAACCTTACACACTAAATCATCTACTATAAAGTAACAGAACCATAAAAAAAATAACAGGTGTATCTATTAAACTGGATAGATATTTTCCATTCGTAAATATATATACACTCCACTAGTAAACATATGGTTAATAGTAAATTTATAAATATCTCCCAGTTTCAGCCTTTTAACACACATCGGACATTTGTCATTCTAATGTGACTTATATTATATCTAAATGTTATGGGTTAAAATATAGTACCCTAAACAATACCCACACTTAAATGATTAATTTGGAAAATGTTAGAATACTATCTCAAAGCACATGGCATAATTAATATATCACCCTAATACAAGTTAGGTAGCGAGTCAATTTAAATTGACATGGTATCATAAGAAGGTGGCTGATCTATATACTTACAAAAGAGGGGGCCAAAATGAGAGGAAAGTGAAGTTTCCTCACAGTTATCCATGATGCTTGGGGCAGGACTATAGTTCTTGTTTGGATAGAATTGTTTAGCACTACACTGTTTTTGTTTTTTTTTTCTTTAGTGTTGAAATAGGTTTGTAGAGCAAAATTTTATTATTATTGAGGCCCAACCAACAATAGTTGGGTGACGATACTCTTTCTTTTTGACAAGTGGTTTTTTTTTTGGGTCCTTTTCCTTGTTCATACTGCGCTGACCAATGATCTCATTCTATTTAGTATTTTCCTTTTTCTTTTTTAAGTAGTATCTTGACCCCTTCTTTAATCAATATTTCTATAGTTTTTTTCCAAGTCCTACTTCTTAGTGCAAAAAAATATATTCATACTATTATTATTTTATGCTTTTGCAAATTCATTTGATTTACACTTTTTTCTATTAATTCTTGTAACACACAAGAAAAAATTGAATCTATAAAAGTTTCGTTTCATATTTTAAAACGCTTAACATAAAGAAAATTTAGGAAAAAATTTGAACAAGAAACACAAAATTAATATTAGCAATAATATTGTATACATGCTATGAAAATAGAGTATGTAAATAAATATGAAAAAGAAAAAAATAATTGAGTGTTTGATACGATTAATACGTTATTGATTAATAGTATAAAACATTCCAATATGTAAAAAAAGTAAGCAGTTCTATGAGGATAAAACAATAAAATAAACATATTTCTGGATAATTTAGATGTGGTGGTAAAATGCAAATCATCAAAAAATGAAATTCATGGACTAAAAATTTAAATAATGTAAACTTAATGAACTAATAACACCGATTGAATTATTTAATTGACATAATAACATGTTTATAATCCAACTCCTAAATAAATGCAAATTTCACTCTCTTCAGTCCCTCCCTCACTATTTATTACTACTTCTCTCTGTTTTCCCGCTTCTCTTTTCTCCTTTTATTTTAATTTTTTTTCAATATCCCAATTAGATTTTGATTATTCAAAATTAAAATTTCATTGAATTAGATATCAACCCGTGTGTGTATTCATTGAGTTAATCTCAGTATTCTTTAAATTTGTTATGTATTTTTGTGTCTATCCATATCATATTCAAGGTGTTATGTATTTTTGTGTCTATCCATATCATATTCAAGGTTTAGAAAGGGGGAGAGATTTTTTTGTCTATCCTTATCGTAGCACCTCAATCAGTTGATTGAGGGATCGAGAAAAAAGAGAGAATGATAGAATGTATTTGAGTCAGTTTGATAGCGACCTAAAATATAATTACTAATTTTTTCTTGAAAATCGTAAAATATATATTAAAAATATATATATAAGTGCGGAGCAAATCAAAATATCAATGCGAATTATAAAGTGATACGATAGCTAGAAATCGCATTTAAGACCTAATATTAATTATTTTGGAAAGCTTCCCGTTTTAAAATAACATTTTTACCCTTGTTAAGAAAAATAAAAATAAAAAGTGGAGGCCCAATTGGGTCCAGAGTATCAGAATTAGGGTCTCACACACCTGGCCTTGTCTATTTAAACCGATATTCACCTCTCTACTCTCATTCATCTCCGCCTTCTTCTGTTCCTCCTTGAAATTTTACATACTTTTAAATACCTTGTTAGGGTTTTCTACGTTTGATTTTTGAATGTGTAGATAATGAGGAAGACATCCCAGGAATAGGAAGTGCCGTATGACACTTTAAACAGCAGCGGCGGCGCCGTTTCCCATCCACCGTTGATCGGATTCCTTCCAGTCTCCGCTAATGATCGGGATCTGTGGCTTTCTGCTCCGCCGCTGTGTGTGTGATTTGTAACGGGTCTCTGAGGTTTCATCCATTTTTAAAATTACTTATAATCTTATCGGTCCGATGCCACGTCGACGGTAGCAAAATGCGATGACCGAAGATGCTATGATTGGACGAATAACAAGTTTTAATTAACGTTTCGCATTCTGATAGGAATCTGTGTATGGATTTTTTTTTTCAATTCCTTCACGGAGCCGTTTCGTGCGATTACATTTCTTTTCTAATTTACTATTTTTTCTTTTGAAGCCAGTGATGATTTTTATAGAAATATTTGGAATTACCGTCTGAAAATTATTGATGTGTGATTGATTATCTGAGGCTTCACTATCAAAACTTTGAGTACTAGTTGAGGTGATCAAAATAAATGTTACTATCAATATGAGAAGTAATGATACTTTACATTCTAACAAAGTTAGAATCTCTATGTAAAAGTAAATGAGAAGATTAGGTTATGTTTACAAAATTGATTGCACAAAAACAAGTCATCAATGACCAAGCTATTGTATAACATTTTGTGCATTTGATACTATATGACCAGTCATTCTGTAATGCTCTAATGCCATAGTGTTTGCAACAAAAGAGAAGTAAGTTAACTATTTCATTAGAGTCCTATGGAATCAGGTATTGATAGTATTGCTAAACAAGGCGTGACACCAACTCAAGAAATCAATAATATTGTTTAAATTGGAGCAGTAGATACTTCTTGATTGGACATTGTAATTTTCAGCTCTTTGACACCTCCAAAATACATGATCAAAAGAGTTTTTCAACGTGTTATTCGCTTGCTCGATGGATTTAGTTATAAAAAATAAAGTCGCACTCACATGATAATAAACATTTAGCGAAGAACTTAATTAGGACTGTCTGTTAACACTGTCGAGCTTTTCCATTTCGTTTCGTGTTCGTTGGAGGACTTTAGAGCATCATAGAAGCTTATTATTTTCATCGGTAATTTTGTAACCTTTACTTCATTATTTACTTATTATTTAGGTATATTTATTTAGTTATTTTTTATGTTATATAAATAAAATTAGAAGAGTCAATTAAATTTTTAAATATTTATTATTTGTTATTTTTATTCTATTTTAAAGATTTTTTTTAATGTATTTACAAAGCCAATAATTATTTTGAAATTTTTTATTGAAAAAATGATAAAGTTTGACATATTAGTATATGCCACTAATTGTCCCTCTTGCCACGTGCCCATACACTTGTTGATGATAATTACTGCCTCTATAAATTTAGATTGGAAGAGTGATTACTTCGTATAATTTTGGGAAATAGTTTAATCATTTAAAATCGTTTTTAAGATAATGTCTGACTCAAGTATTTATCTATTTTCTGTACTAATATTTATATTTATTCATAGTATTTTCATTTTATTTTCAGAATAACTTTTGATAAATAATAAGTTAGTTATTATTATTGATTATTATATATATTATTATTACTATATGTATTGTGAAATTTCTATATTTCCTACACTTGTAAATAGGATTTTTGGATATGTGATATTTCGAGAGTGAATTAATTTTTAAATATTTTAAGAAATATTATTGAATTATTCATTATTATGATTTATGTGAAATTTTTAGAATTAATTAATTTTTAATATGTTTTTTAAAAGTATTTCAAGTATGTAATTTTTAAATAATATATATTATTTCTTTTGTCCGAATTAATATGACGCATGTTAAATTTTGAAATTAAATTAAATTTTTAATATATTTTTAAATATTTTAAGTTGTGATTATACTTTTAACATAATTTTCAAATAATATATGTTATTTTCTTTGCGACAATTTATATGGCTCATGTGAAATTTGCAAAAAAATTTAACACAAGTAAACTTTTGGTAAAGAAAGATAGTGTGCCTATTTGGTCGATCAAGTAAGATTAAAAATGCTTTGAAATGGCAAAGTTTGGTAAAAGAAAAAATAATTTTTTAAAAAGTTTTTTTATATGTTTATCAGTTGTTTCACGACATTAAACAAAACGCTTCTTTAAAAATATTTATTTATCAAAATAATAAAGTACACAATATAATATGATACATTATAAAACGATACATATCATTCAAACAAAGTGTAATAATATTTCTTTGAATCAAATGAAATCTATTGACATCTCATTTGGATGGACAATCACAAGTACAAAGGCAACTCTTATAGGAGGAACTACTATTATGATTGCAAATTCCCACTCCAGGGTGTGTTTTACTACTAAAGTATAATTCACATAACTTGTAAAAATAAAGATTGTTGTTGAGATCAAACAGTACTTTGTAAGGTATTAGAAAAATATAAAGTATACTTACATTCATGAGAAGGTAAGATGACATAAAAATTAGAGTGAAGAAAATCAATTGCTTAGTGATGAACATCATTTTGTCAAGTAATTTTAAGTTCTTTTGGTTGAATAGACACATTTTCTATTGATATTTTGTAGTGGGTTGAAATCATTATTGCATTTTGAATTAAAGATCAATGTAATTCTTACATTGATTTTTTCTTAAATTACTTATTTAATACAAGTAAACATAATAAAATTTTGTTTCTTTTAAACATAATGACATCTAATAAATTTTAATTGCTAGTCAAATCAGTATAATGTCTGTTATTCACTAATGATTTCTCTTCCTTTCTCAAATTAATTACAATCCTGCATAGTAAATGAGTAATTATTAGGACCTGTGCCATTTCTATCATATTTGTTCAAATATATTTGTGTTATATTATATTTATTATAAAAATACATTATATTGTGATTATTCATTTAAATATACTTTGTCTTAGATAAGCTTGCAATCAAATAGCTCAAGCAAACAACTTAAAAGAAACTCAAGCATGAAACTTAATCTAACAGACAATTTACAAAGTAGATAGACATGAGTTTCAATGGACGGAATGAATTGAAATTGGACAAGTTCTAATGAACAGAATTAATAAATGAAATGAACTAAAATCAAAAGTTACTTGGATTAAAATTGATAATCTTTCCGACTTGAGCCAACTTTTTTTTTTTAATGATCCACCTTCCTCCAATCCATCCCACCCTCCCCTACTATCTATCGAGGCTCGAGCCCTTCGAACCTACTCCTAACCCTTGTCATCGACCCGAGGCATAAGACATGAGATTCGGAATCCAACCTTAAATCGAAACCCAATCCCAACTTGGGAACATACCCTACCCTAATCAAGATATGACCCTGACACAAAGCTCGACCCCGATCCGTGATCCAACCCCGACTCTAGATCTAACACTAAATTGGAATCTAAAATCGTAACACCCCATATTTCGTAAAAAGACCTCTCTCTCGCCTATTTCTTCTCTTCCTTTCTCTCGCCAATCTCACCTCACTCGCCTCTTTTCTCTTGCAGTTATCTCTCTCAGCTCTCTCTCGTTTCTATTTTGTCAATCTCTCTCTCACTTTATACAAACACAAAATGTATAGTTTATGTATAAAATGAGAGAGACCGGATATACAACTACATATCTCTCCATCCATACACTTACAACTATACAAATACACATCTCTCTATCCTATACACTTGTAATTATACAAATACAAATCTTCCCCTGCCCAATTCTTTCCCTCTCTCTCGCTTTATACAAACACAAATTGTAAAAATTTAGTATAATTTGTGTTTGTATAAAACGAGAAAGAGATTGGATATACATCAAATTGTATGCAGATATACAAATACAATCACAGATACATATACATAGTAGTTACATATATACAATTATATAACAGATACATATACTTAGTAGTTACATACATACAATTATATAACCGATATACACATACAATCGATGCGCTTTTATACAAAAGAAATATCTGTCTGCTATTTAACAAATCTGATGCTCCATAACAAAAATAAAATTTTCTATGGAGCGTAATTATACGAACTATAACTATAGCATACAAATATAATTTTTATGTTTGCTAACCTAAAATTTACTAGCTTCCAATCAAACAAATAACTTCCAAATAGCTCAAACAGGCAGCTTGCAAATAGTTTCATTATGATGATTCGCTTTATATAGTGTATATCAGTAAAAGTTTTTCAAATGTTAATTATTATATGATGATTTCGTAATGATAAATCTCTTTATAATTCAATATCAATAAAAGATTTTGAGAATTTCTTATGATGGACTAATCTATATGTTAGGAGCAAAGGCCAGTTGTTCCACGGCATTAAATAAGACATTTGTTTTTAATAATATTTTATTCATCAAAATAATAAAATACGCAATATAATATGATATGTTATAAAACGATACAGGACAACCATGCACATCTAAACAAGGTGTAATCAATAACTCTTTGAATCAAATGAAACCAATTGACATCTCATTTACTGACAATCATAAGTACAAAGGCAAGTTTCATATTGTCCACTAAAATACTTGCAAGTTGCCTCAGGGTGTCCTTGACTATAGAATCCTTCACATTGCTCATGGCAACATCTTACATTGCAACTTGGGTCACATGGACCAAAATTTACTGTACATCTCTTAACCAATTTTGTCTTCTCACCCATGATCCCCATAGGATTCAAGTTGCTATTTCCTTTGACACCTACAAAAGGGGAAAATTAATATAAATAGTTGCCAGATATATAATATATATGTCATTTTTATTTTACTTATAATAAAATTATGTTAGATAGACATTATTTCGTTTTTCTTAATCAAAAGTTTTAGATTTTTGAGTTATCAGTGATAGAGTCATGATTTTTTATCAAAGAAATTTGAAATATAATACATAAAACTAAAAAGAATTCATTCAGAAAAACAATTTTCGGGATGGAAATATAAAGAAAAATGAAATTGATTGTTTCTCCAACAATCGCTATTTGGTGAAACAATATAACTATTTTGTTAAGTAAAAAAAACAGAATATTACGTAAAATTTACCGTACTTACATTCATAAGAAGGTAAGATGACATTAAGAATTAGAGTGAAGTAAATCAATTTCTTAGTGATTGACATCATTTTCTCAAGTAATTTTGTTGAAAATATTTTAGAGTGGTTGAATAGACACTTTCTATTGATTTTTATAGTGGGTTGAAATCACTATTGCCTTTTGACTCAAAGATTAATGTAATTCTTTGTCTATTTTTTCTTAAATAACTTATTTATTACACGTCAAAATAATAAAATTTCGTATCTTTAAAACATAATGACATCTAATAAATTTCAATTGCTTGTCAAATCAGTATAATGTCTATTAATCACTAAAGATTACCATTCATTTCTCAAATTAAAGTATTTATTAGGATATGTACATTTCTATAACGTAATATATTTCATTTAATATACTTTTATTATATTATATTTTTTTTATAAAGATGCATTGTATTTGTGGTTATTCATTTAATTAAATATATATATTGTATTAGATAAGCTAGTAATCAAATATCATAAATAAACAACTTAAAAGTAACTCAAGTGTGCAGCCTAATCAAGCAGTCAAGCTAGCAATTTATAAAGCAGGTAGATAGGTTTCAAAAGGACGGATTATATTGGAATTGAACAAGTTCAAATAGACTAAATTAATGAAAATAAATTGGACTAAAATAAAAAATTACTTGAATTAAAATCGATCGTGCAATAACTTGTCTAACTTGACTCAACTTTTTTTTTTTTGAATGATCCACCCTCCCCTTACTATCCATCGAGGCTCGAGCCCTTGGATCACTCCTAACCTTTGGCCCTAACCCGAGACATAGGACATGAGATTTATGATCCAACTGAATGTATGAATGTATCCGACATCGTGTTCTCTTTAGTTTTAAACCCATAAAATCATTGCCAATACAAATTATGTACATTTTACTTAAGTCATATATTTTCTTAATCAATATTTTGTCTCTGTAAAAGTCTTTTACGAGGAAATTTTTTATGCATATTACTAGATATATGTATTTTTTTGTCCATCACTTACTTTCCAAGTACTATTTTAACAAGATCAATATTAATGAGAATACCTATAGGATCCGTGGAGGAAGTATTAATCAAAATAATCCTGGATAAAATATATCCACAAAAACATTGTTTGGTTACTTAATTTAACCTAATCCATGGATTACTAATACCTCTACAAGGTATTATTTTATCCCTCGAAAGGAGGGATCGCTAATCCAGGATTAAGCAATCCTTGTATAAGACCCCTACTGAATAAATTATCCCCCAAATCTTTTTTTTCCTATTTGTTTTTGTAATTCATTGTTCTTTTTTTTTTATTTATATGAGAAATTTATAAATATTCTTTAATTCTCCAAATTTATTCAGTAATTGATTGATTTCACAACTAATATTTTTTTCTCCATGTTGAGTGTTATCTTGGGTTGATTTTTTGTTTTTAATTTAGTAGGTCTTCAATTGACCACGTGAACTATTTTCTTTTATTTTTAAAATAGCTAAGCGTCTTTGAAACAATTTCATAGCCTTTAAATTCATTTCAAGTTCAAGGTAATTTGAACAACAAAAAATTAAAATATACCATGTGGACATCTCACACCTCAAATTAAATAATATTTTTATATTTTTTTTAATATTTAACTTGACTTTAAAGCACAAGATAATCTCACAATAACTAAAGGGTATAATAGAAAAATAAACTTTTTCTAAAGTTTTAAACCATACATAAAAGACTAGGTAGGAATAATTAAACCAAACACTTGCTAAAAATATCCATGCATTCTAATCATGCATTCTAACATGCATTACTAATCCTGCCTTAGTATCCCTGCATTATACAAATCTTTGTACCAAACGACCCCTAATACATAGTATATGAAATCTATTAAAGTACATAATTTTTTGGGTAAGCTTACAATCATCCACCATTTTCAA
Source organism: Solanum habrochaites (assembly GCA_027704765.1). Classification (NCBI taxonomy): domain Eukaryota; kingdom Viridiplantae; phylum Streptophyta; class Magnoliopsida; order Solanales; family Solanaceae; genus Solanum; species Solanum habrochaites. Next base: position 61,998,968 of record JAKWJA010002495.1, on the reverse strand, counting down.
TAGTTTTAAACAGACAACTTACAAGTAATTTCATTATGATAGTTTACTTTATCGTGTATATACGAAATTTTTTTTTGATTTATGATAAATCTCTTTATAAGTAGTACTATATATCAATAAATTGTTTTGAATTTTTCTAATGATCGACTTTATCATTGCCAATGCTAGAGGTTAAAGTAGACTTGATTATTATATACAAGACTTAAATATGCATAGAATATATAATTAAGACACACATTAAGATATTATTACAACGAACTTAGATCAATGTTTAAAAAAAGAAGAGAAAATTGCAACTCATCTCATTGAACTTTTATCGATTGATATCAAAATGCTAAAAATATTAAATTCATATGAAATTATCAGAATTCAAAACTGAGAAGTGCTACGTGGCCTAGGGGTGGGCGTTCGGTACTCGATTTGGGATTATCGAATTTCGGATGCGATAATCGGGTAATTGGTACTAAAAATTAGATAAAATATCAAAATTTTAAATTTTTATTCGATAATCAGTAAATTAAATTTTGATTTGATATGGTATTCAGTAATATCCTATTGAAATTTTAGCTGATTGTATTAAAAATTACTACTATTTTTCAGTCATTTCTATTATGTGGATGCATGATATAGTAGAAGTCATAAGTAAGAAGACATCAAGAAAAACAATTTGGCACAACGAAAAAGACATGTATTTTGATTGTTTATGTTCATTCTTTAACTTTCTTCACTAGACTTGTACTAATAAGTAATGGAAATGTTGATACATGATTCAAAAAATACCAACTACCAAATGATAGTAATGTCTCATATCAAATCTAAATCCGAATATCATAATTTTGAAATTTTACTCCCACCAAGACCAGTTAAGGAATTGTAATACTACAAAATACGAACAAGATAGAGATCGTGCAATTAAAAATTAATTTTATTTTTATGGGCAAAGCAGAACAAGATTTTTTTTCTCTCTAAGCAACAACCCATGTCGATGTAACGAAAAGAAGTCACACTGAAAAAAATTGAACAAATGTGATAACTATGTAAAGACATAAACAATCAAGCAAAGGTAAAAACATTACCTGAAATTACTCCTTGTGCGATTTCTGAAGATGGAGATGTCTAGAAGAGCTACAACTTATTACAGAATAATTTTGGGAAAAAAACATTAATACAGAGGATCTCATCTATCACCATGATTTATTAATACAGATTACAAGACCGCTCATTACAATCACTTATTATAAGAAAATAACGATTATTAAAAAAATAAATTGAAACGAGTGTGACAATCAAGAATACCGTTTGAACGAATTAGATGAGAGAAATTATTGAGGAAAGAGAGCTCTTGAAATTATTTAAAAAATAAATCTTTTTGAAATAAATGTTTTGAGATAAAAAAAATGAAAAAAAATATTCTGTTTCGTTATAATCTCCTATTTTATGCCTCCTTTAATCATTATTAACTTTTTCAAATTGTTTGTTATTCAAAGTTCCCTTTTTGTTTTCAAACTAATTGACTTTTACTAATTTTTAAAATCCCTTTTTAAATAAGTGAAAATGTTAGAGAAAATGATCAAAATGGTTTTTCACGTAAGAGGGTTATTTTATATTGATTCTTAATATATTCTACATGATCTAAATGATCCTTAAATATATCAAAGGACGTTCATTTTAGTCCTTCAACCCTAAAACTAACCAAAAAAAAAAAAAAAAAACTTTAAAAAATCTGTTAGATTTAACAGATTTGCTTTCTTTCACCATTACCACCATAGACCCTTCTCCTCAACTTCTTTTTTTGGTCATTTGAGATCATGCTCTTTATCCTCGTAAAAAAAAATATACACACTGCACTCATTTCTCATCTCCATCTAAACAAAATTTTTAAACGCTTCCATTTATCATACATAAAGAAGAATAAAAAAATCAAAATCATTAAAATAAATGTAAATCAAGTAAGCATTTAGGGGGAGGATATAGCTTTTGTTTCATATAATACTTTTCAAAACTACTATTTTTCTAAGCTATTTTCAAAATTAAAGGATAAATATTGAACAGATAGAATAGAAAACAAAATGTACAAATATTCTTTGATATTTGAAGAAAGCTTTTGGTGTGCTAGAAAATTTGGCAACAAACTTGTATAGAAATGTAAAAGAGAAAAAGTTTAAAGTTAACATTTTTTTATGTTTTCAGTTTATTTTTAGGACTAAGGCCCAACATGATCCTCTTTTAATAGTAAATAAGGACCAATATAGATCACATGAAATTATTAAGGATCCACAAACGGAACCCCATAGATAAAGGATGCAAGGATCATTTGATCTTTTCCTCGAAAATGTTAATAACCTTACGTTTTTATATTTAATTGTTTATAATTTGAATGTTAAAGAATAATGCTATAGCTTATAATATTAATTATATAGATGTCGGGTGTGTTTGGTACGAAGGAATTTTTTTTTTATAGAAAATGATTTTTTAGAAAATGTTTTCCTGAAAAACAAGTAAATTTTTAACTTATTTTTCTCATGTTTGGTTGGTGAGTAGTGTTTGATTTTTGAATGAAAAGATTTTTGAGAAATATCCTTTTATTTTTTACTAACTAGAAAATAATTTTGAAGTTATTTTTTTTAAAAAAAAAACAACTTAATTTTTTCCATGATGTAGTGGTGGGGAGAGGGGGCGGGGGATCGAAGTTTCGAGGGTAGGGTGAAAAAAATTAAATTCGAAGTCCAATTTTTTTTCGGAGAAAAAACAATACTAAGTTTTTTTTTGGGGTAGGAGGCTGATAAGAAGCTATTGGGGTGGTGTGGGGTCTAGAGGGTGGGGTGAAAAATAAAATTTGAAGTTGAATTTTTCTTTAAAAATAATATCAATTTTTTTTTTGAGGGGGGGGGGTTGGTAAGGGATCGTAGTGGGGTGGGGTGGTGGGGTCGAGGTAGGAGTGAAAATGAAATTTTAAAGTTGAATTTTTTTCAAAAAAGATAAACATAAATTTTTTTAGGGATAGGGGGGGCGGGTAGAGTGAGTTGGTGGAGGGGCTGGTAGGGCTAGTATGTGGTGGGGGGGTGGGGTAAGGGAGAGAGTTTGAAAATTTTTCCTTACGTTTTGAATGGAAGTCATTATCCTTAAATTTTACGAAATGAGTTTATTGAAAACGATTGGACATTTTTCAAAATATTTGACCCAACTAAACATGAAAAAATTGAAAAATATTTAAATATTTTCCTTTATGCCAAACACAACCGTCAATTATACATTTTTTTACATAAATATAGTTTTCACAATATATGTGTGGTGTATACGAGTTCTGTAAATTTCTCAATAAATATATAAAGTATCAATAAAATTCATGGATTCTACCGAATTGTCACTTTTCATGCTAGTTTTCATTAAATATGCAATTTGAATTGTATGTTTTTTTTCCTCATAACATGCAAACCACACATGTTTAGTGAAAGCTAACAAATTTGTCCTATTCTTATATAATCTTATCAAATAATTAAATGATAGTTTATAAACAAAAAATCGAAATATTCTAAAGTGCCACATTGATAAATCACATATTTATATATTTCTTTATAAATAATTATTTTTTGATTTATAAAATTCAAATATATACAAACTTATAAAGATCCACTAGTTAACAACAGTAATAACTAATTATTCTTTAATATTGTTGACACCCAATTTTAATCCTCCATGATAGAATTAACTTTCGACTTTCTTAAATTCTAAAAAACGACTTGAAATACTGACTTTTATAAAAATTCACAAAAATATGTATATATTTTTTAAGTTATTTAATTAGTTTTTAAATACCCACCCCCCCCACCCTTTTTTTTTTTTTTTATTATAAATATTCAGTAACTATATATGTGTTTATATAATTTTTAATAATTAGTATAATTTTATAAATCTTTCGAAAATCATTTCAAAAAGATTTTGTTTATTAGTTTACTTTAAATTATAGTTAATATTTTTGAATTAATTGGTTTGATTAAGTTAATTAATTCAATTTGTTAAGCTTGATAATTAATCTTATTTAGATTTTAGCCGAATTTATTAATTTAATTCAATTTGGCTATTTCTTAAACTCCAAAATCTAACGCATCTTTAATCTTTAAGTTAACTGAAATTTGAGACCAAAATTGGCCCATATGTTCATCAAGAACCGGCCCAACTCTCTAATTCTCATACATACGCACAACAATTCGCTGCCTAGAACCAGGTAAAATCTTTTTCTTAACTTTGCTTTTGTTGAATTCCCAGCTTGATTGTTTTTCATTTATGTGTTGTTGGCTTTGTTTAGACTTCACTTTGATATTTTAATAGCCAATAATGTTTCTTATGTTCTTACTTATTGTTATAGTCATAAATCTTCGTAACTTCTTGGTTTCTATTTGTGTTACTCGTCTGAATTGGTGATGAAGGTTAATGTTCACCTTGGTTCCAGGCTTTACATTTTTTCCTTTAGTGACAAGCATTCAATTTCGTGTTTATGCATCTAAGATATCAAGTGTATTAGTTTGATTTCTTTGTTAAGAACAACTGCTTCAAACATATTCATTTGTTTTCTAATATTTTCTTCTTTGGCATGATATTGTAGCTATGCTCATGTTTATTCATAGTTGTTGATATTTGTTTAATTTAGTTTTCGGTTGTTATAAAAACGTTTATTTATTTAGCTTAAAACTAATCTTGTATTGCATTTGTAAGCTTGAATCTCTTGAACTTAAATCCTCCTTATTGGCTTTTATATGATTTAAATCCTCTTACTAATTAATCGCTTTCAATGGAGCTAAGCTTGCTTTGTATCTTGTTTAAGTAGTTGTTGCATTTAATTTTGATTAGTGAATTGCGTTGTTAGTTTGGTTTCAAGAGTCTAAACCTGTGAAGAGTGTTTGCTTTAACAGCTTTCTTTAATAGTTTCTTATTGAAATTTCAGTCAGACGTCTCCAAATTTTAGTTTTGTTTACCTTCTTTCCTCGAGTTAATGGTTGATAGGTTTCTTGAACATGTTTAAATATGGCATTCTCTGTTGTTTTGAATTTGATTTATATTAATGTCGGTTTGCTCCCCCAAACAGTGATAGATAATTACATTTGATTGTTTAACAGAATTTCAGCAGTGATAAACATGTCATTAAGAGTCTTTAAGCTTAAGTGTTATTAGTCTTTTTTCCTTTCTTTTCTTGGCATAACTCTCTTGTTTGAGTCCAATTGGACTCACCTCTCTTGCATATCCCTCTTCTCGAGTCAACGTCCTTTAGAGTCATGAAAGGAAAGTCATGTTATTGAGTTAAAATTCCAAGAAGGCAGCAGCAGCAAAAGGGGCTCAAAAAAGCTGGAATGAGAAACAAATATTTGGGTTAAAACCCGTAACTGGAAGCAGATGCGCAGTAGCCTTGTAAAGGCTGAAAATTGAAAATTTTAGACTCGCAAAAGTTCACTAAGTGCAGCAGCCTCGAAGGGCTAGAAAAGTAGCGTTTCTTAGACTTACAAAGCTTGAGAATAGCACAGCATTTTGGGTTAAAAGGCCTAAAATCAAAGCGGCAAAAGACATTATTTTCAGCCCTGAAGTGACCATTTATGGGCTGAAAGTTATCTTAATTATTGTTTATGTTTATTTACTTTGTTATTTTTGTGGGTGTTGATTAATTAACCTAAATGAATTGTTTAGAGGTTTTTGAATGACTCTTTAATTTTGTTATTTGTTTACTTTAAGTTTGAACAATTTAAACTTATTAGAATAACTTGAGAATCTTCATGTTCTTTCATAATTATTGAAAAGTTTTGAATCCATTTTTATAAGTTTTAACTAACTATTTAGTTCAAATTTCTAAATAGGATAAAATTGTCAAGTTCCTTAAAATAAATAAGTTGTCTTTTAAAATAACTTAAGACTTTGTATGAATGACTTAAGGATTTTCTATATCCTTCTTAGTTTTTAAACACAAGGTACCTGATCCATGTTTGGTGAGTTTAATTAATTGTATTGGTTCAAAACTTGACTCTGGATAAAGTTAAGTTTAGATTTATTCTGAGATTTTAGAAGTATCAAAAGATTTTCATTTTAGTTTTTCAACAAGATTTTTCAAAGTATTTAAGTTCTCTTTAAAAATTTAGCCAAACTTTTAAATGCGTCGGTCAAATCGTGTGGTTAGCGGATTCCTCTAAAGGCCTAAATCCTCCTTAAGAATTTAATTAAAACTCTTAACCGACTCCTTGATATATTTAAATTTTTTTTAAAAGTTTCTTTTTTTTTAAAATGATTTTTTAATTTTTCTAAAAAATTAAGTGGCAATTCTCAAAATTATTACATTTTCAAAAAAATTAACAAAAATTGTCAAAGTTGCGAAATCTATTTCGAAACCTATAATTTTCGAAATTGGATCGTAACAATAATTTTAAAATGACATTTTTACCCTCGTTATGCTTATTCTTACCAGAAAAAATAAAAAAAATCTAGGCCCAAACGGGTCCAGTGTTTCAGAATTAGGGTTTCATACACCTGGACTTGCCTATATAAACTGATATTCACCTCTCCATCCTCATTCATCGACGGCTTCCTCTGTTTCTTCTTCTTCTTCTTCATGAAATTTGTTAATTGTTTAGTGTTCTTTTCTTTTTCATATTTTGTTTGTTTAATTTGTAACTATTTTGCACCGATGAGGAAGACATCCCAGGAATAGGAAGTGCCGTATGACACTTTAAACAGCAGCGGCGGCGCCGTTTCCACTCTCGTTCCCATCCACCGTTGATCGGATTCCTTCCAGTCTCCGCTCAATGGTCGGGATCTGTGGCTTTCTGCTGCGCCGCTGTGTGTGTGATTTGTAACGGGTCTCTGAGGTTTCATCCATTTTTAAAATTATTTTTACTTTTATCGGTCCGATGCCACGTCGACGGTAGCAAAATGCGATGACCGAAGGTGCTACGATTGGACGAATAACAAGTTTTAATTAACGTTTCGCATTCTGATAGGAATCTGTGTATGGATTATTTTTCAATTCCTTCACGGAGCCGTTTCGTGCGATTACATCTCTTTTCTAATTTATTTTATTTTGAAGCCAGTGATGATTTTTATATAAATATTTGGAATTACCGTCTGAAAATTATTGATGTGTGATTGATTATCTGAGGCTCAGCTTTTGTTAATTATATATAAATTTAAGGACTAAAATAACTTAATATAATATTGTGATAAATCTTTCATGTTTTTCAAGTTTGAACCAATCCAAAAACAAATAGAAGGAAATACTTAATTATAAGCATTAAATTTCTAATATGTTTTAAAAAAAAATAAAATTTTGGGAGTCCATAGTATGTGTCATTTAATCTGTCCGACCCTTTTAAATATCTAATTTGATTTGGGTCGAAATGTTTCGGTCAATCTTTTGTCAAACTAATATTTAAATCTTTTGTCAATTTGAATCTCATATATAGCCTAATAAGAAACATTTTTATAAGCAACTAATATATTTTTAAAAATAAATTATTTTTAAAGATGACATTCGTTGAGTACTAAACTAACATAAAAAAAAATGAAAACTTAATTCTTTTACCTTTGAATGTGCACAACTCCAAAACTTACAAACAAAATTTCTCGGAGTCCTTGATTTTATCATTTTACAATACTCTTTGTATTTACAAACGTCCGGTTCAATGGAATATACAAACATTTCGAAGAGACGTGACTATCAACAATAATCAAAACATAAAGTATAAAAAGTAGAAAAAAGTGCATATACAAATATTTTGAAGTGGACAACTTAATTCTTTTACCATTGTACGTGAAATCATTGACATTTTCATTTTACAGTACTCTTTGCATTTGAAAAACATTTGGTCCAACTGAATATATAGACTTTCCCAATTGTCGATACATAACTATCGAATTTCAAAATTTAAAATATAAAATATGAAGAGTAGAAGACTAAAGAAAAAATGTGGAGGGTATAACCCATATTTATGGTTGAGGAAAGAGATATAGCTTCATGTAAGAAAGAAAAAGATAAAAATTTACGTGAGCAAAATTAACAAAAACAAATTTATAATTCACTCATTTGCAGATGAAAGTGACTTTTTTGTGCGTGTCTTTAAAGATCATCTTATTTAACGTTTAAGATTCAAAAAGTACCCATTTTAATATCAAACCCACAAATAATCAGCTAGGTAAAAAGAAAAATAATTAGATACAGGCGAACCCAAAAAATAAAGCTTAAATCTTTTCTATTTTGACGTAAGAGCAACATAGATGATTGGAGGGATTTTATTTTAACAAGTACTCTCTGGTTTTTATTTTATATGTTATTATTTTAAATTTTACGTGAATAAGAAATTAAGTAAGTTTATTATTTATTTTTTTTCAAAGTGAACTTTTCAGTCAATAAATATAAATTAGTTTATTTTGATTAATTTAACCAATCAATATAAATTATTCATTTAGTTTTTCTATGTTGGTTAAATATATTTTTTTAAAGCTATTACTCTTTTTGTCCACTTTTATTTGTCATGTTACGTTTTTCAAAAGTTAATTTGATTAATTTTCAAAGTTAAATTAGATTATATTAATTTAATATTTTAAACAAAAAATTTAGATATTCAAAAACTATACAAAGAGTAGTATAAATTGCAATTTTTTGCATATCAATATGATGAAAAAATACATCATAAAATGTTAATCAAAATTTTTATCGTTTAAGTCTATAAAAGGAAATCATGAAAAATAAAAGCGGACGGTGAGAGTAACTCATAAAGGTAAAATAGGAAAATATTATAATTTATACATTGATTTTTTATGAAATACTCTCTTTGTTCCTAATTACTTGTCCACATTTCCTTTTTTAGTATCCCTAATTACTCGTTCATTTTGACAAATCAAGAAAGGACAATTCTTTTTACCTATTCTATCCTCAATTAATTATTTTGAGAAAGTTGAAATTTCTTGAAAATATTATGTTCTTAATTCATCCACTTAATAATTAATAGGGATAAATTGGTAAACTCATGATGTCAATTATTGATTTCTTGATAGCTGTGTCCATTCAAAAATAGATAAATAATTAAAAATTAAAAAAATAATAAGTATTATGAACCAAATATTTATAGTAAAGATGTCATATAAAAAGCAACGGAGAAAGTATAATCCAGATACAATTTTGACTTGATCAAAATTAATATTTAAAAATTCTAGTTCCACGACTCTTCCTACGTAGAGTTATTCTAGTGGAAAAATATATTCCAAATTGGCTTTGCTGTGATTTTATTCAACGTTCTGAGTGTCCAAATAATGACGATAAGTGTATTTTATCAGAATAAAAAAAATAGGTTTTTCTCTTGGATAGTGTATAAATAGTAGTAGCAAAGTATTTTGTGATTTCATTCATAATCCAACTTAACTATTCATTTTTAACCATGGAAGACCCCCATTGATTTTGGTTTTACGGCTTTCTGGGCCAAAGTTTTTTGTTGGTATGAGAGGTTAAGAATTGCATTGGCTTAAAAGTGAGTGCATATGAAGGGAAACAGAAACATATTTGATTAAAAGTCCTTTGCATTATAAAAAATTTCCTGTTTTGATCATAATGGCAAGCCCATGCTGAGACTATTTCATTCTTGAGTATTGATCAAGTTTGCATCACAAAATATCCTTACTTCTTCTGCCTCATATGATGATCCCAAGCCCAGATTTTGGGCTGACTATATTGATAAAAAGGTATGATTGTGTTTGTATATATTAGTAATCGTAGTATTGTTTTTGTAGTTTCTTATCTTTCATCATTTGTTGATTACTATCTCGATTATCGTAGTATTTTATTATTATTTATTGTTTGTTGTACTTTTATTATAACAGAAGTAGCCCCTCCAATTCCGAGATAAAGATAAAGTATGTACACACTTTACTTTCCTCAGACCTCACTTTGTTAGGTTATACTGGTTATATTGTTGTTCTTGATAAAGATGAGATCTGTGTACACTCTATCCTCCCAGACCCTACTTTGTTAAACTATATTGGTTATATTGTTGTTGTTCATAAAGACGTGTTTTGTGTATACTCTATTCTTCTGAGACACCGCTTTGTGAGACTATATTGGTTATGATGTGAGACTATATGTTGTTTGTTGTACTTCCATTACATCAAAATTTGCCTTTCCATTCTTGAGGTGAAAATAAGATTTGCGTATACTCTCCTCAAACCTAACTTTGTGAGATTACACTAGATTAGTGCTGGCAATTTAAGCCCATTTTTCATTGATGCCGGCCCAATAACCCTTCAAATTATGGGTGAAAGAGTGATTTTAAATAGGGTAATATTTGGAATTTATACCATATTTTTACCCATAAATATGGTATATATGGGAGTAAAACGTTGTAAAACATTTTTTGGGGGTATTGACAAGTTTGCTCCCAATTTTCAAAAAAACTTTCTGGTTACCCAAGTTTTAAAAGCGCATTTCAAAACTGTCATTAAGGGGGTTGTACATTACTGGGTGCTTAACCCCCCAAAAATCAAACCCAAACATTTATCTCAGATTTTTGGAAACTTATAAACCAGACTCAATAAACTCGGGTTCAACTTCGGGTTTTTTTTTGTTTTTTTTGGGTTTCTTAGGATAGGTTTTTTGGACTTTTTTCGATAAAGTATTATTATAAAACCTTATAATTTACTTGGTATTCAAATATTTTTTTAGTCTACAAAATGAAACACTATCTAGTTATTCTCAAGAATCTTACAAAAAAATATGATGATTAATGACCACTGAAAACTATCCAACCAAAAAAATAATAATTACGAATCGTTTTAAAACAAAATATGCAATTACTCAGTTCATAATAACATTGATCATTAATTTAAAGTACTAAACTTATGCTAAAATAACATACTTAGTAAATATTCGTTCCATGACCCCTAACCTAGTACCACACCCCACCAGTCAAATTCGGGCTCCTATATGTAATTCATGATGCCCCACACACCCACTCTTTGTAAATTAAAACAAACACCACAGATTCAATATTTTATCATTTTAATGTGAATTGATTTTCTTTTTTGACATTCGTATTAATTTGATGTTATTAAACTTTATTATAATTACAACATGTATGAACTATAATCTATATTAGCGGTCATTCAGAATTTCTAACTTCCAACAAACACTGACACACACACAATATATTTAAAAGATCAAAACTAAGAAAAAGATAAGAGATATTTAAAAATTAATTAAAGTAAGTTTAGTATTTTACGTATAAAAATCAAATTTAGATATTATTATATTAATGTCGGGTTGGTTTGGTTTCGGGTTGATTTTTTTATTTATAATCAAACCAACCCAAATAGAAATCGGGGTTTTTTTATCCAACACCAAAACCAAGTCAAATCAAAATACTAGTCGGTTTTTTTTATTTGACTCGGTTTTGCGGTTTGGTTAGTTGGTTCGATTTGTACACCCACTTCCATTATGGGTCCCTATATATTTCAACTCTGACCATACAACCTTACGTTTCCCAAAAAATATAAAAGTTTATTTTTAAAAAATATTTTACCACTTCAAAATTTCGTTTTTCACCCCTACCCTGAACCCCCTCCCCACCCAACCCACACACTAGCCCCCCACTCACACCTCAATAAAACTACATAATTGAAGTTAGTTTTTAAACAATATTTTCAACTTTTGAAATGCTCAATTTTTTAATCCCAAATTTCGCCCCCCCATCACCCCCACCACATTCCTGCACACCAAAAACCAAAAACCGTTTGTTTTAAACCAAAATCTTTTCACACTTCACCCAATAAGCACCTACCCCCCCTGTTTGATCCCACCACCCCCCACCCCCAACACCACAGTCATCGTCCCCTCACCCCCCAAACCACCCCCACCCTTCAAAAGTATTAAGTTGTTTTTTAAAAATGTTTTAACTTATTTTTGTCACCTACCCTGGAACTTCCGTCCCCTATCAGCCCCCTCCCCCCCAACTTCGAAATATTTTTAAAAAGTTTTTTTTTTACTTTTATAATAAAATAAAACTAAATAAAGCATTTTCAACAGACTTCATCTAAAAAAAATATTAAAATATTTTCTCCACATTAAATTTAAGTAAAGAACTATTTATTAATGAAATATGGATAAACTAGTATTTTACCCAACTCATTTTTACCCATATCAAATATGGGCGGGTTGAAGGATTACACATTTTATGTTTATCCATTTTCAACCCGCCCACATTTGACCCAACCCGCTCATTTGCCACCACATACACAAGATATAAAGTTGTTGATAAAAACAAGGAACAATTTCTCTTTTACTTCTACTGATTCCTTTACTAGTTGTGGATGTTTGCAGATATATATGACAGGAAGTAGAGTTTGGAGTGTTAAAGGTGAAGATCAAGAGGAAGCAAAGAAGAGGAGAATAGAAATCTTCAAGACATTGGAAGGAGAGCTTGGAGACAAAACATACTTTGGTGGTGATGAAAAATTGGGTTTTGTGGATGTGGCTTTGGTTCCTTTCACTAGTTGGTTTTATTCTGTAGAAGTATGTTGTTTAAAACAAAAGCTCTAAGTAGTGTATGAGAGTGAATTTATTGGGAAAAGGGCTAAATTCATCCCTTACTATGACTAAGGTTTAGCCTACATCCTTGTACTATAATAGTTAACAAGACACATCCTTTAATCATTAAAATGTAACAAATCAGACTTCCATCTATCCAGTTAAAAATAGGAACGTTGCTTTTAAAAAAAGTGATTTATCTTCATCTCCCTAATTTGCCCTCTCAAATATGTCTTCATCATCTTCCCATATTCAGCAACACCCAAAACAAATGATGAACTCATTTTTTTTACACTTCACAGAATACTCCAGACTCTAGAGCATTTGTTTCTTTTCCCAAAAAAAGGGCGAGAGAGGAGAACCATACACAAAACGAATCATTGACAATTTTTGAGTTTTTTTTATTCGCAATATAAGCCCCAATTTTCATTTTCAACTAAAGCCTCTTCATTCTTTTACCACTAGTATTGTTGGATTGCTATATAACAACTAATCGGCCCCATATCGATTAGAAGTTTAAGTGAGTTATCGTCCCCGCTCACGTTCTGTATTATCGTCTTCAAGTCACCGTTATAGCATGTCTTTCGCTTTCCCCTTTGCGGACTTTAACTACCCCATCCCCCCTCACACAACCCCACCCCCCCCCCCGAGCCAACCGGCCCGCCCCATGGTCCGAACCCCACTTCACCCTGCCCCCACTGCCCAAACAAATCACTAATAACTTGGTATACCCCCACCCACAACACGCGCCACACATTGCCCCCCCACCCCCCCCCCCCCCCGCCCCCCCAACAAACCCACACAACCCCCCACCCCACCCACCACCCACCTCTGCGACGCCGCCAAAAACTCCTGGATCTTTAGTCACATCAAACGTACAAGTCCACCCCCAAGACACCACACACTACGCAAAACAACAGCAAAGTCTAAGTGTAATTAATCATGAGTAAAGCCTTAAACATTTCATAGTTCCAGCCCAAGAAACATAACAAATGAAAAAACAAAAACTAGTACACATATAAAAAAAAACCAAAGATAAAATGTATTTTCTTCAAATGTTGGCAAACTTATATAGAGAAAGGCTCTGACGTGTTGGCTGGCTGAGATGTACCTCTTCTAACCTGGAAATAAGAATTAAATATTAAAATATGAATCTAGTTATACCAAGTAAGCGACAATAAAACATAACTAAATATGAAATATGTGAATAAATTTTACAGGTTGCTTTCAACATTTCGACAATGATGCTCCTCCGACCATTGAGGAATCCAAACATGAAGGTAGTCCGCGATTTGAATTTCAATGTCATGTGCAGGAGAAGCTTGCAAGTTTATGTTGTGGCCGGGTTTTTACCACATATTTACAACAACTGCTTTTGTTTCCGTTTGAACTATCCTACTAGGAACCCTGGTTTCATATTGCTTTCTTTCTAATTTTTTGTTTCTTTTTCTTCTTATTATTCAAGTAAGAAGGTGGGATAGTGGAGAGGAGTCGGGACTTAGGCCATAAATCAGGGGGCCATTAATGGGTACTTTGAAGCTCCATCAAATTTTTTGTACGTATCAACCTTGTAGCAATCATCAACATAGTTTAAAAACCTATCATTTTCACCCAAACGAGGATAGAGTCATGTTTACAAGGAACTCTGATAATTCCCATTGTTAAAAAACCGGTTTATTATATAAGTAAACGCCAATTAGCATTCGACAGGCCCATCCCTCATTAGTTCCAATGTTCGACCTTTTGGGAATTTAATTAGCGCCTTTCTTCATAGTTTTGGCCAACTTTTCGAATAGTAGGCAAAAACATCACTCAAATTCCATTTTTGCTTTCTCCCTGTTAGCATTAAGCATCTTGTCTATGAGCAAGTGCCTTATGGTCTCGAGAGAAGTTAACAATTGGTGTATCTCTTGCATCGAGAATAAACTTTATTAAAAAACCTCACATGGTTGTTCAAAAGAAGTCACATTAGGAAGAGGCGAGAAATGGTGATCTTGACCTTTCCACTAGGCACTTTAGTAGAAAGAAAGCAATGCATAAGGCATCTTATATAATTCCAACCCAATCAGTCATACAGCATTCAAACCTGTCAACAGTTGTTGCTAAAGCTTGCTGCCAAAGAGCATTTTTAAAGACATTCCAGAATATCCAGCTGCCTGGAAATTACATTGCAAATGTCGCACACAAAAATTAGGAGACAAACACCAGGCAACACTAAATCAAAAGCTTCAATAAGCCCTTTGCTTATCTGACAAAAGTTCACAAGTTATTGCTCTTCAACCTCCAGATTATTCATCACGTAAGGTTAAGAACCATTCATATTTCCTTATTTTTTCCGATTAGGCATAAGGCTCTTGAACGAGTTATGATTTCCATCCAAAAGTACAGCTGATAGCAATTGTGCCCCATACATAGTATTCTTCAGCCCAATCCATCGACCCAATCCACTCTTTCGACAAACCAGCCTGAAATCTGCTTTACAAGCTGCAAAAACAAATATAAAACCTCTGAAATCGCATTGGCTATTCGGGAAATCTCATTTGGAGGTTGTTTAAGTGAAATGAAAACAGAAGTTCCAGGATTGGTGCTAATAATTCATTTGCAATTCATCATAATATGCTCAAATGATCAGTTATATCTAGTCGATTTCATTTCTGCAAGTGCTTTCCTTTGCCCCCTTCTGGCTGATGCCTAACTCACATGCCCAACTTTATTCCTACTAATGTATCCCTGAAGTCTGATGTTTTCAGTTCTTATTTGACTTAACACTATTCAACATACTCTTTGCAATCCAAGTAGAATTGTTGGTTTGTGTTATCGTCCACCCAAAACAAGTATGCTCGGAAACATCGTCTTGATTTTGAAAAGTAATATATCCCTTTGCATTAGAGATCCAAATATCCTCCCTTACAAGCATTAGTCTGCATTTGCGCCTTGCTCTTTCTCTGTCATCTTTGTCCACCGAATTGATTTCCTATTTTGGCTTGACTTGCAACCACGGCTTCTTGAATTCCTTTTGTTACCAAATTCATTCCCAACTCTTAATCAGGATTAAAGTCACCATTTTTGGTGTTGATTCGGCGAACGTTACAATATTCAAATTCGAGAATCGCAATCGCTATTCAAAACTCTTTGTATCATAAAAATTCTACACAATCTGAGTCACCATCCTCATTGGCATATTTTATGATTTCTCACTAACATAATTTGATTTGCGTCACTTTTTTTTTTCACAGTTATATGGATTCTCAAAAGAGTCAACAGACAGGATCAACATTTTTTGAAAAATAACATTATCATCCTCCTCCAAAGAATAGTCAGATCATTAAATCCTCATCGTTCAAAATTCATCATCTGTGCCTCGTGTCATTTACCCAGCAAATAATTCTTTTTATCTCATTGACCCCCTTGATTATCATCATGATAAAAATTCAAATGTTAAAATATATCTCAAACTACTCTATCCGTTGGAATGCATAGTACAACTTTAGCGGCTTCTCATATACTCCCCCACTAATCGAGCTTATAGAGTTTAAACCATTATTTGTGCCAGAATACCACAGATTCCTTGTCATAAAACCACATTGTTCCGCCATATTCTAAAATCTATTATATTATATCATTGCAAGGTCGACATAGTCAAAATATGCGATTTTTCCACTATGTAGCCTTTGTCGAACTTGCACATATGATCCCCATGATGTACGTTCATTGTGAAAAATGATGACTCATTATAGAATCGGCATATTATATCAAGTTTAATCACGACGCCCGTAAAAATGGTTATGTTTTCAACATATAAATCCAAATCTGAAATACATAAAGCCAACAAAGAACTACAAGTTAATTATAAGGATATCCATACAAACTCAAACTTTATATATCAATAAAAAATTAATATAGCCTTTAAAATCAATATATTTCAACTCGATATGAAAGCATTGTAAATTATATTTAAAATGCTTAAAATGTCTTGAAAATGATAGTACCTAGTTGGGGATGGACGATCGACCGCTAAACTTCGAATCGACATTGTTCCAGTTAGTTGTTGTGATGAAACCCACAATAATCTATTATTTTAAGAATGAAGATGTTTGAGTTCGAGAATAGAAAATGGCAAATATTTTCGAATAAAAAAAAAGTAGAAATAGTCAAGATTTTTACTCCTGTACCTTGGGTTGTTGTTATCACCCTTAGACAGTTTAACTCTTGTTGAGAGAAAATTTGTTCTTGATCTGCTTTTGTGAGTTAAAAAAAAAAAAAGAAAGAGTTTCAATCTTTCTTGGTATTGCGAATATGGAAGATGTGTGAGAAAGATTTGAGAGGGGCAAATTTAGGGAGATGGGGAGGGGGAGAGGAAAAAAAAACCCAAATTCACTTTTGAAAAAAGCATGTTACTTTTTAACTGGATAGAGGGAAGAAGTCTGATTTGTTACATTTTAATCTAAAAGGATTGTTTCTTGTTAACTATATATGTACAAGGGGAATGCTAAACCTAGTCATAGTTAAGGATGAATTTAGCCCCGTTTCTCGAATATTGTGTAAGTTTATGGGCACGTGAACCCATGTTTTTTCCCGAAATTTTAGATAACTTGTACTGTGACATAATCTCTTTGCATCAGTAAGTATAAGCTCTATATGAGATCAATTTGATATTCTTAAAAAGTTTTATAACTAAAGGTTAATAGTTCCTTTATATATGATTTTTTTTTATTGGAACTGAGAAATTTTGGCACAGAATGGGAGCAAAAGTCGTGTTCAAAACTTCAAGTTTCAAAAGTCTTTCTCAAGTCGAGCAGATTTTTAGGCTTGTCCAAAGAGGCTCAAAATTACAATTCGTTTCGAAGAAAATCTCTCCTTTTTACCAAGAATCATTGCTCCTATTAATCCCTCAACATAATATACTCAGAAGTGAAGTGAGGGAGGAACTTCTTTTTCATTATTCATCAAAGAGCAATAGTTACACAACATTGATCAGTAAGCTCTATAGATTTCCTACTTGGGACCTTGCTAGCCAATAAAAAAGTTTGGTGTACAAAGCATTCCACGTTCATGCACCACTTGTTGCCAACTTCGAACATCCGATATTGAAAGGAGGGATATCAATAGGCAAAAAAAGACAGAGCGAGACAACTTACTGTTGACCAAAGCTCCCTTTTTGACCTGCATAGCGGATGCCACAAAAAATGAAGACCTTCAGGTTACAAAAATGTAGCCTTGGGATCATGGAGTTCGGTAAATAAAATGAATGCACTGAGGACCCCACTGTGAGACTTTATGTATCATGGAACTTGATTGCAAAAGAGAAGTAGGCTTTTCACCCTTGCTACGTAGGAGGAAAGAACCGGTTGAGATTGAAGTACGTTGTAAAACTCTCGTTTGTTATCACTCTCGAAAGTTTGTGAAACTTCACCCACCAAGGCATGCCCCGGTCTTTCTTTGCTTTCTCCACATCCAGTGTGTTGTCGAGAAACACAGCAATTATTAGCCCCACCATTGGAGGCGATGTGAATATGGTGTTGACAAATGCATTGAACTGCAAAGCAAATGCAAACATTTCAGCCAGTTTAAACAAATACCTAGGTAACTCACAAGTGGGGTCTGCGAGGTAGAGTCTATGCAGACTTACCCCCCCAACGTATTAATTACAGATGCAGGTGAGTTTAAATAATAGTACTACTCACCATCCGGCATTGGTTTTGAACAAGCACCATGACGAGCTTGTGGATACCAATATTCATTGAAAAATTGTGGAATTGATATCCCGGAGGAAAGATATAGTCCGTTATTATGAGATTCCTCATACAATTCAAATTTGTGAATTGAAGAAATGACAATCCAACGGAGCCTGCAGAAGTGAAACCAACTTTACTATCTGGAGAAAATCACAAATAAAACTATGTTATCTGAAATAATAGCATACCTACAAGTCCAAACAGAACACAATACAGTGCAGCATATATCGGGAAAGGTATCGATGCAAAAACAGCCCCCCCAAACTCCACTGATACAGCAAGCAGTCTTTATTAAAGTGCAGTCTAAAACATCTCGGTATTTCTGAAAATTCAACATAAACACTGGAAAAAATAGCAAAGGAGGAAACAAATTAAAAAAACAAAAAAAGTGTTTAGGAAAAATATTCTACTTGATAGAAGTGAATGTTACTGCCTGCCTAGAAAAGAATATCATGAACCAGCCAGAAATTTGAACAACTCTCCGATTCCCACCGAGTCCACTCCAAGAAGTCCCACGTTTTCTCTGACAAATGAATTGCGATGGTTACTTCTCACCTATAAATATCCCAAACACAGAGAGGGCTAGTATTGTGGATGCTGAATTTCTACACGGAAACGTGGAACGGAACCAGTGCAGTTCCAAATAGTCATCAGCAATATGCCCTATACCCTGCAAAATTATACCTAGACACACTAAATATTGTGTTTTAAGAAAATAATGAATTTGACCAAAAGTACCCCAGTAATGACATAGAACAACTTTAAAAGAGAATTGATTTTTACAGTTATGAAATTATTGGCGACAAAATATTAGTACCAATTAGGAAGTAGGAATTAAGAAAAGCTACCTGCCATCCAATGCCACGGCTTAGTACATAGGCAGGAGGTGGAGTGGCAATTGCCAGACGAGATGCTGCCATATAAGCTCCCGTTGACTGCACATAGTTAGAGTCAGAACATCCAATTTTAAGAAAACTTTCAAATAAAAAATCGAAGCACAGAAAGACAAATTTGACTAAGTACTGATCGTTGATTAACTATGCCTCAATCCAACAGCAGTTTGTAAAATATACTCCTTAACTAAATCATTTCAAGTCAGTTTGCAAAATGAATGAAGAAAAGAAGCAGGACTGTTAAGTACCTCAACCATTGAGACAACAACTGCAGACATCATAGCAAAAGAATGCCCCGCTGCAAACGTAGGAGGACCCCACTGCAGGGGATATGGGAATTTGAACCTGAAATTATATAGCAAAGGGAAGTTCAAAAACATTGGGGCACATCAATAATTGTATTTTAAAAGAAAACCAAGCACTAAACACACCATGGAGCAGTAGAAATGAGATTTGCTCTATCAGTGCGGCAATTATGTTGAGTTAAAGCATGTTTGCCATGGTACGCCCCACTAGCCGTCAGAATAATGGAATATATCCAGATAATGGAAACACAAATCAAAACAGGGAATC
Organism: Solanum habrochaites; assembly: GCA_027704765.1. Lineage (NCBI taxonomy): Eukaryota > Viridiplantae > Streptophyta > Magnoliopsida > Solanales > Solanaceae > Solanum > Solanum habrochaites. Next base: position 61,979,220 of record JAKWJA010002495.1, on the reverse strand, counting down.
GCTCGAAAATTGGAAAATCCCTCATTGGTTTAACATTCTTTAGATACTGCAAAAACATATGTGTTACTTGAGTGAACTCAAGCGAGTATGAGTGAGAAATGTTCCATTATTTTAAAGCAACACTTACTTGTGACAAACCAATGACCAACAATAGCATTGGAAGCCCAATTTCAATGCAATTCCCTAACTGCAAATATGAGGAAACAATTCATTAAAAGAGAAAAAAAATAAAGAGAAGCCTTATAGAACTTTAAAAAGCATCAAAGGAAGTTCCAACAATGGTGAGACAAGTGGCTTCCCAGTGTGAAAGTGGCAAGAACTACTTACTGCAGGAAAACCTCGCTGAAATAAGCCGAAACCAACTAATCCCACAACAGGTGCCATCCCAAGGGGACTGAAAAACCTGTAAATGAGCAGCAAGCCAGTCAAGAATATGACCAAGTACTTGCTCTATTTAATTGAGCAATAAAATAGCAGTATCATACCGTGAGAAGAGCCCCCAAACTTGGCTGTATCCCAAAATAATTTGAATGCTAGCTGCAACAATTAAAGCTCCTTGAATAGCTCGCATTGTATGTACAAATCTCTGCGGAATAGTTGAATCCTTAAACATCTTTTCGTAGAAGATTATGGGTACAATATGAAAAAGAACTAAAGTACGGATCGATATATCTCAATTGACCAGGTTTACAAAACCAACGCAGCCTTGGCAGTACATAATATTAATGATGCAATAAGGATTGTTTTCAGATCAATCACCGGAGCAAACTATAGAAGAAGTATAATTGTGTGCACATGATGGAAGAAGAAAAACAAATAAAAGCTCACGTTGCTGAATGTGCCAGTAATATCAGTCTAAAAAAAGGACTAAATGGTGCGTAGCCATTTTTAAAGCCATCAAATATTTTAAGCCTTACAAAAGAGTCTGCTGATCATTGAACAATATGATTGAGAAGTGACCGAGTACCGCGAGCACTTACTACATGTGGATCACTAATTCGTTGGAGATGTGAGTCGCTAATTATATAGACTATAGGAATGACATATGCAAAGGAACCTCCAACAACAGCGGGCAACCGAGTTCCAAACAATGCTTGGAGAAGTGTATTTATTCCAGCCACAAAGAGTAGCGTTTGTATAACCCTTGCTTTGTCCCCCTGAATAGAGAAATGACAGATCTTTTTGATGAGTAAATGAGCTTGAAATTTCACTGCTTACTGCTAATACAGAGATATCAGTTCTTTCCACTGTTGCACATGGACTGTGATACATATGATACGATAATATAGGATCAGCTGACATCTGATCCGCCCATCAAGGGTACAAGCGTGAGGGATAATCACACTTGTGCCAGCACAATATGTAATTTCGAAGGCTAACAACGAGGGGTAACTGAAGATAAGAAAAATTGCTTTAGTAAATAACAATGGTGCATAATGATGACACTTCCATATGACTGTGTATAATGATGAGCTAGACAGGACAGTTAAAAACAATAATAAGTACTAACAACAACTAAAACTACTAGTACGCCTCAACCCAAGCAATTTAGGGGGCGGGACTGTTCAAAAAGAAACGAAAAGAACACGCATAACCTATTAAATATTTTGAACTTTTCTATACTATCAATAGTTTCCCCATGTTTAATACACAATAATCTGCACAAGAAAAGTTTATATTTGTCGCAAAAATTGAATAATCAGACGAGTTCCAATGTTAAATGGCACTCATGTGTCAGCATTCTTCTAAAAAACAACTGATTAGAGATTAACTGAGCAAAGATCTCATCAGCCATTAGACCTCCAAAGTCTTGAATAGGCTACATTATAACAAAGTCGTACACTGCAATACCAACCAGAAGAAACCATCTTTTGTTAAGAAATGCTAGGTAAGTGATCTCCTCTATCAACCCCAAAAGCCCAAAATAAGCAAGATAACAGTCATAAACAGGAATTAAAATGTCAAAGTTCCAATCTTTAATACAACAAAAGAAGAAACATCAAAAGCCCAAGAATGAGCAAGATAGCACTCATAAACAAGAAATAAATGTCAAAGTTACAATCTTTAACACAAAAAAGATTTTTTTTTTTTTTATCAAAAGCCAACCAACCAACATTCACAGTACCCCATTTTGAACCATCAAACAATTAGTAAAGACAATTAAAAATATCACCTTTATAGGCACACAAAAACACAAGAACCCCAAGAATTTTCCCAAAAGTTGCCAACTTTGAAATGTTAAACCTTTCTCTCATCAATTCTTAAATGGCCCCCATGAGCCCATCCTCCCTCTCCCAAAGGGAGTAATAAACAAAACAAGAATGTCCCCCAGTATTGATTTTTGCACTATTCCAAAAAACTAAAAACAATGAAGACACAACGCAAGTTTAGACCAAAACATGAAGCAAAACAAAAAAAAAAGACGAGAAAAATCCCATGGAGGATTAATTAGAGTCTATGACAGTTACTTCAAGTCTTGAAGTTGTTCCCATTGGAGGATGAGAACTTATCAGCCATGTCATGGTTCTATTCTTCCTCTTCACAGAATCAAAACAAGAATATAACATAAAGAAGAAAGAATATTAACACACACACAATAAAAAAAAAAAACTCTAAAAAAAATAAAAGAGAGAATATTTGTGAAGAAGAGAAAGAAAGCAGAGAACTAAGAACAAAGTAAAGCACAAGACAGCAGCAATAGCACTAACACTATAACCCCCCAACCCCACAAGTTCAAAAGAGAAAAAATACATTAAAAAATAACTAACAAGAATTTTACAAGGAATAAATGTCCCTCAATATATATTATTTAAAAACAAACATTCACATTATAGGGTATTTGACTATGAAAATTGTGAGTATTTTAAAAAATAATTTTTTTTTCTTCAAAAATTTCATGATTAAACACTTCATCATCTCACTGTGATTTTACTAACCTGAGTTAAAGAAACTAAACTGCAAATAGAGCTTTTTTAGTCTATTTTTTTGAAAGTTGTTAAAAAAAAGGGCCTGATTATAGGTTTATTACAGAAATGCCATTTTGTTGTTGTTGGGTCCCACTGAGTCAAAACTAAAAAAATGGAATGGTAAATTTCATGTTCCATCTTCTACTGTGTCTCTTTAATTTTTGAATTTTGAAATGTGAAATTCTGTTAAAGGTCTCTACTATTAAGTAGAGTACTATTTTAGCTACTTAATGCCAATTTAATTAGATAATTTTATTTTGTGTGACCCCCTTTTTTTTGTTTCAAAAAAGGTGGACAACAGTTCGATTTGCCTTTTATAATACCATTAGATGTTGAAATCTGATTTTTATATGTTTAATTACATTTAGTTTATGTATGTCAAAAGAAAATTGTGTGTATACTTTGAAATTTTTTTTTAAAACGGATAGCATAACATAATATAAAAGAAATACTGTAAATAATATTTAGCTAACGTTTGGCCATAGATTTCCAAATATTCTTGATAATATTATTTGGGTGAAGTTTTATCATGTATTTGGCCATAGTATTTGAAAAATATATTTAGTTTTTTTAGAAAAATATGATTATACCCTATGAGTTTTAAAAAAATATCAAAATTAATCATACGGGATTGTAATTATACGAGCTCTTATGGGATCTTTATTACAACAAGAACAAGCTAGTGTCATGACACTAGGCAATGTGGTAAGTAAGTGACGGGCCAACAGATTCATTTCAGTACCATCGGGAAGTAGTACAAAAACACATGATTTGTTGTCTTGAGCAGATTATTCATCATTTTATCAATAACCATTATTATCAGTCAAGATTCAAAATATTTCATCACTAGTATGGAATGAACGTAAAAATTATGTAATACAATGTAAGCAATAACTATAGATGGTGTTTTGTAAAAGATGAAATTTTAATTTTTAAAAGATTCCAAATAATAAGATTTGACTCAAATACTAGAAAATACTAGTATTTGAAAAATTGAAATATTTGCCAAATAATAACAAAGTGCATAAACAATTATTGCCAAGTTTTTCCCTAAATATTATTTAGACAATCTATGTCAAACGGGTCCTTAGTTTTGTTTTTTCAGGATCCAAAATAATCAATATTGACCAAAAATATGAAAAGCTTTATATTCTCATTAGTGGTTATATATTCTCATTAGTGGTTATGCATCTTTTATTTTATTTTTTTTATAAAAAATTGTATGATATTTTTTACAATTGTAATATTTGTTTTTCTAAAAAATCCTATTAGATGTTTGAAGGGGGGAGGATGGATAAGGTGAGGGATGAGAAACAGTAATAAAATTGAAACCCCGTCAATGATCAAGTTAAATTTTTTATGAAGGAATATAAAAGAAAAATATCATTTTGGGGGAGCTGAGAGTTGCACACGATTTAAGTCCAAATTCTAAACCACTTTTGTAATTAGAAGAATTCTGTAAAGGGGGTGGTTTTCCCGGTATTTTTCCCTAGTTGTGCCAAAAAAAGAAACATTAATGCCTAAGCGTGTGTCAGTTTCGGAGTTGAATTTCTCCTAGCAAATTAAAAGATAGTGTTCATTGACATAAACGTGTCTGAAAATGGAATTGAAAAACAAGTTTGAAGCATTTTGTAAAATTTGGAATGAACTCCAAAATGGATTTGTAATTTTTATAATAAACACAAAATTTAAAATAAAGTAAAAAATATATAAAAATTCTCGTGATCAAACGACTTCCAACTTTTTAAAATTCTAATTTTGTAAATGAACATAGACATATGTCTCACATGTAGCCAATTAGTCAGTATTTGAAGCTCTAAGGTCCATCCATATAAATCTTGTGTACACCCATTAGAATTCAAACTATCTACTCTAATTAGGGTATTAGATTCAAAAAATCTCATAAGTACAAATTTAAGTGGAAAATTAATAATTTTGCAGATTGGTATTGGAAGGACAAAAACATTTTTTTTTGTGGGGAAACATAAGATATAGAAAAAAACAAAAATGGTGGGGAAATTGTAATAATAATATCTATACTGGTTACTATAAATTAAGGTATCTTATATGCTTTTTGTAGGTCATCATCTTTGAGAAAATGGAAAAATCATTAATCAATCTTTTTGGTTTTTGTGCATAGAATTAGATAACAAATCAAGTATTATATCACTACACTTTCAGTTACTGATAAATTTATATTGTAGGCATAACCTTTATAATTTTGGGGTTAGACTCGTGCTAAAGTTATTTTTTTAAAGATAAATCTTCCGTGATATAGATATCAATCTATTGAATATATATATATATTTATATATATATAATATAGTATCGATATATATTCTCATTTATCTTTAACACCTTAAAACTTAGAAAGAACCAGTCAATGAATCATCGCCAAACTTTAATGTTTTTTATTTTAATTTATCTGTCTTATTTATTAAAGTCATTTAACACGCATACTTTTTTTTGGCAACTTCCTTTTACTTCGTATCACGGATCCAAAAATGTCCTCTACCAACTACGTCTACCTCACCCTAGTCGAAAATACGCCACACGGCCACCAAATCATGGATTAATTTTAGGTTAGTAGAATCAAGGGATCAACAGAATTATACCCGATATCTCAAATTGAAAACGTCTTGTAGAGTCTCACAAAATTTCATGTCTACAACTTTCATTCAAAAAAATGCTCTTGTAGTCAATACTTTGGTTCAAAATGTCCCTATAGTTACTAAAATGGGTCATAAATGCCCTTTATCGAATAAACATATATTTTTTTCTTTTTAACCAATTTTTCTTCTTAGTTAAATTATGAAAAAACTATATCTTGTTTTCTTTCTTTTAAAATCATTTTGTCAATATTAAATGTAAGGAAATTTTTTTTCTTCTCTAATATTTTATCCATTAATAAAATACTCATGCACCCATAATCAACACTCCTATTATGTTAGGTATACTCTTAATAGTATACCATCATTATTATATTTACTTATAGACAGATAGAAATAATTATAATAAAATAAGACATATTCATTTCATTTTTTAAATGAAGATAAACAAAATCTAATTTAAAAAAATAAAGAAGGTGCTAAAAGAAAACTAATACTATATTTGAAAAAATGAGCATTTTTTTTTACCCAAAATAAAATAAAGGCCATTTTGGAACAAAGGATTTGAATTTGCAATGCTTTTGATTGAGAAGAGATTTTGCTGGACTACCAAAAATACAAAGGATGACATTTTTCCCTTTTACTCTTAATGCCTAACTTACTTCAACTCACAGTTATGCCCTAGCAACTTCGGTGTGCACAAGTAGACACTTAAACTTGTATAAAATTGACACATAACACACATATTCCTATAGTCATCCTAAGTGCATGGTTTGTCCTACGTGGTGTCCTAAGGGTATTTTGCCATGTAGGACTCATGTGTTTATTTATGAAAAGTGATAGTTAGTGTTGTGGCATGATGAATAGTGAGGTTCAGCAAAGTTAAAATTTGAAGTCAAGTTTAGGCGTCCAATATTGTATATGCCTTATCATTTTGTATCTACATTTTTTTTTACTGTGCTGACTTAAATACTCTTAGTCAGTTTTTAATTTAATGTTTAGATGACTTATATTTAATAAGAATAATTTGGTAAAATTATTCGTATCATTTAGTATTTCTTAATGTCTATATCAAAGGAGAGTAGCTGGATAAACTAGGTTAAATAGAAAAGTATCTACTACCTTTAATTCTAAATTCATAAAATTCAAAAATCTTCAATACTTTTTTAAATTACGTATTAAATTAAAAGTATACCATCAAATTAAAATAAAATCAGTATATAACACTTCAAAGTATGGAAAAGATTACACCTTCAAATTGGGATGTACATTATGTTGAAGGGAGAAAGGTGCATACCCCACAAGAATCAAAATTGAGATATCATTCAGCTGAAAAATCAAACTGTTTTTGTACAAAATTTTTTTTAACTAAATCATCATAACCTTAAATCTGACATTGCTCTACAAATTTAAGACATGACACTTTTTTGCTTTTGGTCCACCAAATTTTATTCTCTTCATTTCTCTTCACAAAGTTGCAAATCATTTCCCCTCTAATTATATAGTATTATCATTCTACACAAACATTTTCCCTAACAACTTTTTAATATATATACTATTATAAACTTGCATACATTTCATTTTGGTCAAATTACCCAAAAAAAAGCCATTAGAAAGTTGCGTTGCTTCATTGTGAATGTTCAATAAATAATTAAATTTTTTTTTAATGAAAAGGAAAATTACAGTCGTTATTCTTTAAGCGTGAACATGATAAACCCTCTTGTAACATGTACAAGACAAATTCGGTGTGACAAGCTCAACTCAAAAGACAAATCTCTGACTTTTGCTGATAAGGAATTATGAACAATCATTTATTTTTTTGTTTCAAGGGGAATACGTAGATTTAAAACTTAAAACTTGAAAATCTAAGCTTTTGAAGTTGTAATTGTGAATTTGAATTTGCGTTTACACATGTATTTTACTTGAAAAATAAATTGATATTTGAAGTCGCCTAAATTTTTATTAGAGACAAATTCTCAAAATGTAATTTGAAATCTACGATAAAACAGACATTCAACGTTAAATTTTTAAAGTTTAAATGTGAAATCTATTGTTAAATGCTAGATTTTGAGAGGTAGGTAAAGGGTAATAAAAGATGAAGAGACATTGATGTTAATTGATCATGTAATATACTGCAAATTTCAGTTTGTAGTTGTTGGAGATTTAAAGAGATCTATACAAAGTACTATACTGCAATGTTTGCTCCTTGTCATCATTGTATATTTGTACTAATATCTTCAATGTCCTATCCTATCAGTAACTACAATATTTTTCCCTAAAATGAATGCCAAATGTTACAAAATATTTTTTCATAAAAAATTATTGGTATTTTATTTATTTCAATTTATATAAAATAATATTATTTTTTAATATATCAACAAAAAATTAATGTTCTTTCTTAATTAATGTCATAACTTATTTTAGAGGGACAAATTTTAATGGATTTTCTTTTTATTTCTTAAGTTATGTCTAGTAAAATAATGTCACGATTCAATTGCGACAATACTCAATTATCTCAAATCAGGCTAACCAGGACATTTGATAAGGAGTTCAATTGAAGCTATTAGCAACATGTAGAAGACTAGCAATAAGTGAAATGTGTTACCATTGTAAAAAATTGGCAGATTAAATAAGAGAAATATGAAAATTAATAAGCAACTAATATAGTGAAGCACAAAGAATAGACAAGTACATTTCAACTATGTTGTGACCAAATATATATAAATGGAGAGCAATTTTATACTATTTATTATAGTTGAAGGGTAAGTATGACATTTGACCCCTTTCACACTAATTGAGGAGGAGTGATCTACCTAATGAAAGTTGAAACAAAATTTGAAATTTACGAATTTTTAATAATCTCAATTTTTTTTGTTTGTTTATATCCATCCAAAGGAAATCGAACTTCTATATAGAATAGGTGGGTTTCTTCACTATCATTAGACCAAGTGACTGTTTTGTTTTTATAAGTTTACAGGCATAGCATGGGGGACATCTAATTCTTTTATCGCCGCAAGGCTGACTAATCATACGCAATAGACTTGAATAATATCTTTGGATTTGGAAGGCACATAAATCAAAATATTTCTTTATATTTTAAGTAGGTTGTCAATATACAATAAAAAAATTTCACATAAAATTACTAAGTTTTGAAAAAAACGCTTCCAAGATTATAGATTCCACATCGTGGGCGCAGCAAAAACCCCAAAAAACAAAAAAAAAAAAAAAAAAAGTTTTTTATTCGAACAAGAAGAGAGTTCTTTTGGTGACAAAAAAAATGTTGTTTTATTTGCTTTTTGTAGAGAAAAGCCAACTTTAAACACAGATTATGTAATACTTGAGAATTACAATACAAAAATAGCATATGGTAGTCAATTATTAATACCAAAAAGTCATGAAAAATGGCTATTAGCTTTCGGCTCCTTTTTTAGGGATTGGAATTGACATATAAATTATTTTTTGTTTTATAAGACATACTTTATGTCCCATTTCATATGTCAATTTTTATCATTCAATGGAGCCTTATTGTTCAATATAATACTTTAAAAAATTATTATAAAAATTGTGATTTAATAATGTTCATGTTTTACTAACTATATAGAGTCTTAAAAAAAGAGTAATTTCAATTAATATTACATATTAAATCAAAATTAAGGTTTCATGATTAAAATAAAAAGGGCTTAAAATGTGTCATTAGTAACAAAAAGAACGCGAGGGTCGTTTTATTTGCTATAAAAGGAAATTAATAATGTGATTATTTAGTAAACATATCTTTATTGGAAGATGTTAAGTTTATTAGACTAAAATATAAGATATGGAAATAAAATAAAATATACATGTGTTTTTAGTTTGGATAAATTTTTACTTTCAATTTTGACATTAGCTTATTTAAATGATACTGGGAGATATATGGATTAATTAATCCCACATGTATAGACTATGGTATAAAAATGATACCATGATGTTAATTTCAAAATAAATTTTCACTTAACATGTCATAAAATAATCATATATTTATTCCCATTTTTTCATAGTTCTTATCCTTATAATCAAACGACACCTAATTGGTAATAGGAAATAGAGGATTAGTAAATGATTAAAATGCTAACCCCAAGATTAAGGAATTTGGAATAACTTGTTTAACCTTATTACACCATCAACCAAGACATCACTTTTCGATACCCCCACCCCCCACCCCAAGTAAATAAATTAAATTCAACAAAAATTCAAGTAATTACTATTGTGGTTAATTAGTATATTTTTATTGTTGCTGGTAATTTATGTTTTATGAAGTGTTAATGCAAAGAACACAATCCCCAAATATATTGAAAGGCAGAAGATATTATATCGTCAAAAAAGAGAGTTTTAGTTGGACTTTCAGAGAGTGGAACATGTCCTTATCGAGAGTGCTAATTTTGTACAAATTGACATATCTCATAATAAAGATTATCATTACAGTAAAAAACCTGTATAATTATTAGTCGATAAATTAATAATTTCTCTAAAATAATATTTTCTTCTGATCCCGATTTGGATTAATGAAAAAAATTATCAATTTCGATAAGATAATAAGATCATATATTTACAGAAGATCCATATATAAATATATGGTTCCATTAATATCATAACTTAATAATTCTCTAAAAGTACAAATACATCTAAAGACAATTTAGTGAAGTATGATTCTATTGTGTTTTGTATTTTATTTTTTAAAAAATAAATTTGGTTGAAGCTCATCTCTAACTTTTCTTATTGCATCCATGAGCTTCGGTGTTGTCTTTTTGAATTGCACATAAAATTGTGAAGAGTTCTAGATGTGATAAATGTTTTCTACGCACAACTGTTCCAATAGGTATAGTTCATCTTCAACTCTCATCACAGTGCGTTTCGCTAGGTCCGCGGACTTACTTCTACAGATGGGAGCTGCCGAAACATTATCACTTTCACTAGGTAGGATAATCCCATGACAGTAGTATCATCTATTTTATGTTGTGGGGGTAACAGGGATCAGAACCATGATATCAAGTTTAGAATGACGTTCACAAGTAGGTTCATTCCATTCCCTGAGATTGCATTACTTGAATGAATTTACAGTTCGAAAATAAGTTTATATTGTCTCTAGCTTGATATTTTTTTTGTCAAAAGGGATTGAAAACATTGATGCATCCTAAACATTGATCTTTTGCTAGATCAGTTTGTCTCCACTTCACCGCCCTTCTAATTTATATTGCTCTGATAATACATATTGAAAGCTAGATTACCACAACATCACAAAGTCAAAATTAGTAAGTAAGATACAATGATTTCAGTATTTCGTTTGTACTAGTATAATACTTTTTGATAGTGAAATCAATAATAGCGATACTTTAAATTAGGAGATACAATGAGGTTTGATTATATTCAAAATTAATTTTTATCAAATCTCAAACCCTTCTTTAATAAGTAATATAAATTTTGCGAGAAGGATCTCTATAAATATAAATTCATGATTCTCCACCTATATTAATTGATAGAGATTTTCCGTTAATAACAAAAAAGGGTTATGTAAATGGGATTTAATACCTCTCATCCATAAAAAGTCACCATAGGTTTTCAATTTAATATTCCTTATTTGCACTCCGCCTCTTGGGAATACTATCCTCAGTCGGTATTGTGTATCACAATTCTATTTTAGAGGTAAATTAAAAAATTTGCTAGCATTTTAAGATACTTTGTTAATAGCAAAATAATTGCATTTGTAGTACTTATTCATTATAGTTTAGAATATTAATTTTTTGTTTAAAATATCAAATTAATGTGATCTCAATTTAACTTAAAAATTACTCCTCCATTGCCTTTCAAAAACGCAATGATGACAAACAAGAACCCGAAGAGAGTTATAATTATAAGAAGGGTTTTGGTGAACATATGACAGACCAAAAAGAAATGAAAACATCTTCCTCTTTTCTTCTTCTTCTTAAAATATTTTTTAGACAACCTTCACACACAACCACGAGTCCACGTGTCTGAAAGTAATTGTGAAGCGACTGTCTACAACGATTGCATCCCTGAGTGAAACACTTTTAAGGCAGTGACTTGTCATGACACAATAATTTATTTACTGTTTTGTAAATCTTGTCATGTATCAATATTGTAAGTAGTAATTCTTGTCATCTATCAATATTCCGATTTAAAAATAACTCTTATCCGATATCAATAGTGTCTATAAAGTACTCCATAATTGTTAGTAATTGGTTCAATATGACTAATTGACTATCCATTTTGCTAAAAAAAAGGGAACAATTGTATGTACGATTCGAATGGAGGAATTATTCTGCAAGAGAAATTATGACGTTTTACATCAATTAGACGTAATAAAATTATGAGAAAAAAAAACTTTTTGAGATTAAAGAATGGATAGTGTGAAAAGGAAGATAGAAAAAAGGGAAGAAAAAGGAAAAAAAAAATGCCTTCAAAAGGATTCCAACTTTTAAAGATTCTGGAAAGATAAGTTATATATTTTTGTTTTATGAACTTTGAAGTCAAGTTACATGTTTGTTACAATGAAGATCTTATCAAGAACCTACTTGTGAAAATCAAAATTGAAAAAATTAGATTTCTATTGATTTAAAAACCTGATATAATTAATTTGATTTGATAAATGAAAAACACGAACCAACTTAATTGATGCTCACTTATTTGTGAGGATGGTATAAAGTACCTTTTGATTTGTCACATTTAAACTTCTATTGGTATTGTGATTCTCAAACTCAACTCAGTTATTACAGATACTTTTTTATGACAAAAGAGAGATACAACACGAGGACTTACGATGGTAAAATGCATCAGATGAGATTTCTGTCAAGTACAAAGTACAGTCATAAGAAATAAGAAGGTACAAAATTCTGTATTTCATTCAACCAAATAAGAGTAACAAGGTGAAGACACCAAAAAAAGGCTAACAAGGACAATAAATCAAGAAAGCACACTCTGAAATCAAATCAACTGATCTTACTGAGGCAGATATTATGACCCCACTACCTAAAAAAATCTCACTGCAAAATCTTTTTTAATAACTTTAATTTTATTGGTCTTAATAAATACTCTGCGTGTCACAATTTACTTGAGTTAGTTTGACTTGAAAATAAATTTTAAGAACCTAAAATGTATTTTGGCAATTCAAACAATTGCTCTGAAGAATATACTCTCTTTGTTTGAAGCTGAAAATGGTGCCAACAATTTACAGGGAACCTAAACATCATGTACAATGCCCTTGGAAGAAGAAAAATGACCATTTTGAGTTTGCAGAACAAACATACAAGAGTGATATCAAACTTTAATTTACAATGTTGCTTCAACTACTAGTATAAAATGAAAGAAAATCGCGCATAGAGTAGTGCTATACATGTTGTTCGACTTTTTGTTCCACAAGCCCCTGCAGTTTCTCCAGAATCTCCAATTTTTCTTCAGTATGAGCCATGAGATGAGATTATTCTGAATTACGTTTGCCCTGAAATTTGGGATTTAGTGACATTTCAATCTCTTCAAGGGATCGACCTTTAGTCTCAACTATTAAGAAGTAAGCAAAGGCTGTTGCCAACAATGAAACAGCACCGAAGCTTCCATAAACTGGAGCAACACCGAATTTCTGAACGAGTTCTAGAAAAAACAGACCCACCAAGAAGTTGAAGACCTGTTTATTCACCATCAACAAGTCAAGATAAATAGAAACTTAGTTTGTTCGTGCGACCTAAGTACTTAATAAAGCTCATTGGTCTGAAGCACTGAAATGACACGCATGATCTTGATACATACCCAATGAACGGAGAAACTAAAGGCCATTATCTTCCCCCGTGTCCTGCTGCTGCTGAGCTCTGGTATTATAAGACCAGTTACTGGCCCAGCTCCAACAGCAAAGGTGAATATATACCTATAGCAGAGTGAAATGTTAAAGAGAGAACACGGGGAAAATTCATATAGTATTCTCGAGGATTTTTGTATTGATGCATACAAGAGTGTTCCCAGTATTGATAAGTTGTTGCTTATTTCATTGTCCATTGGAAAGCTGATAGCATAGACAATCAGAAACATTGATAAAGCCTGCAAAAGACAGATCGAATGGTAGTGAGTTGAGTTTTGAAAAATGAACCCAAAGAGTTTGATTTTTATTTTCCCCTTCCTCTGTTATTGGGCCAGAAGAAGGTGTGGGGAAGAAATTGGGAATCAGAAACATGCTATTATTGTGCCAGAAGGGGGTGAAGGGAAGATTTCGGGATCCAGAAACATGCCAGAAGGGGGTGAAGGGAAGAAATTGGGACCAGAAATATGCCCCTTAAGAGAGCAATTTATGTTTGATCCTTTACTATAGGAAAGACATTGCCTTACTCACCATTCCAGCGTAGCTTCCAATTAGAAGTCTCTGCCTCCCCTGCTTATCCATCAAGTATAAAGCACATAGTGCACCTGCAAGAAACACTAGCGACAACTAAACATTATCTTGGAACGACGTGAAATTTAGCAGGCCTTGTAAAGCGCATCTCAAGTGATTGAAACCATTATATACCTGCAAAGTTGGTCAGTCCCACATATAAGCTTGCTAAAGCGCTGCTTGAGATCCCAACATCTTTGAAAGTCAAGGATGAAAAGTAGAGAACTCCATTTATACCAGCAAGCTGTTGAAGTACAAACAAGGCACCTCCAATGGTAGCAACTGTAGGAAATGAACAAAGTTGAAGCCTAATTTGGAGGATTGACACTTTTATGTGCATGCTCGTACAACATGCATAATATCAGCACTCAGCAGATTATGGCACATTTTACACCAAGATGTATGAGTATCCAACACACCAGGAAAAAACTTAAGACAACAGTGGAAGATATTAACCATGGGCTCTAGCCAAACAAGTTATAGTGTAACCAAAACTCTGTATAGGGTAGTCTTGAAAACAATCAAAGAACATTACAACTTTCAATGAGTTGAGCAGATGATAATCAATTAAATGCCAGACATCATTTTTTAAAATGTTCAGAAGTGTTCAACTCTACGAAGTGGAGGCAGCTGTTAAATGTTGCCGGCTAACTTAAATGAAGAGCAATCCCGCGCAGCTCCAGATATACACTGTAGGAGAAGACTCATAATATTATCCCAGAAATGTGCAGTTTAAAAATTTCAAGCATATTTTAATGATATTCCCCCCAAACCCCCAAAATACAATGCGTAAGAAGTTAAATGACAACCATCAAATTTAAATCAATCTACTTGAATCAAACAAAGAAAGAAAATGGTTTGCAATGTATGGATATTTTAGGCACCTGAACGGATCAAAATTAGCACATGAAGCTTAATATATGAAATCTAATCGACCACCTTAAACCTATTAAAGGATCATGTATTAACAAACCACCTTCATACAACCTCTCGAGTGTGGTTCCTCTAGGAGCTCCAGCCAACTGCTGTTCAAGTCATCCCCATCATTCTTTAGGACAGACTCAAATTCTTTGATAGCTTTATCTACTTCTGATGAACCCCATAAGTTATTGATGACTTTTTTTGCCTCATCGAGTCTCCCAGCCTACATATATCTCTGATAGAAAAATTAGAAGCAGTACATATTTAATACAAACTTGTCATGAATTAAACCGATACCTTGCATAGCCAGCGAGGGCTCTCAACGGAAAATTGCATACCAAGAGCTAGAATAAATCCTGGAACACTAGCAATATAGAGCATTGTCCTCCACCTGCCAATGTTTGGATCAAAGCACCCACCATTTGAAGCTTGAATATCTCTTTTTTTGGGGGGAGAATGGTAACAAGTGCATTAATACAAACAAAAAAATGTACTAAGGCTGTGCAAGCCATATTTACAAGAGAACAATATCCTAACTATGTCCATCTAAGTTCATAAGAAACCTAGCATGTCTACTAAAGATTCTGCCTCCTCTACATGGAATGTGAAGCATGAATTTCTGTGCTTGTTGCATTATATCTTGCCTACTTCTGGTAATAAACCATTAAAAGGACAAGAAACTAAGGGGCTGATTGGTCCACAGTCTGATTATGCATAAATTATAATGTAAGCATTGCATAGAATGAACAAATTTTCATGTGGTGAATAACAATGTATGAATTTGTAGCACAATGTATGAATTTTCATGCTACAAGTAATAATACATGGATTGTTGTAGGATTGCCTAGTTTAAGAGAACTTTTGTCTTTAGATACTCTAATCGACAGTGCTAAATTGATGATATGTGTATGTTTACTCCCTTTAAAAAGAGTAGGTCGAACCTCAATTAGAAGTAGTGGGTTCTTTGGAAAAGAATTTGAAAAATTGGAGGAAGATATTGAAGAAGAAAGCTAATTTGAAAATGACTTGACTCTCGATTCTTTTTTTTTGAACATGACTTGAAGCGTGTATAAATCTTTTTGAACATGACTTGATTCTATAAATAAACTTTTTTGAACATGTCTCTCTGTTGATGTCATAAACATAAAAGATTACAGATTTCACTTTGTTTAAGTTGGCTTATTTTACTCTCATTTACTTTGCAAAGTTGTATTTTGTATCTTGATTACTAAAGAGGCAAAGATGTGGAGTAAGATCAAAGATAATTTTTCTTATGCTTTTATGTCAAATTCTTTCAATTATCTTTGTTGTACAGTTGTATTTTAATATTTAGTTTGCTACTTTTTTGTATAAATTTTAGGAGAATGGATGAAGTATTGTCCATCTTGGAGAATCCAGTCTAGCACTCTAATTGACTGAATGGAAGATTGAATCACATACCCTCTACAAACTACATGCAAGTTCTTCCACAGAATATCTCTCATTATCTAGGCATATTTTTTGTAGCTATACTGTTAGAATTTTTTTGAATTACTTTTTACCGAATCCCTGCACCCGTATCCATACCCACGAATCCTAAAATTTCGATCATGCCGAATCAAACCTCAAATCCGTGCCCGTATTCGACACCCGAGTCCGAGTAACATAGGTTTTAAAAGAAACAAAATGCTAGAGTTTTATAGCAAGATTAGTTGTTCTAATCCTCAAATTAAATGACCCCTAAAAGCATTAGAAAATAAAATGAAAGAGGGAGGAGCATCAACTAGTTCATTGCTAGACAACAGCAAAGGATCTGCTCAATCACATAACATGAGCTAGGATGATTAGAAGTTGAAATGTAAAAGTAATATATAGCCTTCAAAAAACAGAACTAATTAGACAGATAAGTGAGCATATATCTATTTTAATGCACACCAAATCTGTCCCCTAAGGGGTTAAATATTTTTAAGGAGTCTTAAATTCACGAAGATAGATCTAGTTTCCAGTAAAGATACAGAGTACCATCACACTTGCAATTTAGGAGCTCTTGCAACAATGCAACATAGTCAATTCAAATATACTCCAACAAAGTTCTGTACACTGCCTGTAGCATGGCATTTATTATGGAAGGTAGTGGGAGAGAAAAAGATAATTACGAGTACTCACCAGTGGGGATCATTTTCCGAAGGAATTGCCAGATAAAGTGATGCAATAATACCAATGCATGTACCAAATGTTGGCATAACGTCCCCAGGGTGCCCCTATATTTAGTTGGAGCAATCTACAACACAAACATTTATGATTATCTGAGAAATAAAATGTCTCTCTGACTCGCTACAGATATCTAAGAGAGCAATAGATATGTATTGTCAAGCAAAAGAGTCCCACAAGTCCTTCCCAGATCAAATGGTCACTCTCAAAAAGCTTTTCCCTCCTCAGTAAAGGATAGCTTATGGCCATGAAGGGAGAAATCATCACTCCCCAAAAAGATTCAGGGTAAGTGTGCACAAACTTGCAAACCAAAACTATCATCTTTCTGCAGCAGTGATCTTCCAAGATCTTTTAGCGTCTCTAGTGGAAGATGTCAAAAAGTACAATTTTCACCTTAAGAAATTTTTGTTTTTTTTTTCTTCTTTTCCCCAAAAAAAGGCTAAGTTATGGCACATATAAAAGCAAATCTCATCCTAGATTAACACAAGCCCACATTTTCCAATCTGCAAAGGGAAAAGTAGCCCAAACCACATATTAAGTAGTTTATTCTGATTTTCCGTTGTTGCAACAATCAGACTTACCTCCCCATGCTCCCCACCAGAAATGAACAGAAAAGTCAGATGTTAGCATCGACGCCCAAGCAGAACTTCTATTAAATTCCAGAATGAGGTCCTAGATAAAGAGATTATAAGTTATTAGAGGCATTACCTCAGAAATATAAATTGGAACTAGTACTGTATTAACACCAATTCCAAGGCCAACAAGGAATCTTCCCAAGATCATTTCTTCAATGGATTGAGCTTGTGCACTGTCAATTGAAGGACACCAGAAATGATAAATGGCAATTATTGAACGACAGGCAAATTATTATTCTCCCTTCCAGTTGTTAGTGATAGACAAGAAGTTTAAAAATTGAATGAGGGTATAACCCTATTTGCAACTGTTGAAACATGTTAGCTTCGTAAGTAATGAAAAATCTGACCACCTAACAGTTCCATTTCGCATGAGATAATTATTATTTGAGAGTCATAATTTTCCTTTAAAATGTTTTGCTGTAATACTCATTGTCAAATTGTACCCTAGCCATGGATGATCTAACCAACACAATACAAGATGAGGTCCATGGTGTATGCTATTTGCTTATAGTATTGCGCTAATTGATGAACCCTAGCGAGGGTGACCACCAAAAGCTTGAATTATGGAGAAGCACTCTAGATTATAAGGAGCGTTTGGTTTGCAAAACAAGTTATCCCGGGGACTATAATATGAAAATTAAACAATAACGGGATTAGCGGATATTTTTTCTATTAGATGTTTGGTTCATTGGCTTAAAAATGGGATATACAGGGTTTAATAGAGCATGTTGGGAGATAAAGTTGGAAAAACTTCTATTTAAATTTTCACCATATGATTTTAGGAGAAGTAAAAGACAGTATATATACTGCAAGTTTGGTCTGCATGAAAAGAGTGAAGCTGAGGTGACATTAGATGAGGTTATGTTGCCAAAATACATATAATTGTCTTGGCTCGTTATTCCAGAAGAATGGACTGATCATTCTTACAAAGATTGAGTGGACAATGCTTGAGCACACAGCTGATCTACTAAGCTGCTGGATCAGAAGAGAGGGGGGTTGTAGAGTTCTTAGGAGCTTTGTAAATCAAGTTCCTATCTTCTGTTTCTGTAACAATTTTTGGAGGTGGCCAGCATTCCTTAATGCTGAGGAATACAACAGTACCTTATGTAAAAAAGAATGATACATATTAAATCAAAATAGGATGGTAGAAATAAAGAAGAGCTGTCAGGGTGTTACCTCATAGAAGAATTCCTACCGAAGTGAAAGAAAGATTTTATAGAATAATTGTAAGAGCAATAATTTTATATGTAAGTGAGTTGGGCCGGTAAAATCCAACACATCCACAAGATGAGTATAATAAAAGATGTGGATGTTGAGATGGTTGTGTGTACATACAAGATCAGAAATGATCACATTCGCAACAGGTGCAAGTAACACACGTTGAGGATAAAATGAGAGAAGATCGCTTGAGATGGTTTGTACATGTAATGTGCTGACCTGCAGAAGTACCGATTCATAGGTGTGATACCACGGTGAATGAATGTATTAAAAGGGGATGAGGTATAGATCTCTTGGAAACCATACAGACTTAAGGAAAGATAAGGCACATAGAAAAATAAGATCTATAGATGCGATACCAAATAGTTGGGGATATGTTTCAGTCATGTTGGTATGTTAACCTTAGGCTGTAAGCTTTTTAGTAGTCTTTTGGCCCTAGTAGAAATTTTTATGCCAGTAGAAAACTAAGAGAATTTCTGTTGCTTTTATTTTTACTGTAATTTTAATTGGAAAAATAATGTCAATGAGAAAATCCTATAACCAAACCCAACTTGTTCAGAAGGCACAACCGTTGTTGTATTCATTGTCAAATTCTCTGTCTTCTTTTTTGTTATCCCAACATTATGCCGAGTTTCATAGAAGGAAATTATTTGTCTATGTTTTCAAATACCTTTCACTCTTTTGCTAGAGAAAACGCAACATAGGAGTACTACTATTATTTAAGAAGATCAAATTCTTGATAAGCATAACTTTATCTCTTTTCAAGATAACTTTTTTATAAAAGATAAATTACTTTCTGTCAATTCTAAGACCAGCTTCTATTAACCTACAATGAAATTTCAACTCTCATCTCAATTACTATAGCAGTTGAAGAGAAAACATAGATTGACATGAAGGGAGTAACCTTCGTATACTTTTAAATCTGAAATATCTAGTTTATGTACTTCCTAACCCATTAATAACTGTAAATAATTTTTCTCAAATGGAATATGAATCAATGTTCAAAATAAGCCTAAACATTAAGAAGGTAGATCATACTTGGAACTGCATAATTATTTCAGGGTAAGAGAAGAATTTTGCACCTTTCAATCGCAAAAATAAAGATATATAATAAAGTTAAAATGCTTGGTATAAATAAATTACCTTACAATTGCCCCAAGAATAAGTGGTACTGTGTCAAATTGAATAGTGTGACGACAACCAAGTTTATCAACAAGGGAACCACAGGTTACGCTTCCTATGAATGCACCACCAATAAATATGCTTACCACAAGTCCTTCAAGAAATGAATTTCCCTCAAACCCAAGCTCTTTGGCAATCGACACTATAGGACCATTCATTACTCTACAGTATACAGAAAAAACTGAAAATTAGTCGCAAAAGCCTAGAAAGCATACAAATTACTTCAGAAGATTTCTGGCTACAATGGAAACAAAATGCTAAAGTTTTTACGACTTCATTCACTATATAAGTTGCAATAATCAACAGTCGAAGTTTGTTTGGTAAAAAAAAACATTCAAGAGCCCACACCAGATGCTTTTTTTCAGCGATAATGATACAATATGCAAATGTAAACATCATATTTGAACTTCAACATAAGAAATTCGTTCAAATTAGTTCAAGCCTAAGCAATTGTTCAAGAACAAAACTGTTTTTGTTAGTACTCCCGCCATTTCAATTTGTTTGGATCTTGTGGTCTTACACCAAAGACATGTAGAACAAAGGCAAACCTAGAATTCATCTTTATGGGTTCTGAATTTCACAATGACGATTTGAAGTGATAATAACTAGGTTCTAATTTATTATTTGTACATATACAACAAATTTATTAACAGAAACCATACCTGCATGAAGGCTACTAGCTCCGTCTCTATGCAAAATGTACCAAAATACTATTTAACTTTGTGATCTTAAAACATGAAAAATGGAAACTTAGAACTAAAGAGCTATTCAAAAAAAAAGGAAAACATTCTAATTTAAACGAACTAAACAAGAAAGTAAAACAAACAATATGAAACAAAGCAAGTATCTATTTAATAATGAATAAGAAGAAGAACTATTATAATTACCCAATGTGATAACCAAATAGGTAATTGGCCATTGAAGCAATCAAAACATGAGGAAAGGCAGGTAACCACCCCAAATCTTCTCCATCATCAACAACAATAACCTTTTCTAGTAACAACTCATCTTCATCATCTGGAAAAAAACAAAAAAGCTGAACTTTTTATCAATTCAATCTTGAAAAAAGAAACCCAAATAAATTATAAAAACAAAAGACTGAATAAGACCTCCGATCACAGATTCTACTTGTGGGGGTTTCTGTTTGCTGCTAGCAGAAACTTTCACCTCTTTGGAAACTGAAAAAGACGTTGAATGGGGAAAAGGGTATTGTTTATTTCTTCTTAAATGGTCAAAATAGTGATGTTTTCGATGGAAATTGGCCGTTGAGAAGCATTGAAGTGAGTGAATTGCTAGTGCTTGCTGCATTGTATGAAGCTTCTTGTTCTTGCATAGTGGCAAAACCAGAGAGTTGAATTAATCACTGAAAAAATCTTACGGGTCTGGTGGCACTATCGGGTTTGAATTCGGGTCAAGCGAACCGGATAGTGATTTAAGGACAGAGAGGAATTTCATTATTTATTTATTTTGCTTTTATGTGGTGTAGCACTTTGAATTTAGATAGGTGCGTGGGTCAAAATGATTTTGAGCTCGATTATAATCTAAGAACAAGTTAAATACGATTTTATAAAATTTAATATGTTATTATTTAATTTTGATGTATATGAGATATTTAACTCGTTAAAATTTAATTATATATATTATAATTAATTTTATAAAAAATAAAATATATAAAATTAGAAGCGCGTAAAAATAAATGTAAGATATATATAATCATAAAATTTAGCCTATCACATTCATTTGTTGGACCATAGATATAAGAATGAATTAATTGCAATGAAATTCAGCAATTGCATTCCTATCAAAACTTTTTTCACATGTTGGAATTTTAATTTTCGAAAATGATCTCAAATATTTTTATTAATTTGATTTTGCTTTATATAATCTAAATCTTGCGTGTTATGTAATATTATTATTTATTAATATCATTATTATTAGAATAATAAGTCACTACACAACTATAAATGTAATGATCATGAAATAAAGATTAATTACAATTTAAAACAATAAAATATAATAACTATAGATTCAACCAATTTAAAATAGAAATAATAGAACAACAAAAATGACTATATATACCATTCAATGTGATGCTATATGGCCTATACAAACCAGCCTAATTAGTAAATTATCTACACCAATAAGAACAAATTGTTGCATTTTTATTTTAAATTTCAATCAACAGGAAATTCTAAATGAGAAAATTTTGAAAATATCATATTAGTAGTGTCTAAAACTCAAACGAATTACCAGGTGCTTTAATACCAATACTAAATTATATCACGAAACAAGAACAATCAATTGTGTATTTTGCAATAAAAATCATTAAACTCTCCGCCAAAAACATTTCTCAAAATCGACATCGTCTCTCTTGAAAATATAATTTTGTTCACAAACTAAATATTCCTTTATCTGTGTGTATTTTTTGGAAGATTTAGTAACAATTCTCTTTGTTATCAAGTTACATTTAAAAAAAAGTTATATTTTTACAAGAAGAAAATATTAATTCAGAGTTTTCTTCTATTTCACACATATAAAGTTATGTGACAGATATAATACATATTAATTACTTACAATAAATTAATCCCTTAAAAATACATTAAAATGAATTTATCCATATAACGACTCACAACTTAAGCTCAATATCGAATAAATAGATGAAAATCACATACTCCATTTTTTCCTCCTTGTAAAAAAAAAAAAACTATGCCCCTCCATTAATTACGGTGGATAGGTGACCGACATCTTCTTCTAATTTTCTCCCAAAGCTTCACTATTTTTTGTCTTCTTACCATTTTTATAATTACTAGTCTTTTTCAACTTCTAACAATTTTCTCATGTGCCTGTTTTTGGATTTTGAAAGTCAATTATTGTAGTTTTTATTGTAATTTTGAAAATTTTGTATTTTTATAAAATCACAGGAAATATCACAAATTATAATGATTGATAATTTAAAATATTTTACGAATTACGTTCTTTAAAGTACTTTATTTGTCTCGAATAAAGATTACTTTAACAAATAAAAAAAAATCCGAAAACAAGTGTTAATTTAGTAGTAACTTTTTTAAATAATTATTAGTTTTTTCTTTTAATAGTGTTCAGTTTTCAAAAACATCTACTAAATATGAGTAATTTAATATTCATTTTTCTTAATTAACTGACATTACAGAGTGCTATTGAATTTTCAAAATTTAAAAGGTATTATTTAAATTGAGATTAAAGAAAAAAAATTATATTATTATACATAAAGATTACAAAAAAAATGACGTGAGAATTTTTTCTAGTATATTGCTAGAAAAAGGTTCAAAAGTCACTTCACATTACAGGCTCAAATTTTAATTATAATATTAAAAATATTATACTTACTGCGTACCGCAGTGTGTACTACTTTAGCTGCAATTTTTTTTTCTTTTTTAATTTTAATTAAAGGTCTTTAGCTGCAAACCGAAAAAAAGAAACATGGCTTCTTTTTTTCTTTTATATTTGAGAAGAGTGGTTTTAATATTAAGCATCCCCAATTAATTCTTATTAATTATTGTTATTACTATTACTATTATAAAATAAATAAATGTACCTTTTCTTTTTTGGCTTGTTAAAGAAAAAGGAATGCATGCATTATAGTTTTTATATTTGAGAAACTTGGATTTAATATTAAGCATACCCAATCATTCTTATTAATTATAATGGATATCATGGTTGTGCTGGTATTGTTTAGTTTTTTTTTTTTTTTTTGCAATTTATGTGACAACAATGAAATTTGAAAAAGTAACTAAATCTTTAATATATTATAAAAAATATATTAAATGTTAATTTATGTAACCTTCTTAATGCTATTTTTAAAGAATTATGGTTACTTACTTCATTTTTTTTATTTTACGTGATACAAGTGACTTTAGACAATTTTACCATAATTCATAGTACTTTTTAGTTATTACGTTATTTTCAAACAATATATATAACTTTTTTTTGTTTCAATAAAAATAAGGGAGTCAACCAAATTTCATCATGTTTTTTAATTATGTTTTTCTAAAAATATCTTAAATTGTTACATTTCGTTTATAAGCTTTTCTTTTTATGTAATTTTTAAATATGTAACAAATTTGAAATTAAAACGAAGAATTAAAGTTTTCAAATCATTATTTTTATATATTAAAATGTTCAAATCTTTAAAAGTCCACATATATGCACAAATTAATAGAAGGAAGCCAAACGATTTAAAAAAAAATAATATATGAAAGTTCATTTCAATAATACCACATATATATTTTAAGGTTTTTAATAGGAAAAAAGCTTAAATATATGCCATTGAAACTTTCACACAGAAAAGCTCAAATATTGCATCAATTAAACGTTTTAGACTCATTTATTATGCCATTTACCCTTTAAAGAAAAAAGACTCATTCATGTTCATTTCTTTTTAACGGTGTTTTGCAAAATCATTTTCACTACGTGGTCAATTATAATTCGGCCATGTCATCAAATTTTCTTTTTTGAAAAAGACATAAAGAGACAATCGAAGTTATCCCATATTTGCATAAAGACCTTAAATCTTTTTGAGTGTCCTATCACACACCGCTAAACACCTATATATCTTTTAAATTGACCATTTTAAACCATTAACTCATCTGGGTTGTTTGACACACGCACGTTAGCGCGTGATGGGTCATTTTTTCCTTTTTATTTACCCTTAAAAACAGCCAACATGTCATTTTCTTTTCTTATATTAATTATTGAAGCAATTTTTGTTTCTTCCTCTTTGTTTCTTCCCCAATTTAAACTCAAAAATGGCCGTTGGGTAGCCCTACATTTGATTTCCATGGCAAGAACTATTGGTGCTCCTCTTTTTGCGACTTCTCATCTCCTCTCAATAAAATAGTGGAATTCTCTTTTCGGCTCTTTTAATTTCCAGTATAAACGTTAATTTGAAGTTTTTTTAATGGTTGCATTTCTTCTCAATTTTGTGGTTATTTTTTTTATTGAAAATGTCCATGCAATTAATCGTATTTGTAATGATGAGAATGATCCAAAGTTGTGCGAGTGAAACTGCGTATGCAAACATGGGACTTACTATCAATGTCAAACTTCATGGTCGGAGCATAACCCATCTCGAAGATTTTGGTCTTGTCCACGCTACGTGTAATGTTTACTAATTTTTTTATGGAGAATCTTTTTTTTATGTATTTTTCTTTAATTTGTGTTTGGCGTATTTTAGAGATTCGTGCACTTCTTTAGATGGATGATCGAGAGAAGTTGATATAAGATCCAAGTTGTTATTCCAGATTAGCAAAGAGATTAAGGAGTTGAAGAAATATTGATAATCTTGATGGAAAGTCGTGTTGAAAGTAACCAAGTCATGATGAATGAGAAGTCAAATGTTGTAACTTGAAGCTAATCTCTTGATCATTATTGTGTGTTTTCTATGTTTAAGTCTAACAAGATGTGAAGGATGAAGTGTATGTGTGTAACAACCACAATTTGCCATAGACATGTTTAGTTACTTTCAAATTTTTGAAATTGCAGGTGTGTGTACTAGAAGCTAATTGAATAGATCTTGCTAGTTGTAGGTTTGTGTAACTTGAAAGATGTTTGAATGTTCAAGTTATTTTTGTTCTTTGTTGTCGAAATTGTTATATTTGAACAATTAGTTTCATTTATTTGGTTCTCTAGTCTATATTATTGTGGCAACCATTTGAGCAGCTTCACAAATATATGTCACTTACAATTAAAAGGCAATAACAAACTGACAAAAAAGAAGACCTTCATAATCGAGTTTGATTCCACCCATTCAAGTTGTTTTGTTTTACACCCAAAAGTGAGTTTGTTTCAATAAAAAACAACAAAATATATGCTTCTTAGTTAAATTTTGTTTGTCCAAATGAACAAGACAAAACCTCAAATGCCCTACTTCCATGGCACAGAAGTTTTTCTACTTGAATTGTTGACCTTGGCTATTAGCGCATCGACAGACCTAGTTTGGATAACATTTTCAGCCCTCATTCTTTCCAGATTTGCTACTTGTAATAGTTTGTCTTCCCCTTCCATTTGAATCCCACATACTGGTGTGTAATAACCCAATATCACCAGTGACCACATTCAGCCCTCTTTGTAACTTTTGTACCATTATTGATGACTCTTCTAACTTGGCAATCCAGGCTGCTTAGTCAAAATAAATATACAAGTCAAATATTAGACACTTACATTAGGTGTTGCAATCAACAATTGTTAAACTTTTGGCATTGATAGTTTAAACTTACATTGAGAGTTGTAAATCCCTCTTAGCTGGTATTGCCAACCTCCATTCTTGGCCTTTTTAAAAGGTCTTGTTTGTCCTCCACTATGTTCTTCATGTTCTACTACTAGTCTCTCCTTCTTCCTAGCTCCTCTACTGTAGTTTGCTTCTAAACTAGTTGACTATGTTGAGTCATTCCCTCTTCCTCTACTTAGTCCCCTTCATTCACATTTCTTTCTGGAACACCTCTGTCACTTGCTCTTCCTCTTGTTTGCTTCTTCACTTTTTTGCTCTTCCTGTGCCTTTTTCCTCTCCACTTTTTCAGTAGCCTGTATATTAATATATCAATATATATACATCAACATATAACATACTTTGAGAGTACAAATAAAGTCTGTGTATGACAACAGGTTCAGTGACTGACTTGGAGCAGTACTTTTCTTGCCTGAGAACTTGGTTCAGTTGATTGACTTGGATCGCTGTTTCTTGTAGGACATCCTCTTTTATTGTGTCCTTGTGTGCCACATTGCTACAAGTCATTACGCACCTCTTTTGCTCAACTTTCCAGTGTTCTAACTTTCATCTGCTTCCTTTCGTCTAACCTTAACGGGTCTTCCAGCACTTTCTGATCTTTGGTGGTCTTTAACAATGATTATTTGAGGTTGACGCACATTTTCATGTATTCATTGGCTGAATAAAATGGGCATATGATGTTTTTGAGGTATGTTTCCTTGCTATAACAGCTAGCCACATAATGGATTGGTTCCAAGTTTTTGTAATGAATGAAGGTCAAACAACACATGAGGACAATGAATTCCCCTAAGCTGGCCAGGATCATGCAACTACAACCTCCTATTAACAATGTCCCAGTGTTGTAAACCCATGGTGTTAATCTAAACCTCTTTCTCTCTTTCTCCATTCCAAGTCAATTACATTGCATAGACTTTTAATGTTTTCTTGTAAAATCTTCAAAGACATGGAGATATATCAGTGATCCCATGTTGAGAACTCTCTCAATCACCCATTCTTTTCATCATCTTCACCCTTATCGCTTCAAGCATTGTACTGATGGTTTTATACCTTGCAGACATCTATCCAGCCTTAAAGCTTTCTTTCTGCCATATTGTTGTCCCAACATCACATTTGCATATTCTTCAAAATAACTCTTGCACCTGGTATTCAAATTGACCGAAAAGATTATCTAAACCGTCTTGGTCCTAATTTCCTATTGTCTCTATATTGTCCTTCAGCTCACTTCAAATGTGGATTTAAGGCAATCCTCCAAAACACTCTCTTCTTTCAACCTCCTTTCCAATTTTTTGACCAATTTGCAAGAACATGTCCTTGCACATTTTCCTATGTTTCAAAAAGTGGCAATAAAAGTTCCACAGCAATTTCTGTCCTAACAAACCAACATAACAGAAAAAGAAGAAATTAAGTGAAAAACTCCAACAACATAAAATAGTACGATGGTATCAGTAATTACCACCTTTTGCATATCACTAATGATGGATATTTGATGCCCTTCTCCAGTTTTCAAGATTCGTTCTTTCACTAGTTTTCAAGAAACTCATGTCCCAAGTATACTGATTCTCCACCTCAATAACTGCCTCTAAGCAATAGTGAGCATTTGGTTGTTTCCATCTTACAAACTGCCACAACAACTGGCCTTACACACACCTTTGAGAAAACCCCTCAAAACCAACAACCTTCGTAGCACCGTCCAAAAAAAATGCTTTCTTTAAAGCATTGAGCAAACATAAAAAATCCTTCAACAATTTTCTGCCCAGTTTTCAGAATCTCTCCAACCTTCACTACGAAGTACGTGACCTGTATTACTCCTTAATATTTCATCTCTATAATCAAAATCCTACCATACTCCATAATGTGATCAACCCATGACCTCTTGTAACCCGCTACTAGCTCTTCTCTTCTCACTTTGTGCCTACCAACCTTAATATCCACTCCTTTCTAATAATGTCGCAACAAGACAATGCCTGATGTTTGGCTGTTGAGTTATTCTTCTTTGTATTGGTGGCCAAAACGTTGAGTTGCAACTAGGTAGTTATGAGTTGATTCAAACATTTATGGATAGGGGTGTATGTTTTAACAAATAAATCTCCCACTATTTTTCGCTTACTGCACACAACCACCAAGGACAACCTCTCTTTACACAACATCTCACGCTAACTCTCTGCCAGCTCATTACATATTTTTCAATTTGAATATGTTCGTCTTGGAGGATTGCATATCTTGTCACTCCAAAACTCTAAAATTCTTCAACAGTTCCAAAAACAACCATTTCCTAATCCTCCAAATAATCTTTTCAGCATTGTATCAAACAAACACAACTCTATGTGGGGTTTTCTTCCTCCTAATACATGTTTATGCACTACTACTTGATCAACCTCTTCGCCATCTATTTCAAATCTAGAACTTCATCACTTAGATATAGGTTCATCACCTCCTAGCTTACCAACTAAGCTTTTCCCTAATACCATTATTTGTCTCATCATACCCTATATCTGGACCTTTCTTCTTCTCTTAACATTAATCTGATCCGAATAGTTCCCTATACATAAAGATTAAAAAAAAAATGACGTGAGAATTTTTTCTAGTATATTCTAGAAAAAGGTTCAAAAGTCACTTCACATTACAGGCTCAAATTTTAATTATATTTAAAAATATTATACTTACTGCGTACCGCAGTGTGTACTACTTTAGCTGCAATTTTTTTTCTTTTTTTAATTTTAATTAAAGGTCTTTAGCTGCAAACCGAAAAAAAGAAACATGGCTTCTTTTTTTCTTTTATATTTGAGAAGAGTGGTTTAATATTAAGCATCCCCAATTAATTCTTATTAATTATTGTTTTATCTATTAGTATTATAAAATAAATAAATGTACCTTTTCTTTTTTGGCTTGTTAAAGAAAAAGGAATGCATGCATTATAGTTTTATATTTGAGAAACTTGGATTTAATATTAAGCATACCCAATCATTCTTATTAATTATATTAGATATCATGTGTGCTGGTATGTTAGTTTTTTTTTTTTTTCATTTATGTGACACAATAATTTGAAAAAGTGAACTAAATCTTTTATATATTTTATAAAAATATATTAAATGTTAATTTATGTACCTTTTATGCTATTTTAAAGATATATGTTACTCCATTTTTTATTTTACGTGATACAAGTGACTTAGACATTTTACATAATTCATAGTACTTTTTAGTTATTACGTTATTTTCAAACTATATATATATATCTTTTTTGTTTCATAAAAATAAGGGATCAACCAAATTTCATCATGTTTTTTAATTATGTTTTTCTAAAATATCTTAAATTGTTACATTTCGTTTATAAGCTTTTCTTTTTGTAATTTTAAATATGTAACAATTTGAAATTAAACGAGAATTAAAGTTTTCAAATCATTATTTTTATATATTAAATGTTCAAATCTTTAAAAGTCCACATATATGCACAATTAATAGAGGGAAGCCAAACGATTTAAAAAAAATAATATTGAAAGTTCATTTCAATAATACACTATATATTTTATTTTTATAGGAAAAAAGCTTAAATATGCCATTGAACTTTCAGAAAAGGCTCAAATATGCCATCAATTAAAAGTTTGACTCATTTATGCCATTACCGTTAAAGAAAAGACTCATTCATGTCATTTCTTTTTAACGGTAGTTTTGCAAAATCATTTTTCACACGTGGTCAATTATAATTCGGCCATGTCATCAATTTCTTTTTGAGAAAAGACATAAAGAGACAATCGAAGTTATCCCATATTTGCATAAAGACACTTAAACTTTTGAAGTGTCCTATCACACCGCTAAACAACTATATATCGTTGTAAATTGACCATTTTTACCCATTAACTCATCTGGGTTGTTTACACGCACGTTAGGCGCGTGATGGGTCATTTTTCCTTTTTATTTACCACTTAAAAACAGCCACATGTCATTTTCTTTCTTTAATATTAATTATTTATCAATTTTTTTTTCTTCCCTAATTTTAAACTCAAAAAATGGCCGTTGGTAGCTAACAATTTGATTTCCATGGCAAGAACAATATTGGTGCTCTCTTTTTGACGACTTCTTCATCTTCTCAAGAAAAATAAGGGGAATTCGTCTTTTCTCTTTAATTTCCAGTTAAAACGTTAATTGAAGTTTTTTTATGGTTGAATTTCTTCTAACATTTTGTGGTTAGTTTTTTATTGAAATGTCAAATGCAATGTGAATCGTATTTGTAATGATGAGAATGACCGAAGTTGCGAGTGAAACTGCGATGCAAACATGGTGACTTACTATCAATGCAAACTTCATGGTCGGAGCATAACCAGCTCGAAGATTTTGGTCTGTCCACGCTATCGTGTATGTTTACTAATTTTTTTATGGAGATCTTTGTTTATGTATTTTTCTTTAATTTGTGTTTTGCGTATTTTAGAAGGATGCGTGCAACTTCTTTAGATGGAGGGATCGAGAAGAAGTTGATATAAGATCCAAGTATGTTATTCCGAGATTAGCAAAGAGAATTAAGGAGTTGAAGAAATATTGATATCTTATGAAAGTCGTGTTGAAAGTAACCAAGTCATGATGAAGGAGAAAGGCAAATGTTGTAACTTGAAGCTAATCGTCTTGATCATTATTGTGTGTTTTCTATGTTTAAGTCTAACCAAGAATGTGAAGGATGGAAGTTGTAGGTGTGTACAACCAAAATTGCCATAGACATGTTTAGTTACTTTCAAATTTTTGAAATTGCAGGTGTGTGTACCTAGAAGCTAATTGAATAGATCTTGCTAGTTGTAGGTGTGTGTAACTTGAAAGATTGTTGAATGTTCAAGTTATTGTTGTTCTTTGTTGTCGAAATGTTATGATTTGAACAATTAGTTAATGTATTTGGTTCTCTAATCTATATTATTGTGCAACCATTTGAGAAGCTTCACAAATATTGTCAATTACAATTAAAAAGGCAATAACAAAACTGACAAAAAAAGAAGACTTCATAATCGAGTTTGATTCCAACCATTCAAGTTTGTTGTGTTTACACCCAAAATGGTTGTGTTCAATAAAAAACAACACAAATATATGCTTAGTTAAATTTGTTTGTCAAAATGAACAAGACAACATCAAAATGCCCACTTCTGGCACAGAAGTTTTTCTACTTGAAATTGTTTGACCTTGGCTATTAGCAGGCTACAGACCTAGTTTGGATAACATTTTCAGCCCTCATCTTTCCAATTGCTACTTGTAATAGTTGTCTTCCCCTTCCATTTGAATCCACATACTGGTGTGTAACCAATATCACCAGTGACAACATCAGCCCTCTTTGTAACTTTTGTACCAGTATTGATGACTCTTCTACTTGGCAATCCAGCGTGCTAGTCAATAAATATACAGTCATATTAGACAATTACATTGAGGTTGGCAATCCACATTGTAAACTTGCATTGATAGTTGTAAACTTACATTGAGAGTTGTAAATCCATCTTTAGCTTGGTATATGCCAACACCACCATTCTTGGCCTTGAGAATGAATTAATTGCAATGAAAGTCAGCAATTGCATTCCTATCAAACTTTTTTACATGTTGGAATTTTAATTTTCCGAAAATGATCTCAATATTTGTATTAATTTGATTTTTGCTTTATTAATCGAAATCTGGCATGTTATGTAATATATTAGTTATTAATATCATGAATGATTAGAATAATAGTCACTACACAACTTAAAATGAATGAGTGGAAATAAAGATGAATTACAATTAAAACAATAAAAATAATAACTATAGATGGAAATACTTAGGTTTACTTTTTTTTCAACCAATTTAAAATAGAAATAATAGAACAACAAAAATGACTATATATACCATTCAATGTGATGCTATATGGCCTATACAAACCAGCCTAATTAGTAAATTATCTACACCAATAAGAACAAATTGTTGCATTTTTATTTTAAATTTCAACCAACAGGAAATTCTAAAGAAGAAAATTTTGAAAATATCATATTACTAGTGTCTAAAACTCAAACGAATACCAGGTGCTTTATACCAAATACTAAGTATATCACGGAAAACAAGAACAATATTGTGTAGTTTGCAATAAAAATCAAGTAAAATCTCCGCCAAAAATTTCTCAAACTCACAATAGTCTCTTGAAACATATAATTTGTTCACAAACCCAAATAATTCTTTATCGGTGGCACTTTTTTGGAAGATTTAGTGAGCAAATTCTCGTTGTTATCACGTTACATTTTAAAAAAAAAAGTGATATTTTTACAAAAAAAAAATATTACTAAATTCAGAGTTCTTCTGTCGGTTTCCACATATTAACGTTATGCGGACCGAATAATACATATTAATTACTTACAAAATTAATCCCCTTCAAAAATACCTTAAAACATGCATTAATCATATAACGACTAACAACTTAAGCTCTCAAATAAATAGATGGAAATCACATACCTCCATTTTTTCCTCCTTTGTAAAAAAAAAAAAAAAACTCATGCCCCTCCATTAAGTCGGGGATAGGTGACCGAAAAATCTCTTCTAATTTTCTTCCCAAAGCTTCACTATTTTGTGTCTTCTTACCATTTTCTACAGTACTAGTCTTTTTCAACTTCGAACATTTTTTTCTGTGCCTGTTTTGGATTGAAGTACAATTATTGTAGTTTTATTGTAATTTTGAAACTTTTGTATTTTATAAAATCACAAGAAAATATCAACAAATTATAATGATTGCTAATCTAAAATATTTTACGAACGTAAGTTCTAAAGTACTGTATTTGTCTCAAATAAGATTATTTACTTTAAAAAATAAAAAAAATCCGAAACAGTGTTAGTTAGTAGTAACTTTTTTAAATAATTACTTAGTTTTTTCTTTAATAGTGTTCATTCTCAAAAAACAATCTACTAAATATGAGTAATTTAATATTCATTTTTTTAACTTTAACATGACAATGGCTAGAGTGCTTATTTGAATTTCAAAATTTAAAAGAATATTTAAATTGAGATAAAATAGTATATAATATATATATATCACTACGGTATCAAATTTTGTGAAGATGTTGCCACTCAGGGAACAGGCAGAGAATTCAAATTCATTACTCGAAAAATTATATATATACGCAATAATAATTTTAATATTATTTATAATTAAGATATAACATTTTTTTACGTGAGATTTTTTTCTGTAATTGCTAGAAAGATTCCCCCCCCCCCCCAACAGTATTCACATGAACAGGCTCAAATTTAATATATAATATTAAAAAATATTTTAGTATCTTATGCGTACCGCAGTGGTTACTACTTTAGGCGGCAATTTTTTTTTTTTTTAATTTTAATTAAAGGTCTTTAGCCGCAAACCGAAAAAGAAACAGGGATTCTTTTTTTCGTTTATATGTGAGAAGAGTAGTTTTAAATTATTAAGCATCCCAAGTAATTTCTTATTAATTATGTATTACTATTACCTATTTAAATAAATAATGTACCTTCTCTTTTTTGGCTTGTTAACGAAAAAGGA
Organism: Solanum habrochaites; assembly: GCA_027704765.1. Taxonomy (NCBI): domain Eukaryota; kingdom Viridiplantae; phylum Streptophyta; class Magnoliopsida; order Solanales; family Solanaceae; genus Solanum; species Solanum habrochaites. The sequence continues at coordinate 61,945,332 of JAKWJA010002495.1, read as the reverse complement.
ATGCTGATATATCTTTTATATTTGAGAAACTTGGATTTAATATTAAGCATACTCAATCATTCTTATTAATTATAATTAGATATCATGTGTCTGCGTTGGTATGTTAGGTTTTTTTTCTTTCAATTTATGTGACACAATGAAATTTGAAAAAGTGAACTCATTTTTTTATATATTTTATAAAAAATATATTAATTGTTAATTTATGTACCATTTTGCTATTTTTAAAGAATATATGTTACTTATTTTTATTTTATGTGATACAGTTGACTTTAGAAAAGTAAACAAATTTCTTATACGATTCTCTACACATTTTACTTTATATTTTACTATCACTTCAAGTACCTTTTAGTCTACGTTAGTTCTCAAACACAAATATAGATTAGATTTTCTTTATTTCGAATAAAAATAAGGGAGTCAACAACTTTCATTTATGATTTCTCAAAAACATATTTAAATTGTTACATTTCGCTTTATAAGCTTCTCTTTTTATGTAATTTTCAAATATGTAACAAATTGCAATTAAAACGAAGAATATTAAAGTTGCAAATGTATTTTTTATATATTAAAATGGTTCCATCGTTAAAACTCACATATATGCACAAATAATAGAAGGAAGTAAACGATTTAAAAAAAACTAATATATGAAAAGTTTATTTCAATAATAAACATATATATTTATTTTAAGCAAAAAAAAGCTCAAATATGTCATTGAACTTCAGAAAAGGCTCAATATGCTATCAATTAAAAAGTTGACTTCATTAGTGTATTACAGTAAAGAAAAGACCTCATTCATGTTATAATTTTTAACGGTAGTTTTGCCACAATCATTTTTTCACACGTGGTAATGATAATTCGGCCATTTCATAATTTCTTTTTAATAAAAATTCGGAATTAATTTTTTTTTACATAAATGATGAAGTGATCCGAATTATAATTAATAACGTCATCAATTGGTAATAATTTTTATTAATATATGATCCCTCCTTGTCGATTTATAGGAATATTTTTTTATTCATTTCAAAAAACTAAAATAAACTTCTGAATTTTAATTTTTATATAGACCATATTTAAGATCACAAAATTGAATAGTATTTCAATACACAAAATTTATATAAGATATAAATTTTACATTTCAATTTTGATTGGTTCCACCTAATATTATACTTGATCTAATTATTAGAGTTAAAACCTAATCAGTATTTAGTATTTATATAATAATAGATCTCACAATAACTCATAACAAAATGAAAGAAATACACAAAAATGAGGTGGTACTTATACTACTAACTAACGAATGTTTCTACCCAATTATTTAAGTTTTTTGTGATCATTATTGGTAGATTTTTGTTTTTGGCCTGACACGTGGACTTTTTTAGCTTTGTTATCATCATCACGTATATCGTAGAATAGATGTTTCTAGAATTATTTATTACTTGATAAAGATTGTTTAAAAAAGAAATTATATTTTATTAGCTCCCCTATCCCATATTCCTTCCGACCAACAAATTGGTCATCGTTATAAACTTATATACATCATTCATTTTGATTGAGTACCCATTACTTTTAACATTTTTTCTCTAATTTGAATTAAAATATACATTATTAAATTTTGTCACAATCACATTATTTTTCAATATATTAATTAGAGCTAAAATAAAGGGGGGGGGACAGGAAATAATTAATTAATGAGATTTTTATATAGAAACAAAATGCACAAGAAACTAAAACAAAAAAAAAATACCCCTCTATACAGATGACCAAAATTCAAAGACACCTTAAATACATTAAAAATCCTATTCCCCCTGAACTTTTTAAAAAAAATTTTGTGCACCTTTTTGGCTTACGGGACATCAAATATCCTAAGCGCCTCCAACTGTGTGGGGATGGAGTGTTCGACACCTAGACACAAAAGGTGCATAGAATTTACAAAAAAAATATTCAATAGGGTAGGAATAGGACCTTAAGTTTAGTTAAGGTGTGGTCTCTTAAAATTTTGGTCATAGTTTAGGGTGGTATTGTGCTTCTCCCTAGTGTTATATAAGGGAGAAGGGTATGATATACCTCTCAACCTTTGTCATTTCGAACTGATATGACCCCCGTTCGAAACGTGGCTCATATCATCCTACGGTAAATACAAAGACTCACATATACCCTTTTTTGCTCTTAACAGGAACATGAAAACTAATAATGTTAACTCTAAAGTTTTTATTTTTATTTTTCTAAAAAATCTAATCCATAGGAATAAATTTAATCCTCGTCAAACATATAGTTTGACTTTTTTATTTGTTCCAATGACTAATTTTAATTATTATTGATAATCAAAATTATTTAATGCTTAACTAATATTCTTGTAAAACTTATGTAGATGAACAAAAATTTTTCTTTCGAATATGAAATTACAATTAGAATTACACACAAAAAAATTGTTTAATTTTCTTTCTTTAAACTAGAATGAAAAGAAAAAAAATAAAATAAGAAGTAAGAAACTAAAATTAATTATAATAAAAGAAGTCAAAAAATAACTTTACGTATGAAAAAATTTACAAGAACCTGAACTGTGATAGAAGAATCATATATACCCCTAAATGATTTTTTTTAAAAAAAAAAGTTAGAAGTAACAAATAATTTAAATTTAAAACTAAGGTATTTAACTTCCGTTACAATGACGGGTATCATGCGAGCCATGTTGTAACACACCGTCCTCAAAAGCTAGCACTCACGGACAGGGTATATGTGAGCGTTTGATACGTAATTCAGACAGATATGAGCCAATTTATAACGAGGCGTATATCAGCCTCCAATGACAAGTTACGGGGTATATCAGACCCTTTTTCCGTTATATAAAAAAGTAGTTTTTTTAGGGAAATGTGCAAGTACCCTAAATTTTTGTTTTAGACGAAATGCACAGTACTCTATCAAAGATTTACCGAAATTCAGACAACACACTTATAGTATACTAAGGTCTATATACCCCTAAACTTATTTTTTAAGAACTTTTCGACCCCTTTTGCCCAGTACACTAGTTTGATTAAAAAAAGCTCAATCAGCGTAAGAACCCACAAGATAGTGACCACATAGGCCCAAAAGCAGGTAAGAAATTATTAAATAACATAAGATTTCAGGGGTATATAGGAACCTTAGGTCTAGGATTAAGGTTCTGAGAAATTGTTCGGACATAGATGGGCGGGGTATTGCTACATTATCCCTTTTTTTATAAGCCATACATGAATATGCATAATACATTCCACGAAAGTAAAAGAAAAAGAAAGTGAAAGTAATAACAATAAAACTTAAGATGTTTAAGAATTATTTAATTTTTTTGTTATCATTCTGGTAGATTTTTGTTAGCGTGAAAAAACCCCGGCTTTCCTGCTCCCATTCCGATTATTATTCAACTTAACTATAGAAAGATAATTCTAGAATTATTTATCCCTAACCCCGTCTTATCCATCACGCAAACCAACCACTTTTGTTAGCGTGAAAACGCCCAACATTTTGCCCCACCATCCCTGCCCCAGTCCGCACCCCCCCCCTACTCATGACTCTTCTATATAATAGAAGACAAATATATTTAATTTTCGTGTTATAATTCTTGAGAAATTTTGTTAACCTAAAACTTACATTTTTGTCCGTTCATTGTTATTCAATTCAACACCCTCCCCTCGGAAAGAGTTTCTAGAATTATTATATCTTTTTTCATAAATTTTATTAGAATGGAAATTACATTTTTACCCTTGATCGTCCTCCACTTCACTCTTCTATATAATAGAAATAATGAAATAAAATAAAATAAATTTACCTTTTCTTTTTTGGCTTGTTAAAGAATTTGGAATACATGCACTATAGTTTTTATATTTGAGAAACGTGCATTTAATATTAAGCACTCCCAATCATTCTTATTAAATTAAGTACTATTATAATAATAGTAAAATAATTAAATGTGTTATAAAATCAAGCTCATAAGAATATAATCATAAAGAGAAGAAGACGAAAAGTAAATAGAAGAAGGGAAATTTTCTTCTTATTCAAGTGTATGTAAGTCTCATCTTGTATGTATACAATAGTGAATCAACAATCCTATTTGAGAGTGAGACATCCACTGCAAACGTCACCATATTAAGTATCATAATAAAGTAGATAAAATTCTGACCAAAACGAATTTATGAATCTGTGGCTTTTATAGTGGAATATGAATGGTTGTTCCAATCACCCGTATGGACTCTCCAACTCATTCAATGAATTATAAACCAAAATGTTATCTTTTATTGTTGGCTCGTTAAAGAAAAAGGAAATATATTCGTTGTTATTTATATTTGATAATCGTGCGTTAAGGTGAATGCATGCCCACATTATTCTTATTGATTATTATAATAATAATAAAATAAAGAAATCGTACCCTTTTCTTCTTTTGGCTGTTAAAGAAAAGGAAATACTATTAGTTTTTATTTATAATTTGAGAAAGCGTGCATTAATGTATAAGAACCCCAATGATTTTATTATATGATACCATATAGAAAAAATAAAAAAATGTCTTTTCTTTTTTTGGTTGTTTAAGAAAAAGGAATACATGTATTATATATTATAGTTTTTATTTATATTTGAGAAGCGTGCATTATGCTTAGCTCCCCAATATTCTTATTTGACTTAGGTTCATTATAATAACTAGAATACAAAAGTGTACCTTTCTTTTTGGCTTGTTAAAGAAAAAGGAATACATGTATTATTTTTGGTGTCTCTCATGTTATGATTTGGTCTGCCGGAGTAACACACGTCTTAGTTTTAGATTAAGGTGTGTTTTGTAGGACACAAAATATTTTCCATAAAAATAGGTGAATTCTTTAACTCATTTTCTTTATATAAAATAATTAAGTAAAAAATGTTATATTTTAAAAATATTTATGTATAATCTAGACATATAAGAGTACTAATTATGGCTTGGACATAATACTTAAATTTTGATTCAAATTCTGAATTTGTAGAAAGAAAATTACAATTATAAAAAAAATTAGAATACAATAATTTTTAAAATTAAAATTTCGAACCTATAAATTTTTAGTTCTGTCTCTAAGTTCATCGACCTCAAATTTTGAGTCGATTAAATTTGTTTTAACTAAAAGGATCATGAAAAAAGTAGATTTTTTCACCTCCGGAACACACCTTAAGTAACTAAAAATTATTTAAAAAGGAGTTTAATTATTTTTTTTTGTTCTCGTGTTATCATTTGGTCTGCTATAATAACATATGTGTGTCATGGCCTAATTAACTTAAGACAGTTAACGCCATAATGTTAGTAACTACCAAATCTCTAATTGATAATTATTGTAATCAAAACTTTATCTTATTTTCCTTTTGTATTAAAGTAGGTCCACCATTCTTGTATAGTTTTGACCAAAGGGTCCAATTTTGTAAAAAAAAATAAAATAATATTGAAGTATATTCTCTAAAATGTGGTTTCAATTACCTAGATCTTCGTCCTAATTATCGGAAAACACATTCCTTTCTCCTTAATCTAAGGTTGACTAACAAATAACAAAAATAATATTGTATTTATTTATATTTTAATCTTAAACTAGGTCAACATTAGTTAATATTATAATAAAAAGTAAGTTTGGATGAACACTTTCGCGCCCTTTAATATTCACCTTGCTGAATTAGATAAATATCGCTTGTAAAATTTATTTATTTTATTTAATTAATCAATCATAGCAAAGAAATTTCTCTTAATTTTATTTACCGATAGATTTAATTCGCACATGAGAAGATATTTAATTTTTGGAATATAAGTGAGAAATATCTTTTAAGAGCAGCCTCGAAATTCAATAGTTGGACCCCCTGCCAAGTTGTACTTTCTTTAAATCCGAAGCTCGTCTTCCGCTCCTAAAAAATGCGTGGGAAATTCACCCATCCTTCGCATGGGTTGCAGGCCAATAGATAATATATATACTTTTTCCTTTCAATTTATTTTATCTACTTTATGCTTTAGTTTAAATTATAAAACTAAAAAATGTACTAATAAGTTTGATATATTTTTAAATTAAACAAAATTTAATATATTTTTTTATTTCTTAAATTTTATATCAAGTTAAAATATATCAAAAAAAATTAAAATGAAAAATTATTATATAAATATTCTATCGTACTAATATTGTGTCGGCAGCATTCAACTTAAATTATTCAAAGCGGGGACTACAACTAAAAAATTTCGAACGGGTAACATTTGGCCGTAGATTTTTCACTTTGTTGACAAAAAGGCCAAGCACATATAACATTATTGTTCCACGTATGTGTATTTTGCTTGCACATATATAAAATTCGCCGATAAAAATTATGATAAAGTGATAAGTATTTTTTTATTTTGAATTAAAGAGTATGTAGTTTGTGTCTTTTAAATATGGAATCGCCTTTGTTAGGAACCATTTACCCCCTCGATGTGAGACTTATGAACGCAAAGTTCAAATTTAATCAGGCTTTTGGGTTGAATTGAACTTATATGATAACTGATATCAAAATCAAAGATTAAATTAAATAAAAATGTATAAAGATATCGAAAAAAATGTCATAACACTCGATTTACCACCCTTACCATAACAAAAATAGCGTGGAGATATCAAAAACTTGTCATGCAACTCGATTTACCACCCTTACAATAACAAAAGTAGCTTGGAGACAATTGTATACAAGAAGATAGTTATAGGCTTTAACTATCATTAATATTACTCGTGAATTGTGGTAATGAGCCACGAAAAACTTAGTTTGAGAAGGAGAGTCATAAATTATAGTAAAGCCATGCAAAATTTTATATTAATAGTTAAAAATACGGGTAAGCTACATATATAAGTCACAAGATTACTTGTGAGACCTTTTGAAAAAATCATATGAAGATAGCTTAACACGAACAAATCTTTACAACATTTTAAGAGTATACCTGGAACAAATTAGCTTAACTAAATAAATCTAGATTATACATTCTTTCTTTATCCTGCAAAAGGAGTACAATTTATATGATGATGATAAATATTAGCAATAAAAATTAAACAAATTATACTATTAATATTATAAATTTTCAGTTTTATCAAGTTACCGTAATAATTATCGCTGTAATTTATTTGTAATTAGGGTGTTAAAATTAGCTCATCTTACTTGTAACCATCTATGTTTTTTTCTCATACAATTAAGGAGTTTGTTTGGTAATTGATTTGAAAGGAAGTTATGTATCACACATAAGTACGATATTAGATAATAGCTCGTTAAAAGATTAGTTATTCATATATAAAATTAATATATATTTATTTTGCAATTTAAAAATCTGCATAACTATATATATTATTTCATATAAAAAATATGAATTCTAATCAACTATCAACCGACAACTTTGTGTGAATAATTTAAACTCATCCTAAAGAGTATAATGGATGAATTTTCTTCTCTAGTTTTGTTTGGCTTTTCTTTTTTGAACCAACACCTACGCAGTAGTACAAGGAGATTGCAGTATTATTTTTATAAGAATTATGACAGTGCAATGAGGTCTTAGCCCAAAATCAGAGACACGAATCACGTTGAGAAGAAAAGTTAAAAAGGTGGCTATACTCCTATTCAATTCTATTCTCGCTGTTCCAATTTATTTTTTTTTATATATAGATTTTAACTTGACATCATTTAAAGAGTAAATTTGATTTCTCATTCCTACGAATTTAAATTAAAAATACATAAAATATATTGTAATGCTTCTCAATCTTATGAGGCTAAAACATTTTATCTTGTCACAACTCAAAAGTTGAGGTCATAATGACACACATATTGAGAATTCCAAAAAGGTGTATAAGCCGGAAAAAAATACACATTGAATACTCTGGAAGAAAAGTTAGACCACAAACAATAGAAAAACAACAAAGAATATCACCAAAACATGATAACACAAGTATACATCTAATGCATTTCTACAATTTAAATACATTTCAAGTCTTCGAAAAGAAAGTTAAAGACTTAAAAAGAATAGATGGAGACTAATGACGATCTGAAAAACAGGTTCTCACCACAATTTCGAATAAAAAATTTCACTTAATCTAATCAATTGATATGAGACACATCCAGACTATAACAGAAGTAAGGATGAATACAATTTACATTTACTTCGTTGTTACACGTTGATATTACAAAATTATTAAATGACATTGTTTTCGAAAATAAAGAGTGACATGTGCATCATAAACGAAGAAAAATAAAACATGGGGATAATAAATATCGTAGCTTCCATTGTCAAAACCAACAAATTCAAGTAACAAACCGTTACAATAATAGAATTTTAACCATATCCCACCCCCCCTATCCACCCCACCCCCCAAACCCTCAACAAGAATTTTCATTTCACTTAAAGGAAAGTGACACACTAGACTATAGACTACACATCTACATATTCCCCCCACTACACTAAAAAAAACAGAGCACACACTTTTGCTCATAACTTCTCCTTTTTCTTCACTCCTAAAACCTCTTTAGGAGTGACAGTAGAAGGAGAAACAAACAAACAAAGAAAAAAAATCAAGTTCCATCATCATGAAGAGTGTTTATTTGCACTATTTTTCTCTTCTTCTTTCATTTTCCACCATTTTTTCTTCTTCTGCAATAGCTTTTGATTATGCAGATGCTCTTTCCAAGAGTCTCCTTTACTTTGAAGCTCAAAGATCCGGTCGATTACCTTACAATCAACGTGTCACTTGGCGCGACCATTCTGGTTTAACTGATGGTTTAGAAGAAGGAGTAAGTACAAACATTTGATTTCGATATAAACTTAATGTTATACGGAGAAATTAATGATTTTTTTTTTAATTCGAAATTAACAATGTAGGTTGATTTAGTTGGAGGTTACTACGATGCTGGTGACCATGTGAAATTTGGTCTACCAATGGCATTTACAGTAACAATGTTGTCATGGAGTGTTATTGAATATGGTGAAGAGATTTCGTATTCGGGAGAAATTGAACATGCCTTTGAAGCTATCAAATGGGGTACTGATTATTTCATCAAAGCACATACTAGTCCAAATGTCTTATGGGCTGAGGTATTAAATTAAATTAAATTTATAAATAAACATATATTATTATTATTTTTTGGATGGAATTAAAAATTTGTGATATTTAGGTTGGAGATGGAGATACTGATCATTACTGTTGGCAACGTCCGGAAGACATGACAACTTCTCGTCGATCATTTAAGATCGACGAGAATAACCCTGGCTCTGACTTAGCCGGGGAGACAGCTGCCGCAATGGCAGCTGCTTCTATTGTGTTTAGGAAAAGTAATCCGCATTACTCTCACTTACTATTGCACCACGCCCAACAGGTAATATGATTTAATTAACAAATTTAAGTTATATGTACTGATCGATTGATTGATATTATTTAATTAACTTGGTTGCAGTTATTTGAGTTTGGTGACAAGTACAGAGGAAAATATGACAAAAGTGTGGGAGTAGTGAAAACTTATTATGCATCAGTGAGTGGGTACGAAGATGAGTTGTTGTGGGCAGCATTGTGGTTATACAAAGCCACCGACAAAGAAGATTATTTGGAGTATGTAATTAACAAGGCAAATTCATTTGGAGGTATTGGTTGGGCTATTACTGAGTTCAGTTGGGATGTTAAATTTGCTGGTCTACAAATTATTGCTTCTAAGGTAACCGACACTAACTCTTTGTGTTTGATCGAATTTTTTAAAAATATTATTATTGTGTGTTCGTATCGAGTCATGATGAAAATATTGTGAACAGTGTAGTCTTTTTCAACTTTTTTTTCACTAGACTAGAGTTTGTTTTCAAATGTTTGAATTTGTTGGGCCAGCATGTTTTGTACTGCATTAGCTTCCAATATTTCAATTTCAAAATCTTATAAAACGTGTATTATATAAAGAAAATGTAAAAGAGAATGTATACACTTTTTAAAGTAAAAGAGTGATTGTGTCAAATCTCATTTGGTTGCTTTTTGTTAGGAGTCAAATGTGGAATAATACTTTTACTTCTAGGTGGGATATGCTTTTAACTTTATGGAAAACCAATTAGTGTTAAATAAAGATTGTTTTCTACCTGGTTGATGTTCGATTAAATTTGGATTCGCGTCAATAAATTCTATTTTGGGATAATATACTTCCTTATAAAATGGCGATTTATATCTAAGGATAAATTAATACTTCTTACTTAACTACAATCGTTATTGGTGTGTAGTATTAAAATTGATAGAAAGCTATGTGTGAGGGCAAATTAAGGTATCATAATAAATGAAGGACTAAATATATGTGGTTGATAAAGACATAGATAGGGGCCTTGGAGAACAATGTCACATGCATATTCATAGGTCATTTGACAGTACCTTTAATGTAGGGATCTTCAAATCAGATGGTTAAAGCAAAAATAGGAAAAACAAGAAAAAAGTGGATGAATTACCTCATATTTGTTCTAGCTACTCCATACTTCAATTCAATTTCTTTATTGAGTCGATTTGGGTGGAACAATAGCGAAGTTCTGATGGTAATGTAAATGCGCGATAAATATAACAAGTTGTATAAGTGAGCTAGTGTTACAAGACACTAATTATGAATATTGAGAACAAAAAAGTAGAGAAATAGGAAGAACTTTTTGTGAAACAGTAATATGCATTTTAGTGATAGAAAATGAAATTATAATCATAATTGGACTATAACTCTAATTATGATACTTTGTCTGTTCTAATTTATGTGCTTTCTTTTTTAGTCCATTCTTAACAAAAGTCAATTTTTCATAGTTGGAGATAATTTAACATTAAAATTTCTTTTTTCATTCCAGATCATAAATTTCAATATTTTTTCTTTTTGAATTTTGTTTTAAGTCAAATACTATCACATAAATTTAAATATAAAAAATATTTATGATAATTGGGCTTAAAATATTTTATTTTTTTTCTCTTGCATATGATATGATGTAATATTTGTGGTGAAAACAGTGCTGGTTTGAGTTCCCACAACATTGAATTTCCATCTACCTAACTTGAAAATTATGAAAAATTATGAACAGATCATTTGCCCCACTTTGTCTCCACTTCCTGAAGTTTCCCAATAAATATTGCATATATCTTTATATATGATGTAATAAAAATAATAAAGCACAAGAGTGTATTTTTATAAATAATTAAATTCAAAATTTAATAGAACATTCTTTTTTAGCATGATAAAAATCCCATCCCTTCAAAAATGGTATTATAGACATAGCTAATAAATTGATTTGACAACCCACTGCCTAGAATCACATGACCCATACTTTCACAATATTTTGATGGTAACTAACTTATTCGAGACTGAAACGTAATTATATAAAATTTTCAATGCAGATACTGCAGGAGGAAAAATACAACAAACACATTGACATACAAGAACAATATCGTTCAAAAGCCGAACACTACATATGTTCATGTCTCAACAAAAACAACGGTACTACCAACGTCAATCGTACCCCAGGCGGACTACTATACGTACGTCAATGGAACAACATGCAATACGTATCGAACGCGGCCTTCCTCCTCACATTCTACTCAGATTTCCTTAAAAAAATCGACAGAAAAATCGTGTGCCATGGAGGAATAGTTGATCATGAAGAACTATTCAGTTTTGCTAAATCTCAAGTGGATTACATATTGGGCTCAAACCCAAAAAACATGAGTTATCTTGTGGGTTTTGGGCCAAATTATCCAAAAAGAGTACACCATAGAGGGGCCTCAATGGTGTCTTATAGAGAGAATAAAGGCTTTATTGGATGTACACAAGGCTATGATTATTGGTACAACAAAAATGGGCCAAACCCAAATGTTTTAATTGGGGCAATTGTTGGTGGGCCTGATAATCAAGATGAATTTAATGATGACAGAGCAAATTATGTGCAAACAGAGGCTTGTACATATAATACAGCACCTCTTGTGGGTATTTTTGCTAAGTTTAATTTTTTAAGTGCACCATTACTTGCATCTTTCTAAAATATAAAATAAAATAGTGTTACACAAAAAATATTATAGTTATAGAATATGTTTACTTATCTTTCTTTTTTTTGGGTTTTGTTATGGTGGCTAAATTTGGCAACAGCCTCCATATGATATTATCATACCTTGTGTAATGTAAACCCCAATTGTGCATATATGATAATGCAAGTAAGAGACTTATGTATTAAATCCTTGCATTTTTTTTTCTATCTTGTTTATTTCAGAGCTTAAAATATCCTTTAACTGTTGAGTTTGATGTAAAATTTAACTTTTCGGCTTCAAACTGATCTTGATGTCAACATATTGGCCTTAAAATACTTTATTTTTGACGGTCAGATGTAGAAATATAAGTATGATTTTATTAGTATAATTAACCCAAGCTAGTTAAATCTTAAACCCAAGTTAAGCTAAGGGGAAAAAGATTATTTTTTTTAGGAAGAATGGATAAAAGCTACACAAGCAATGAAATGGTATTTTTTAGACTATTGCATTTCAATTTTCATTTATGCATGTCTAAATTTTCTGGGAAATATTTAAGTAGGATTGGGTCAAAAGAATCAGAACAATATCATTTGAAAAGGACAAGAGACTAATAGCTTTCATTATACTATTTGTCCTCATCCATGCACCCATGAGGCTCCAATGTGTGATGTTTCTTTTTAGAAGATTTTTGTCCATTATCGATTTTAAATGACAAAATTAATAGGTACTTTTTTATCTCTTTTTTTTAATTAAAAAAGAAAAAGGGTAAAAAATACTCTTAAAATATACGAAAGGAACAAAAATGCCCTCTGTTTGTAGTTTGGTTCTCATCAATACTTTGGTCCAGAAATGCCTTATTATTATTTTGGGTAAAAAAATGCTCATTTTTAAAATAAATATATTATTTCTTTTCTTTTTAACGCATTCTTTTTCTAATAATATCTTTTTAAATTAGAAATTTTTTATCTTCAGATCAAAAAAAAAAATGAAAATACTTATCATAATTATTTTCTATCGCTATATAAATATAAATTAATGATGAATATACTATGATCTTATACATATAACACATATTATCTGTCGAGATCTTATATGAAGTTATTTTTATTTTAAATGATAAGATGAGATTGTGAATGAAAAACATATTTCCTACATTTTTATTTGTTAAAGTGATTTTAAAAGAAAGAAAATAAGATCATAGTTCTCTAATAATTTAATTAAGAAAAAAATTTGGTTAAAAAGAAAAAATTATACTTATTTGGAAAAAGGCATTTTTAATTCATTTTAGTTACTATAAGGACATATTTGGACTAAAGTATCGACTACAATGATATTTTTTAACCAAAATATTTACGATAAGGGCATTTTTGAGCCAATCTATAAATGAAGGACATTTTTGTTCCTTCCATATAGTTTGAGGGCATTTTTAACCCTTTTCCCTTAAAAAAAATTATGAAATCTCTTCGGATATGCCTTTTTGTGTGGTTCAAAATGAAATAGTAATAAATAATAAGCTTTTGCCTCTCCATAGTATTCTTTCGTAATGAGGGTTTGTTTAGTTACTTTTCGCATGACATCTAATTATTTTCGGACCTAACACGCTCCGTAACGTGTGAAATAAACACAACATTTCAAACTTCAGTATTATTAGCATATTTGATTTTCTTGACATATTATTTGTTCTCAACTGTATCAATGAGAGGTAGGGATTAGAAACCTAAGATAAGGAAAGGACCATGCATGAGGGGCCTGGGTAGGATTATGAGAGAAAATAAGCATATATATACGTCCAAATAAGTTAGGTGGACCAAACAAATTAAATCAGAAAACAAATAATAATCATCGATTTTATTGTACCAAAAACATAATCAAAACTAACATTTACGTTATTTTTGTTTGCTTAAACTTTAATAAACCTACTTAATTAGTTTTTCCTGATATAATGCAAAAGTTTAAGATTTCACAATAATTTGACACACCCTTTTTTTCAAGAGTTCACGGAAGGAAAGAACATCAAAGATGCTTAAATCTTACTATACACAGTACACAGTTTCTTCCAATAACACGAGAAATCACAACAAAAAAATATACGTTAACAAACTAAAAAAGAGTTTTTTTTCTTCTTTTTTTTTCTGTTACTGTGATTTAACATGATTTTCACCTCACAACTAAGCATGACTTCTCCGTCCTAACAACTTTTTTTGTTTTAGTCGTTATACGTCCTTTTTACAAGAGATCTTCATTTTTACACGATATATGTATATACGAACCTATATCAACTGCTTCTCCATCTATCTAGCCTATGTAAAAAGCTTTAATGTAAATGTTAAAACTGTGACAAGTACTGGTCCCATTGTGAAGAGATAAGAACGACCAATGTACATTCAAAAGTTTATGTCAACTTTTTCAATCTAATAGATTAATGAATTGTGAACTTTTTTCGACCACAAAATGATGTTTCCAAATACAAACAAACCTGATGCAATCAGTCAATACCTTCCAACTTTAGAACACATATATGTAGCAGTGCTGCTATAGTTTACTTTTCTATCTTTTGGCCTAATCATTTACTCTCATATTTTTTCTTTAAACTAGAAAGTTCAGAATCCAAATATAATATCATCTCCTTCTCTCTATTACAGCAATGGTACTGTCCCTAGACTCATCACCACTTGTTGTGAAGAATTACAAGAACACTGGGTCTATTTGTGTGTGCTTTACGTCTCCTCATCAACTTTATTTAATCATGTACAGGTTTTGGTTGATAACCATGCTGGAAAAGATGGTACAGAAGATGGTAATCTGGTTGATTTTCGAGGAAAACCCGGTGGCACACCTAAAGTTAGGAAACAGGGGGATTGTTAGCTTGCAGGCAGAGCTTTATCCAGGTGACTTCCTAACCGAGCAATATTTTGAGTTGTAATTGCTTTGTTGTGAGTCGCATACTGAGTATTAATTTTATTGTAGGAACTGAGCTATCAGAAAGGGTATGTGTTATGGGGATTTCGATGAATTTAGTCACCGTACGTGTTACACGAACTCATAAAGGATCTCGTAGTGGCACGCCGCACCTTGATTCAGTCCTCCTAGGTGAGCGAACCAACAAATCTAACTCCAACATTTCCAATAGCTCAACTGTTAATTAATAAAATAATGCGGGAAGCCAAAATTCTCTGATTTAAGGTAACTAAGTAATAAGCTTCTAAGTTTACACTTATCATCCCCAAAATCTGGAAGTCAGCAATCACAAGAACAATCTATCTTCAAATTACAAGTCTAAAAGAGTTTTTAAGAAAACAAAAAGTAAGAACATGGTCCATTGTCCGAAATTTCAAAGACATCAAGACTTGAAGAAGAAGTATCCGTCCAAGCTAGAAGCGTTAGCTCACCCTGAAAATCCCCGATGTAATGAAGACTGGCTAGAAATTGAGGCGAGTCGAAGACGATGGGCACCCTTGCTGACTCCACAAAATAACAAGAAAAAATACAAGTAGGGGGGTCAGTACAAGGAACCGTCGAGTAGTTATCATACGGCCAACTCAAAATAGAAAACATATGTACCGCCCGAATATAATAACAGTCAACCACAATACTTAACAGATGGCACAGCAACAAATCACATAAGTCCCATGACACAACACCATAATAAGTACCAACCATCAATCCCCCCACAATATCAAGCACACCTTTTGATGACTCATCCTCCTACACAATACGCATTTGGGAAATAGTTTCTTCCTTTTGAATTTGATTAAAATAATCTAATTTAAAGATTTCTTTTACATTAAAATATTACCGGTGTCGGAACGTGACAACTCTCCTGATTCCAAATACCGTGTCGGAACGTGACACTCCTATCCAAAAATACCAACCACCGTGTCGGAAACGTGACACTTCCCGATCCAAAAATACCTGTGTCGGAGACGTGACACTCCTCATCCAAAAATAACCGTGTCGGAACGTTACACTACTCTGCTCCGATCCAAAAATACCGTGTCGGCACGTGACCTCCTCCGATCCAAAAATAACCGTGTCGGAACGTGACACTCCGAATCCCAAAAATACCAACCGTGTCGGAACGTGAACACTCTGCTCCGATCCAAAATACAGTGTCGGAACGTGACACTCCGATCAAAAATACCGTGTCGGAACTTGACACTCCGATCCAAAATGTATTTATTTATTGAAACTGTTTTCAAATCATTTTATTTCCATCAAGTCCTTCTTATTCAGCAATCCTTCAAAAGAGATAGTTTTCAAGAATAAAATATCAATAGTCCTCAATATTTTAGGCAAACCGCCAAACCATACAATCATAATATACAACCCCACAAAATCAAGGAATAGGATATTTAACATATCTCCAATACTTCAATCGCTATTTAGAGTTTATCTACTCCCAGGTAGATAATAAACCATAACCCTAACCTCCACCGAATAACCGAAATCAAGCAAGCTACCTCTCCAAAGCCTTTGTCCCTTTCTTATTGCCTAAGAACCCTTCCAATCCTAAGTCCCAAATGCTTGTTCTCCTCTCCCTTTCCCTTTTTTCCCTCACTGCCTCTCAGTTGATTATTTTGTTCTTGCTTCTCCTCAACTAAAGACTTTTTCACTTTAGACATCCCTTCTTTATTTATATGCAAAGACTATAAATAAACATTGTAAAAGAAATCCTCCATTAGCCTAAAGTTACCACCACCTCCATTAACATCCCACTAACCCCATTATAAAAGTTTACTCCACTAAATACATATATAAATAACCACAAACAATCCACTAAATAATTTAGCATGACGAGACTATAAATAAACAATTGTAAAAGAAATCCTCCATTAAGCCTAAAGTTTACCCTCCATTAAACTCCCACTGAACCCCATTAAAAGTTACTCCCACTAATAAATATAATAACCAAACATCCACCTTCTTATTATATGGCAAGACTATAAATAAACAATTTGTAAAATAAATCCTCCAATTAGCCTAAAGTACCTCCATCTAACGCCCACTACCTATTTCATATTAAAGGCTACTCACTAATTATCTAAATATAATAGTCCAAAACAACACCAAAAATAATAAATAGTGGAAGCTGACATCGTGTGGGATTACGCAGCGTGTGACGGTCCCGTCGCATCTAGTAAATATTTATCAGAATAATTCTACTACTCAAACCCACTAACAAGGCTCGTTCAGATAGATACCATTTACACCCATCGTTCGTCCTCGAACGATCAAAGAAGAAAACAAGGATGCAAAGGAGTACCCCTGACTCTGTGAACAGCTGCGGATATTTTTCTTGTATATCAGCTCCTTCTTCCTCCCATGCCTCTTTCAACCCTCTCAACCGGGTCCGATTCTTCCATTGAACTTTGATGGATGGCAATTTCCCTTGATCTCAACTGCGGACTTCCGCTATCTAGAATGGCAACAGGCTCCTCTTCATAAGTCAAAATTCTCATCGAGCAAACCGAATCCCAACGAATGGTGTAATTTCCATCCGCCATTATCCTTTTTCAACATGGACCAAACGGCAATACCGATGACTCCCCACGGGAGGACAGGACTATCCCATGGAGGCACAGCTAATTCATAAGCATTCATGAAGTCCACCTCCCCTCTCGCTTAAGTACCGTCAAGATGGTCCCAATATACCTTGGACTAGCTTACCCTTTTTCCAACCGCATCACCCCCTTTTCATGGGTGAAACTTTCAACAAGAACTTGTTTCACCTTCCAATGAACTCTAAGTCTCTGAACCTTTCGATCCGCATATTCCTTTTGTCTACTTTTGAGCCGCTAAAAGCTTTTCTTGAATAGCTTTCACTGCTTTTCCAATGAATCCCTCAATAGATCCGTACCCCAAGTTCCTTCACCCTCAAACGCATCAACCAACCATGGGAGACCTACACTCCTCCCTACATTGCTCAAATGGAGCCATGTCAATGCTGGAAGTGATAGCTATTATTGTATGAAAATTAACTCTCGCCAATGTAATAAGTAATCCCCAATGGCCACCGAAATTCTATCACACACGCTCGTAGCATATCCTCCAACACTTGAATCGTTCTCCCTCTCAAGACTGACCTCGTCCTGAGGATGCAATGCAGTACTAAGGTCCAATCTAGGTACCTAATTTCAGCATGCAATGTTCTCCAAAACTTAGAGTCAACTGCGTACCTCTATCTGATATGAAGGAGAGTGGAACTCCATGTAATCGGAACGATCTCCCTGAGATTAGGTTTGGCTAGACTTCTTGCAATTGTCAGTCATCTTTGACCGAATGAAAGTGAGCAGACTTGGTGTTAACCCTGTCAACATTACCCAAATAGAAATCAAACTACCCATGTCTTTGAAGACCAACCAACGAAATCCATTGCAATTCTTTCCCACTTCCATTCAGGAAGGGCATTCTCCGAAGTGTTCCTCCTCCGGCCTCTGGTGTTCATTACTTTTACCTGGCTGACAATGTTCGGGCATTGGGCTAACAATCACCAATGTCACGCTTCATTCTACCCACCAAAAATGTTGCCTTAGGTCCGATACATCTTGTTGCACCAGGATGTATAGCATACCTTGAACTAATATCCTTGTGAGAATAGTGTGAATCAAATCATCAACATCGGGCAACACATAACGCCGTTTCCCTAATTCTCAAAAACGCCTTCCTCATCAATCATTGCCTCTTTAAAAGCCTCTCCTCTCATAACCATATCTCCTAATTCGGCTCAGCTTCTCATCAGCAAACTGCTTCCCTTAATCTTTCAATAAAAGAAGATCTTGCCTCCACAACAGGCTAAAATCCTCTTTCGTGCTCTAGATTTCCATTTCCAGCCATCATAAGTCATTACCCAAGTCTGAACCTCTCTAGCCATGTGCGTCTAGAAACCTGTAAGTGTGACTGAAACTATACCCATGTCCCCTGCTGTTCTCTACTTAAAGCATCTGCCCACAGAACAACGCCACACATTTGCTTTTTGCTTTTCCCTGGGTTGATACAAAAAAATAGTAATATCATATTCCTTTTCAAAACCGTTCCTCCACCTCCTCTGCCTCAAATTCAAATGTTTTCCTGAGTACAGACATACTGTAACTACGATGAATTGTATAAACTTCAACAACTTGACCCCATAATAGATTATGTCCCTCCATTGCTTTAATGCAAATATAACTGCCGCCAACTCCGAATCATGGGTCGATAGGTTTACCGTTCGCACGTTTTAATTGCCCTCGAAGCATAAGCAATGACTTCCTCCGCATTAGCACGGCCAGCAACCCAAACCAGAATAGATGCATCCACAATAACAATAAATCTCACCTTCCACTGGCAAGGGTAAGGGATTGGTGCAGTATCAACAAGGTTTAAGTTTTTGGAAGCTTTTCTCAAAAAAATAAACATTCCTCCGCCATACAAATGGAACATTCTGCTTAGTCAAATGTTGTCAGCTGCGAGCAAAAGAAGAAAATCCATTGACAAAATCGACTGTAGTAGCTAGCTAAACAACAAAGCCCTTACCTCTGAACATTAGTCGGTTCCTACGCCAACTCTTCACTGCTTCCATCTTATAGGGATCCACCATCACCCCATCCTTAGAACCACGTGCCCCAAGAAGGGCCACTGCATTAAGCCAAACTCACACTTGGAGACTTTGGCATAAAGCTTCTTTCTTCCCTCAAACAACTCTAAAACACCTATTCTCAAATGCTCCTCATTTTCTTTCTTACTCTTGGAGTATATCAGTATGTCATTCAAAAATATGATGAAAAGAAGATCCAGATATGGCTAAAAATCCCGTTCATCAAACTCATAAAAGCAGCAGGGGGCATTCCGTAAGACCAAAAGACCTTAATACAATTCGAATGCCTCATACTCTGTTCGAAAAGCCGTCTTTGGTACCTCCGGTTCCTTCCCCGTATTTGTCAATTGATGATACCCGCATCTCCAAGTCAATCTTCGAGAAGTGACACAAGCACCTTGTAACTGATCGAATACAGAGTCATCAATGCGAGGAATGGGATCTTGTTCTTAATAGTTACCTTGGTGTTGAACTGCCGGTAATCTTGCACATCCGAAACCCCATCCTTCTTCCTTCACAAATAACACCGGAGCACCCCAAGGGGATTCCACTTGTGGCCTAATTAAACCTTACCTAAACAGTTCCTGAATTTGGGCCTTGTAGCTCCCTTACTCAGCTGGACCATTCTATAAAAAAAAGGGGGGTAATGGAAATGGGGCAGTATTCCGGCTCCAAATCAATACAAAAATCAATATCCCTATCCGGTGCCATACCAGGAAGGTCTGCCAGGAAACACATCCCGAAAACTCACAGACTATCGAAACAGACTCAAATCAAATCGAAGGTACTTTGGAATTATCATCCCTGAGTTGTGCCCAAAAGCTACAAAACACTCCTTTACTAACCATTCTCTTAGCATGAAGAACAAGAGAAATACGAACTGAGGTGAAATATAGTCACCCTCCCACACTAATGTTCTATCCCAGGCTTGGCCAAGGTCACAGTGTTAAAGCATTACAACAATCTAAGATTGCAAAATTTTGAGAAAGCCAATCATACCTAGAATTACATAATCAAAACAAACCATTTCTAGAATGATCAAATCTACGTAAGTGTTACTCTCCCCACAAAAGTCACAAGGCAAACCTATACACTTTCTCAACAATCACAAGACTCACCCACGATTATAGACACGAATAGGCATATCAAGTACATCACATACCAACACGAAACTTAACTCACAAGACCATTCGAATGAGAAGATACATATGAAAATGTGGATCCAGGACAAATATACATAAGCCATGCATCACAGACAATCCTAAAGAGTACCTTGATAACAGCATCAATGCCATCCGCTTTCATACCCGCCACGGGGAAAGCGTAACAATGAGCCTGATCACTTCTTGTCTGTCCATTGCCCCTACCAAGAATGCGTACTAGTTCCAATTGCCCGCCACCCCTACTGATTTGGTGACCACCATTACCTTTGGCCAGCACTCCGTCCTCCAGAATGGTGGCCTCTACATGACCACCTCTAAACTAACCTCTAACGATTGGGTCTGGTAAAAACTTTGTTTTTGGATACAATTTCTCCTTAATATGTCCAATCTCTTCCCACATCCATAACAATTTTCTGGAGTCTAGCAATAGGTCTCTGTGAGATTACGAAGTTCTTGGGATAACCTCAAACTCAGAAAAATGTTGACTGGTCCTGCGATGGACCCCCAGTTTAAAGCCTGTCCATGTGGAAGACTGAATAGACGTGCCTGGGGTAACCCCTGAACTCTCTGCCCTCGGATTCTAGAATAAGTACCCTAAACTCACCACCCTTACGGAACTTCTTAAATATGTCGACACCCATTGTGAAGTTGTCTGGCTCACCCCCCCCTCTACCTCTATCGACAAAATCCCACTTCCTACTTCCTGAAAGGATTTTGCTGCGCAGCTACCTGTTAGGCTGTGATCTGCAATCTGAACCTCATCCTTCACAAAGCACAAAGCGTCGAATCCGCTCTTTGTGGACTGAGCAAAGCTGAGTGGGCCTACCTGGATAGTGCACAAATATTTGGCCTCATAGCAGCAAAGGACATCCTTCCCTTGCTCCTAGAAGCTAGGAAACTCAGATCTCTCCTCCTATCCCTTAAAGTCCGGGGTTATACGTTTTCTACTTCTCCATAAACAGGCTAGAAATGATGCCCAAGTCATGGTTTGGTGCATGTGCTGATGACACTCAACATACGACCCCGCCACCGGGACATTTTTTTGCATCGCCCTGAAACTGATAGTCACAAACTCAACCCCGAATCGGTCTATAATATGTCCTCTCTTAGTAGCAGTTCATGACAATCAACCAAAAAATTAATAGGCATCCTCAGATTCCAGACACCCTTGAAGACTGAGGTTGTAACTTTAAGAACTTAATGAAAATTCATGTTGATCGCCTGTCATTATAGACCCTTGTCAATCGAGGGAATGTGCCTACTTCCATGAGCCTCCATGCGGTGGAGCCCAGCAGCTTGCACATTTGCACTCCCGGAACCTGAGGTCTTTGTGCAAAAACACTTTTGGAAAAAAAAGTTTGGTTTTCCTGGCCCCTGATATATAACCCGCTCAAGATAAGCAAGAACCTGATTATTCATCTCTGGGGTAGGCTGGGGTGGTAATTCCCTCATCTGAACCCTGCTCATTTTCTCCCCCCTTCCTCACCCTCTCTACTAACCCTCAATCAGTCGGGTGTAGGAGTCAACGGACGCCCGGCCCCTATTCCTAGCTGTACCAGGTGTTTGTCCACTACTCTAACTCTAACTGGGCGTTCCGCCTCACCCCTCCTCCGACCTCTACCACGGCCTCTTGCCACTGCACTTGCCTTCCTCCTCGAGCTTTCACAGCTCAATGGGTGGCTCAGACGCACCCTGTCTTGCCGGTGTTGGTGTTGGGCCCAGACGTTGGCTCCTAGGTTCTAACCATCTGCGAATAGAATGAAGATGGTCATGATTAACAATTTGTTATCAATCACCTATATACCAATTGTATCCAAGTAATAGCACGAAAAAGAAGAGAGATGAAAGGAAATGGGAATTTTCCTCAAGTCTTAATACTCTCAATGAAAAGTAACGGCGTCCCCCTACCATTCCTTAAAGAACTCTACTAGACTCGTTCTGTTTGTGATCTGAGACCCAACGAACCTACGGCTCCTGATACGGCACTTGTCCAGACCCAATAATGATCTCTTGAGTGGCACCCACCTTATATTTATCCTACTAGTGAGAATTGATTGAGCTCCATTGGTAAGAGGCGATCTCCTTGGGAAGGGATGTAAGGACCATAGGTCACGGGTTTTCGATTCTCCCTGAGGCCTGCGAGCCATAAGAGGGGATTAAAATAGCTATGGCCTCCCATTGCAGCGACAATACCTGAATATGTTGATCCCGAGGGGGTTTGTCACACGTACTTAGTTGGAGATTTCACATCTGCCATCCTCCAAATCTTCTGCACAATTGTCACGCAATCATGGGGACACTAACTTCTTTGTCTTCTGAGGTGGTTTGCTTGGGCAGAATGCTACACTCTGACGTTTATCTGAACTTTTTGGGAAGTCTTTTGCTTCAATTGCTGCTGTGGTGAGATTCTTGAGCAGATTACAGATAGAGAAGTTATTTCGTATGGAAAATCTGAAATGGTGTTCATATTAATAGACAATATGTTGGCTTATATGTCTAGTTTTCGAACTGGTAAAAGATTTGCTATATACTTAACTGAATTACATGTAAATCTTGTTTTCTTTAGAACTTGTTCTACATGTTATTGTCCATTAAATAAGTACTGTTTTAATATACTAGAGCTTGTGTCTAACCAGGGGGTTACGCTTTTGACATTGGCGACATCCATTCCAGGCATGAAGCCCCCTGAATGTAACCCAAGAAAAAGTGGTCACTGCATTGAAGCCAGTGGCCAGCAGCTTGCTCTTCTCTATACGGCGCTTTACATCCTAGCTCTTGGTGGTGGTGGAATTAAGTCAAATGTCTCCGGTTTGGTTTCAGACACTTTTGGATTGCCTCCTCAGATCCTAAGAGACCCAAGTCCATTATATACGTTCTTCAACGATTCCTATTCTCATAAGCCTTGGTTCTCTGTTTGCAGTGACTGTGTTGGTGTATTTACAAGACAATGTAGGAAGAGGATGGGGATATGGGATATCAGCAGGCACAATGGTCCTCGGGGTCGCTGTATTGATTGGTGGAACGACGTTGTATCGATTCAAGAAGCCTCAAGGAAGTCCTTTGACTATCATATGGAGGGTTCTGCTTTTAGCTTGGAGGAAGAGAAAGCTTACTTACCCTTCTGATACTGGCTTCTTGAATGAGTATCACAATGCGAAAGTCCCACATACACATATGTTGAGGTAAGATTATCTAACTAACTGTAGGGTAACCAAAATAAGACTATTACTATCTAATATCGATGCAAAACAACAATAAGCATGGTCGATCATGGACTAGACCATCCCAACATAGGATGGAAGCCCGGTATCGCTAGGCAAATCTAGTCATACCAAAGAGAGTTCACAAAATGGGCAATAGACATCACGATACTATATTCACAGGCAATTGCATCATAATGTAGTCGTAAGTTGCTGAAATTTTAACATATACGGCCAGGATTGACCTGAATGTAGTAGTTTTAGTAGAAAATTAAGAAATCAAAGAATTACTTTGATATAAAAGAATCAACAGTTACTCGTTATCAAAATAGGGTCTTGAAGGTCACCTTTCTGATGACTCTGCAGCTGCAACTAGAATGCAAGAATGTTTGGATAGGTTTTTTCCACTTCCACAGTTACAGAAGTCGAAGAAGTGAAAATGGTGCTCAAATTGATTCCCATATGGTCCACATGCATACTTTTTTGGACAGTATACTCTCAGATGAATACCTTCACCATTGAACAAGCTACCTTCATGAACCGGAATGTTGGAAACTTTGCTGTCCCTGCAGGTTCCTTATCGGTGTTTCTCTTTATTAGCATACTTCTCTTTACTTCCATAAACGAAAGGGTCACAGTACGTATTGCCAGAAAAATCACTCACAACAGCCAAGGAATCACAAGCCTTCAGAGAGTTGGAATTGGACTACTACTCTCTATTGTTGGTATGGTAGCTTCAGCTCTGGTAGAAAAACGACGAAGGGAACATGCCATCCATCATAACTTCAAGATAAGCGCATTTTGGTTAGTGCCTCAATTCTTCATTGTAGGTGCTGGGGAAGCTTTTGCCTATGTAGGACAGCTGGAGTTTTTCATCAGGGAGGCACCAGAAGGGATGAAATCTATGAGCACAGGCCTATTTCTCAGCACGCTCTCGATGGGATATTTCGTGAGTAGTTTGCTAGTATTCGTTGTACAGAAAGCAACAAAAGGAAGATGGCTTAAAAGCAATTTAAACAAAGGGTCCTCTCGGAGGTGATGAAGCGGACCGGAGAAACGGCAAAGGGAGAAAGGGAAGGAAGGCGAAAGGGGGAATTAAAGGAGCAGGGAGATGGTTAGAGGGAGCGTAACGAGGCAAAAGGTACCCACCAAAGGAAAACTTGGATTTTATTTTATCTACTTGGTTGCTAGCAGTTCTCGGAGTAATTAATTTCTTGATTTTCATTGCATTTTCAATGAAACACCAATACAAGGTGCAGAAACTTAGCAGTATTGAGGATTCTGCAGAAGAGCTCGGGAGTTGGAAGGATTTGACCCTCGACAACAAGGAAAAGAAACTCGAAGCAGACGAGAAGGTGGAAGCTTAAATACAGCATATTCATTTCCAGAGTTTGTAATATAAAACTGTATTCAATTATCAAAGACGTCAATACAAATTTGCAACAACCATCTTGTCATTTTTCTTTTCCCCGATATTGGATGTTTCTAAGAAGGCTTATTGAGGAGTATCAATTCAGAAAGCGCAGCGTGATATTTACACTTCAAAATTCTCACCAAATATACTGTTTCTGTTAAGCACTTTTTTTTTCTTTCAAAATAAATTGATTTTAGAAGCATGATCAGAATTCCAAATTTTTGACAAATACTTTCTAACATGTATATAAATAAATTTCAAATAAAATGCGGTCTTTACAAAATATATACTCTGACCAAATTTGTTATCTCATAAATTTTAAAGTAAGTGATTATTATTTAGTATTTTTTAAAAAGGGAGCTGCTGGCGCAAGCCCGAGCCCGTGAATAGCTATAGCACCACTTACCCGGCTTTAGAATAGTTCAATATTGGCAGCATTCAAAATCATAACTAACTCTCCACTTTCTACGATTTCACTTGAAAAAAATAATAATTAAACTTCACATCTCTCATCTTCTCCTTCTCGTCACACACACATTTCCAATTAGTTAAGCACGAAAAACATGGCAGCGACTGCCGTCGGCCCCGGACGATCGACCTCGTCCTACAGCGAAGTCCAACACAACCGTCTCATTGTATCGCTTCCTCTGCCTTCTGTCCTCAAAAAGCCCTTTTCAGTCATTGATGGCCCTCCTAGTTCCGCCGCTGGAAATCCAGGTTAGTCTCACTTTTTCTACAGGAAAATACTTAACTGATTCCAACGTGCTATTTCTCGGTTTTCAATTGTGTAGTTGCTTTCTATTTTTGAATTTTTAATTCATCCATTGTGTTTCATATTTTAAAAAATGTTTTTGGGTTTATCGTGTTCAACGCTCAGCAGGGTGATTTTTTCATCGTTTTTAAACAGAAATAGCCTTGGGTGGATAGAGTTTAATTTTATTGTTGTGTATCACGCAATATTGCCTGAAAGTTAATGTGGTCATCAAAAAACCACAACAAAGAAGTGGTACCATACATTCAAGGGAATGGAAAATAATCTGACATTCACTTGATGTGCAGCATCAGCATTATTACTAACTTCTTACTCTGGTCTCTAGTTGATTTTTAGATAGTTTTATGGATTTCGATTAATTGGCAAGCTTCATAATTTGATAATAGGCCTGCATCCATATATAAGTTGATTAGATGTTTGATGATCTGAAACTTTTTTTGAAAAAAACACACAGAAGGATGTAACACTGAGATTTCATTCATTCTATTTAATATGACACTCTTATCTCATAACTCGGTACAAAAGAATTGACATCATTATATATTTGGGAACTCATTAGCCTTAACATTCCTGTTTTATATGCTTGTGTCAGCTTGTATAGGAATGGTAGGTGAAGACCACTAGATACCAACAGTATTTCATATAATACGATACATAGAAGCATTTATTTATGTGGTAGTATAAGAAACTAGTAAATGAGTAGATTTATAAGGACTCTATCTTCTTATATACTTGGTACCAAAGTTAGGCCTATCTAATCTTGGACTAAATAAAAATTATCCAAAATGTTATATAAAAAAAACACAAACTTGGGCTTTTAGTTAGTGCATGGTTATTATTAGTCGCGTGGTTTTCCCAGAGATGGCCGCGAGTTCTGTGCCAAATTAGGTGGTGTGGGGAAGATTAGAACTAATTTTGTCTTGAATCTAGCACCAACACAAGGTACTATTCCTCATAAAATAATTTTTTACTGAAGAGCTTTAATGTGGTATAGCCAGTTCAAAAATTTGAAGCAAATGATGACAAACAAACGAGGCTAATCTAATTTTCTGCTCAAAATGGAGGTAAGTTTTCCATATGAAGACATCACACATGTTCAATTTCCAATCTCATTAGCCCAAGAGATAGAACCCGCTAAATATTGTGTTACAAAAAAGCCTTTTTTCATGCTTAGCTTCATATTCATTTTAACATCATTATTGTAGGTGAAATTGCAAAGCTTTTTCCAAAGCTGTTTGGGCAGCCTTCCGTGTCGTTACTTCCAGGTCACACATCTTTTTTTGGGTGGGGGGAGCTCAGTTGTAATGCTACCTTAAATGTCGGGGTTGTATTGTTGTCCTGAGGACAGGCTCCTTTCCTGTTGGGCAACAATGTCCATGCTCTGGAATTTTTGGTGAGTGCTTTTCCAATAGTTCTTACTTAATGGTATTTACTTTTTTGTAGTTCTGTGCATATGTATAGTTATTACATATTAGTACATAAGCGTGTATCTCAGCAATTAGTTGACTATTTTTCTCTAGACTATTTGCAGGAGAAAACGAAAAATAGCACACTCTATGGATTCAAGGGAGGTCCAGCAGGGATAATGAACTGTAAATATGTAGAGTTGACAGCGGATTTTGTTTATCCTTACAGAAATCAAGTAAGAAATTTACTTTCCATCATCCACTTAATATACATGGTCTTTGTTTGCACTTGTTCCAAACAGTTTTTCTGTAGCAAATTATGCTTGTGGACTTTTATGGAAAAAATATTTTTCTATCCGGAGTTATCTGTAACAATATGATGGCAGCATATTTAGTTTCTGACGTGGGAGCTTTGCAACTCTTTTTTTTTTTTTGTAATTGAAATTTTCATTAATCGCCAAGTAAGGACATCACGTTGCTTAGCATAGCATGTCACAGCTAACTAATCTCAAGGAGAATACACACTCTTATCATCCTAGACATATATGCTACCTTTCTAGATGTATCATTATAAACTTCAAATTGACTTCCAATTTGGACGATGAGTTTCTGTAGTAAATTTGTAATGCACATTGAAGACACAAACTATTTCTCTGGCAATTCTTTCAAGCTCCCTTTTTTGTTCCTTCAAAAATACAGTAGTTCCTTTCTCCCCATATGGCATGTATAGTTTCAGCATACATCAATTTGAGAAGCTTTGTCTGTTGTGTTTTACTTCTTCTGCGACTGGTTATCCAAGAGACTACTGCCATGAATTGATCAGAATTGTTTGAATTTTGCAACTTGATTAAGCTAAACATCTGCCTTCGGTTTAGTGGATATTTTATCCTTATTGTTTTCTCTTTTTGATTTACCGCCTAATTTTACTTCTGTAGAACATGTTTAATTGATAATATCTTGACAGGGTGGTTTTGATATGATCTGTAGTGGTAGAGACAAGATAGAAAGTGATGAACAGGTTATCTTTCTTTTCTTTCATATTCAGATAGTTCTTCACTTCATCACCTATCAACTTCTTTTTTATTTCTTCTTTTTATTCTACGCAAACTATGCTTCATTGTAACTCAGTCTGCATAATGTTTTTGTTTTCTTCTTCTTCTTCTTTTTTCAGTTTAATCAAGCTGCTGAAACAGCTAAGAAACTTGACTTAGATGGGATTGTTGTGATTGGTGGAGATGATTCAAATACAAATGCTTGTCTTCTAGCTGAGAACTTTAGGCAAGTATTATTATTATATTGGACTGGCTCATGGTAGTCGTCATTGGCATTCTTCTCATAGAACTTTGTTTATTTGGTCCGACTGAAGGGGTAAAGGTCTGAAAACACGGGTTATTGGATGCCCGAAGACAATTGATGGTGATTTGAAATGCAAAGAAGTTCCTACTAGTTTCGGATTTGATACTGCTTGCAAGGTAATTGTTTTCCCTTTTGCCTTATTTCCGAAATCTTAGTTCCATTTTACTTCACATTATTTTTATAAATTATATCTAGGTAGCACTTCTCTCTTGACCTTTAATTTTTGTTACTTCTAGTAGGAGAAACACTTCGAAATGGTGTTACTTCAGAATATTTTTATGCTATGTCTGTCTTATTTTCAAACTGTTATGGAAGAATTTTACCCAAACCTTGTTGCTTTCGTAGTTTTCTTAGTAATGACATATTATCACACAAATTTGATAACTTCGGTAGGCTATTCCTATCTGTGGAATGTATAGATAGAGATTATCCAACTTCACAATTCCGCCGGTGCAGATAATACTGCAGAAAATGATTGAATTGTCATATTAGAGATGCTCGTTCAACAGAAAAAATACTATCACGTATAGTCATAAATTGTGCCTGTTGTTTGTATCCTGCAACTCGTGTGTTCGGCATACTTACCTTTTGATAACTATTTATTATGCACTTGGGTACCCACATAGGTTACTGTGATCGTTGACAGCTCGGGTCGTTGGCTGCCTGCTTATATATAGTAATCTGTCCTGGGAATTGTAACGCGTCATAGGAGGATGGGGAGGTGCTGGCTTATAAAGGATTTTATGGTTTCTCTCTAGTGGAAGGCTGATGGTCCGTGGCTCATCACACATCACATTGGAGTGTGCTCTTCAAACCCATCCTAATATTACCATCATTGGCGAAGAGGTAATTGTCTTCCAAATCATTGAACATATTTTTCATGCATGTATGCAACATATTACACTTATATGTGCCTAAAACTTGAATAGAGAATTCAGTATTCTCCTAAAGTTCATTACAAATGCACGGTTTGAATAAATTTGTAATGAAGAAACTCTTTGCAGTAATGGTTATTTTTGGAAGTTCAATTTTATTAAAAGTTTCTCTAAGTTTCTATTGTATACTGTGTCTAAGGAAAAACCTTAACTTTACCACTTAAATTATTAGGTAGGGACTTCAGTGCATGCCATCGAGAATTCGATATGATTAATTGCATTAAAATTCCATTTCCATGACTTTTTTTTTCTGAACACTATTATGTAAAGAGGATCATGCCAAGTATGTTATTAGAATTAACTTTATAGAAACTGTTTCGTGATTTTTCCCTGACATTGACAAAGGTACTGTTTTGCCACAGGTTGCAGCCCAGAAGCAAACACTTAAAAGTGTTACAGATTACATCGTAGGAGTAATTTGTAAACGGGCAAAACTTGGTTATAATTATGGGGTTATACTAATACCCGAAGGCCTGATTGACTTCATTCCAGAGGTTCAAACTTTTAACTGTAGAAATCATATTTCCACTCTATTTCTTGTAATATAACTTTTGGTCATGGTTACCTCCATTTCACTCAGTTCTCCTTTCAGCTTGTTCTGTCTTTTGCATCTGATTTAGTTGATTCGTTTATCATCATGAACAGAAATAATCAATAAAGTGTTGTTAAGATTATCTCTCTTATTTTCAGGTGCAACAGTTGATTGCAGAGCTCAATGAAATCCTGGCTCATGATGTTATTGATGCAGCTGGCAGTTGGAAAAAGAAACTCAAAAGCCAGTCTGGCGATCTCTTTGAACTCCTACCACAAGCAATTCAGGAGCAGTTACTTCTTGAAAGAGATCCACATGGAAATGTCCAGGTACTCTCCTTCAGTTCAATGGAAGTCAGGAAAATAGGACAATTGCTCATTTAGTCAAGCCATACTATGTTCTTTTTCTTATAGTACATTTTCTTTTGCAATTTCTACAGGTTGCCAAAATAGAAACTGAGAAAATGCTTATTCAAATGGTGGAAGCTGAACTTGAAAGCAAGAGGAAGGAAGGTTCATATACCAAACAATTTAAAGGGCAGTCTCATTTTTTTGGGTAATTGATACCACTTACATTTGACCTGTGCTCTTTGCTTTAATAACCTATAATTAGTACTAGTACTTAGAACTGCTTTCCTAAATTTATCCTTATAATAGTTCTTACTTGACTCTGTTTGCTTTGTAGTTACGAGGGTAGATGTGGTTTGCCTTCAAATTTTTGACTCGGCAACAATTGCTATGCCATTGGGGTTAGGGGGGGGGGGGGGGAGGGGGCTGGAGCACTTTCTTTCATCCCCCCCCCCCCCCTGGCAAAACAAGGCTGATTTCCTCTGTCGGTGTTTCCATGCCTCCTTTTATCTTCCCCTCTTTATCCTTTCCTTCTACCTAACTATCTTTTATGTTGTACATCTGGAACTTAGCAATTTATACCGACACACTTGTTCATATATAGGTGGGAAATTTGAAAGCTCCAGTTGAAGACTGGACGGTCGGTGGAACAGCACTAACATCTTTGATGGATGTCGAAAGGAGACATGGTATTAACCTCCTTTCTCTCTTGTTCATTGAATATGGTGTTATGGTGTATTCTCCCTATTGATAAGCAAAAGACTTACAACTGCAAAGTGCCTAATTTTCTGTTCAGACTCTTGCTCTTTTGTTTGAATTATTTTAGCTGAATACCTTAATGCTAAAAGAAACTATTCGGATTTTTCTATTCTGAAGCATCTACTTACTCATCCTCTTCATATTCGTATCATTCTGCTCTTCCGCTCACACAGCCCCCACATCACCTACTAGTTCACTTACTAGCTCTCGGCCTTTCCTTATTCTTCCTCAGTCCGTATGTACGTATGGATGCGGTGATAAGCTCGCTCATTTTCCTCAAATATAGCGAAGCGCATTTGTACCCGGTTTACATGAAAAACTGAATTGCGTGACACCTTAGGATGTGACTTTCCATTGCAATGCTCTCGTGTTCATCTATTCACATGTCAATCCTATCTTACGTTATAACGGAAAAGTACCTTTGTCTCTACTATCTCCTGCAACTTGCATTCATGCTATCTTCAGAAGATTCTCTGTTTGAGTCTTCGGGGGGATTGATACGCCTCGCTTATATGATGATCCATAACAAATTTATATACACAAGCACTTAGATGTTGAAGTAGAAATTTAATTATGTAAGTATTTAGCTCGATTACTTATGAGATCGTACAGTAGATCTAGGATGTAGAATCAAGCAATTTTCTAGAGTTGTCTCAAAGCTAGTTTGAGTAGCTTCCACTATAGCCACTGGTCATTTGAAGCTGAGGGTTCGATTCTCTTAATAAGTACCAATGATCCAGGGATTTTCAGATATATATAAAAGTTCAGAGCGAAAAGTAGTGGTCCTACATAGACACTAGGTCCGCCCTCGCCTTCCAGACCTGTCATGTTTTGGCTAAGATTCCATGCTATATTTGTGATGAAGTGATCAAACTTTTGCAGGTAAGTTCAAGCCTGTGATTAAGAAGGCAATGGTGGAACTAGAAGGTAAAAGCTCCATAGTGCTATGAATACAGGCTATGGTTATTTACTACTCCCTCTATTCCATATTAACTGAATTTGTGAGGCAATGTACACATTAAAAAAACATTCAAGGACATAATTTAAACCATAATTTCCACTATTACCCTTTGTGAAATCATAAATACAACTTTATAAGTAGTGAAATTTATCTCCTAGAAAATGTAAAACTTGAATAAATGAAAGGGCAAATATTAAGAAAATTTCAAACATCCATCTTGAACAATGAAAAAAGCCTAAAAATTCATTCAATATGGAAACGAGGGAGTATTTTTTAGTATAATCCGTTCTGCTGTAACTTTTGGGTAGTTAAAGCCTCACAATTGTTCAACTCACAGGTGCTCCTTTCAAAAAATTTGCTTCCTTGCGAGAAGAGTGGGCTCTAAAGAATCGATACTTCAGCCCTGGTATATCTTTAATATTGTTTGTAGAAACGTGTTAAGTTCTTATTCAATACTTGAATTTTAACCTTTAAAAGCATGCACTAGCCACAACGTTGGGATTTTTCTTCCACATACAGAGCTAATTAGGCTATTGATATCCTTGTTAATTTGATTCATCTGGCACAATCTTTATTGGGTATGGTTGCCAATATACCCTCCTCACTGATACACCCTGCCTCCCAAGTAACATATTTGCTGCAATGAATCTTCATTGAGTACATCAAGTGATAAAACATAATGATGTTAGCAAATCATATATCTGATTATCCTGTTGACACACCTTTTCCCTTCTACAACTAAGGAACACTCCATCTAAAAGAATATCTCTGTCCATGCAAGGTAGGAGTAAGGTTTGCGTACACTCTCAAACATCACTTGAGCTATTACACTGGCTATGTTGTAGTTGCAACCAAAGAACATTGGTTCCAGCAACGCTCCCCTGTTTACACATTTTTTTATTTAGGATGATTTGTAGGTTCTGCATAGGTGTTCGATGGCTTGTGTTAATTGTGTGCTTATTTTTTCTTGTTTATGTACCTGCGAGCAGGTCCACTTCAATTTGTTGGCCCAACATCAAATGAAACCAATCACACTTTAATGCTGGAGTTGGGAGCCAAAGCTTAATTGATTCCCAAATCTGAACTCGAACTTCTGCTCCTTTGACATTTTCATCAAAGCACATTCATCCTATATAGCAAATGAACTCAGCAGATGGCTAAAACTTGCTTACAGTAACAACATGCTGGTTATTTCTCGGAGAGTTGTTCATCTTATTCTTGGACGGGAAAAAAGTTTTTCACATTATTCAACATTATCTTTTGAGAAAATTGTTTTAGTCCTGCTGTAGATTTATGGTCTCTATATTAGCAGATAGCACATTTCTGAAGCTAAAAGAGATGTTCTTTACTACTAAGCATTAGAATTTTGTGTAGCCAAAGTGTACACTTTTCATGCCTTTGTTTAACTACTTTCATATTCTTTCAAAATAAGTGTTGTTTCACATACATTGATTTTTCTCTTCCAGTTTATCCTTATTTAAATAAATGAAATCTTATAACTAAAAAACTATTATTAAAGATCAACTTCTTTGTAAAGATTTTTTGTTAAGAGTAAATTAGTAAAATACTTCTTACTTTTTAGGAGTGAATAATTTTAGTTTATTGCTAGATTTTAATTTTTCAAAAAAGAACACTATCAATGAGGTTAAACAGTCTTTTTCTATAGTTATTTATCAAACGCAAATATTGGATGTTAAAATAAAAACAAAGTTTTGACATTGCAAGTTTAAAAATGAAGGGAATTTTGATAGAGTTGTCGAGAAGAGTTGTAAGACTCCCAAATAATATTGTGAATGGACGACTGTATTGCTCTCCTCCTTCATCTTCATCTTCTTCTCTACCTCCCAATAACAAACTCTTCGTAGCTGGTACTATGATTTCAATTTCGCTTAATCTTTTCATTTCATCTGTATATATATATAACAGTTTATCAGAGTATTTGCAGGTTTGTCATGGTCTGTGGATGAAAAATCGCTTAGTGATGCATTCTCCTCTTTCGGGCAAGTAACAGAAGGTAATACAAATTGCTAATGATTTACATTACAGTCTGTTTCTTCAGGAAAAAAGGTGTATTTATGTTGCACTGTATGTGTTTGATAAAATGCCTCAATGGATTTACTTCTTTGCGGAAAGTGGAATATCTGTACTATTGAGGGAATGACGACCAATGTGTAGAAAGCAGTGGACTCCGCGGTCAGCTTATATTAAGCTCATGGTATTAATTTCAATGAAGCTTAAATCATAGTATATAATAGAAGATGAAAGTTAGCCGTGAATTTGAACAGAGTATATACCTGTAAGGTTCAGGGCAAGAAAATCTTCTGCAAGCAATGGATGACTCTGAGACGGTATTAAAATTTGTAGAGCGTAGTTGACTAATGATTCACGAAGCTGCCATTGACGAGAAATATTATTTGTCTTTTACTAAGTTTCCTTTCGTGAATTGCCTCTCCATGTTGGCCTCAAGAACACGGTTTCTAGAGGATTTTCAACTGGAAAGGACTCACTCCATGGGGTGATTAGATATTTCTTGATCACCTTTCTCTGTCTTAAATCGTATCTTAGTAGAGACAAAATTGACCACATCAAGCAATGGTGTGCAATCATGAGAAATATCTTTCAAATAATAGGCTACCAATAGTCACCCCTGGTTCTGCTTCACTCGAAGTATAGAATCAGCTTCAAGACGAAGGATGAAAGAGGTAGAATTTTTAATGGTTAAGTATCACATTATTTGAATGAGCTGTCACTAAAGTATCTTCAACATTTAATCAGTAACATTGTCTTGCACGATATTACTGATTGTCAAGATTTTCATTTTCTTGTTTCTTATTGTATGAACATGTATGTACATTCCCAGTTCCCACTATTTCTGAGCTGAACTTAAATTGCCTGAATATCTGTTTTTTACCTGTCTAGTAAGGATAATGTATGATAAAGAAACCGGCCGATCAAGGGGGTTTGGGTTTGTTTACTTCTCAAAAGACGAAGAGGCCAGCAGTGCAAAAGACTCCATGGATGGGAAGGTGAGCTAACAACTATAATATTTCAGCCTTGTCACAATGGCATAGAATTTCAAAATGACATTAGTTTCTTTCAGGCTTTTCTAGGTCGTCCATTGAGGGTAAGCTTTGCCCTTGAAAAGGTTCGTGGGGCACCTGTTGTTGTTCCTCGACTTACAGGCGCAGGAAATGCTGATAGAAAAACTCGTTGAGTTTTGTTTGAGGAGTGTTTTTCTCCAGCATTTTTTTCGGTTTGGTGAATATACAATATGTTAATGGATCAATTACGTCCATGGATGCTTATTAAAAGGCGTTTATTCTTTCCAAAAGCTACCAGGAAATGAAGCTAGTGCTGGGGTGATCTTGTGGGAATTCACATTATGTTGACTTGAGTTTGTACTTGCTATACTACCAAAAAAACAATTAGAAATCTTATGCTGCAACCAGGAAATTGATGCAGCGCTCTTCGTTTGTTGGTTATAGTTATACAGGTATTAGTCACGTAAGATTTAGTAATTTAAGTTTTGCCAGCATTAGTTAAGTGGGATTATAAATTGATAATTAAACACCGTTCCTGATATGCTGAATTTATATATTTATTCATTAATATAGTAAGGTTGTTTGTTGTCAAAAAAAGAAAAGAAACAAATATAGCATAGTTAATAGGCTTTGTTAGTTCTATCATTGATGCTTAATCATCGAATATAGTCATAAACAACTATAAAAACTTAGCTTCATAAAAATCAAAAGAAATTTCCATTTATGTTGTTGAGTCTACTAGCCAATCACATCTCTCATACTCATATTACAAAAATAATTTCAATCAATTATAAATAAAGCCAAAACTTTTATCTAGTTAAAATAAAATAAAAAATATTTATTTATTAAAATTTTAGTTGATCTCACAATTCTCAATGTTATGAAATTAACATGGATTGCGATGTAGTGGTGAAACTATTTAACTAGAGGCCTCCAATGGGGGCACGGACAAGAATAAAAAAAAATGTTATGTTAAAAATTAAATTATAATTTTATGCAAAGTAAATTATTTTTTAAAGAATAATAAGGTCACTCAATATTTTGTATAAAGATTTTTTAATAATAGTATACTTACTTCACTACTTACATGTACTATAAGATTGCAATTTGCAACTATCAAATTCAGATAATTGAAACTACGACAACATCTTTGAGGCATATACTAATTAGACCTCATTTTGTTATAAAAAAAAGAATATTTCTTTTCATTTTCAAAAATTTACAAACCTTATTTTTCGAACACAAGGTAAATTTATTTGTGTACAATAAGGGTTTGTTTGGAAAGTCATTTGATAATTAAAATTTGTGTAATTACACTGTCTAGTAATTATACTGACATGTTTGATTGTCACAATGTAATTACAATTGCATATGTCCTGTTTGGATCCACAATGTGATACACATATTCTGTTTGGATGAACAATTGCAAT
The DNA here is from genome assembly GCA_027704765.1 of Solanum habrochaites. Taxonomy (NCBI): domain Eukaryota; kingdom Viridiplantae; phylum Streptophyta; class Magnoliopsida; order Solanales; family Solanaceae; genus Solanum; species Solanum habrochaites. The sequence goes on along the minus strand of JAKWJA010002495.1, from coordinate 61,908,465 downwards.
CACAAAATTACATTAAATTTTAAAAATAAAAATTTATTATTAAAAATTTATTCTAGACAAATAAGAAACTTTATGAATATTATATATATACATAAATATTATAATTTTTTTAAAAAGAAAATGTAAGTCTATAACGTTACATAACAATAAATACTATTTTAATTTAAAAATAAAATACTAATAAAATTATGCTAATGAAAAAATAAACATGACATAAAGAAATAAGAAAATGAAAAATAATAAAAAATAAACTTTCTAATAAATAAAGGAGGAAAAAAGAAATACTGAAAATCTTGGGCGGAAGAAACGAATATATACCAAAACTCTACAGTCGTAAGCTAAAAAAAAAAAAAAAGAGAGAGGGGAAGACGAACAAGTATCAGAATTCAGCAAAAAATGGAAAATCCGGCAAATCTCGCCGCCGACGCACAAAGAGAAGAACTTGTCAACACATTCTGTGAGATTACTTCTGCTTCTAAGCCTGAAGCCCTTTTCTTCCTTGAAAGCCATAACTTCGATTTGGATGCTGCTGTTTCCACCTTCTTCGAGAACAACACCTTTAACTCCGCCTCTGCTGCTGCCGTTGATGACGGCGATCAAGCTCCAATCCATGCTTCCGCCTCCACTAACGTTGCTGCTGCGCAAGGCCGTTCTCCGTCGCGCTCGCGATCTCCTTCTCCACCTCGACCTAGAAACCCTCCTACTTCTAGCCGCGGCGCTGCTGGGAGGAGAACTGGTGGAATTCACTCTTTCTCTGATCTGAATCGTCGTCCTGTTACTGGGTCTGGGAGTGACTCCGATGAGCCTCAAGAGTATTATACTGGCGGAGAGAAAAGGTATAACTAGTGATAATAATGTTACTTTACTATTAGCTTTGCATTGCTTCATTCATAAGTGTATTTAGTACTAATTAAAGTATCGGCATTGATGTTGTTGTCGAATTAGTATTGGGGGAAGTGTTTTGAGTATACTAGTGGATAAATTTGAGGCCTTTGATTAGTCGAATATGTGAAATACTGATTTCAGTATGCTTATCATTCCTGTTTATTAATTCTTGTGCCTGATCAATTTGATCCTTCCACCAAGTACACACCATCTTCCTCACTATGTCACACCCTCGGGTGTGTTGATATGTGTATTTTGATATCACAATGTTGCACGATCTAGTTGCTTATCAATGTAACATGTTTGTGTGTTGCAATTTTGGCTGTCTAAGCCAATGGAGCCTTGACCAGTATTTATGGAGGAGTTGCTTACAGTTGACACACTATCAGGTTCAAATTTCGTTGATGTATGGGGTCTTGTCGAACTTATGGATTCAATGTGTTTTCCCTATTAGTTTGTTCTGCATGTTACCTGTTTTCACCATTTCGTGGTGTAAATATAGGAAGTATTCCTATTACTATCAATCTCACGATTCGAGTTTGGTCAGGTTTAGGGCTTTATGATTTGTTCATGTATTCAAGTATTTTTAAAATTGTTGGAATATGGAAAAAGTGCTCATCATCGAAAAGAAAACTAAACATCTGGTGCTTTATAAGAATTTGTTTCTGTTTCACCTAGATTGTATCATCCAATTCCTTATTCTGTTTATGTAAGATGGAGGAAACAAACATTGTAAGTACGTAATTCTTATTCTTGAGGTCTTCTGTTACATGGATATACTTGAATATTTCGGACTTGTGTTGTAGAGACGCAGTGTGCATTTTGGTTGTAATTTGCTTATCAAAACTTTTTTGTAGCGGAATGCTTGTTCAAGATCCATCTAAGGCAAATGATGTGAACTCAATATTCGATCAAGCTAGACAACATGCAACTGTTGAAGGACCTCCGGCATCATCTGGCTCTAGAAGCTTTATTGGAACTGCTAGAAGACTTACGGGTGAGACTGTGTCTGCTGCTCCTCAGCCACCTGAGAGTGTTACTCATACCATCACTTTCTGGACCAATGGGTTCACTATTGATGATGGACCCTTGCGGAGGTTTGATGATCCAGAAAATGCCCCTTTCTTAGAGGTAATGTCAGTCATGAGTTTTACCCTTCAATTGTTTACTTTAGTTGCTCATCTTTCTGGTTCTACATTCACTACACATGTTCTCTTCAGCTGAGTCAACTAAACCTCCTTTTGTTAGAAAAGGTGTTCACAAAAATGTGTGACATTCTACTCTTTTTGTTGAAACTGTTGTGAAGAGTGTTATCAAAGGTGAAAACGCAAAAAAGCTCGAAGGTGCATTGGGGCTTTTAGCACTAATTAAGAGAGTCGCAAATGGAGGAAAAAATAAAAATATGTATGTGTAAAAGGATTAAAGAGGCATGTTATATAGGTTGGAAAAATAGTGGGTTTTAGGTTATGTTGTTTCTCCTATTCTTCGTCGGCTATAAAGCTACTTCCTGTAGCTATGGGTGACAACTGAATGGATGGTGTCTTTTACTAAGGCAATAACTCCCTCCCTCGAATATTTTGTTTGCTTTTGAATGCTTCAGAGTCAGACCTCTAGTTACATAACTGTTATGATCCTAATCGGGTTGCCCAATATTCAACCTCGGTTTAAAGTTAGCGACTATCTAACATTTTCTCTAAAAGGTACTAACTTAACTCTTCTCTGAAAGGGAAATTTTGAATCAAAGTAACAAGCTAGTACATGCTTAGAACATACCACCCAAGTATTCTGATGTGTATCGAAGGTAATCTTGTCCAAGGTAGTGAATTTGAAGCAAGTTTGTGCCTATAGTATTGAATTTTCTTGGATGTCCATTATCTTTCACTGGAAGGAACTGAGAATCTAAATTTGAAGTCTTCTTAGGCGCTCCTTAGAAACATATGGAAAACCATATGTTGTGTTCCAGGTCGAATCCTGAAACGGTTTTGCATCTTGCATGTTTATGGTCGTTTATGTCGTTGACAATTTCCCCCCATCTTTGCATTGGCAACAATTAAGGACATAATATGAAACAAAGATTATTCTTTCCTTTTTTGTGACTGGTTGTTGAACACTTGAACTTAATAAGTTGAATTAAAACTCTTTAGTCTTACTTCCTTTTCTTTTGCATAGTGCACTAAAACCTGATACTCTATAGTAACTATTTTTCACGTGACTGTTTCCCTGAAGTAATTTCATGCTGTCGGAATTGGAATTATATTAACTCCTATTTATTCATTATCTATAACACACCAGATGTTCTATGGATACAATTATTAGGCAGAACCACCAATGACTTTTGCTGGTTTATGCTTTTTCTATGTTGTGTTTTTCTTTCTCCACACTTGCTCTTAATATTTTTGTATATGTAATGCAGAGTATCCGGAAGTCTGAGTGCCCAAAAGAACTTGAGCCAGAAGACAGGAGGACATCTGTCCGAGTTAATCTGACAAGGAGAGAGGAGGACTGCCCTGTACGTCCTTATTTTTCTCTATTACCAAAGGCTCTCGATTATGCTTCTAAAAACTTTGCTCTTCATGGTAACACTCTTTTCCTTATTTGCAGGTACCAGAGAAGCGCCGTGCATTATTTCAGGGTGTGGGAAGAACTTTAGGTAGCACTAGCAATGCTGAACTAGTAGACTCAACTGCTACTATCTCATCATTCACCGCAGCTCCATCCCCATCAGTAGGCCTAGTTGTTGATCAGTCACAGCCATCAACCTCAATTCAACTAAGGTTGGCAGATGGTACGCGAATGGTTTCTCGTTTTAACTACCAACACACAATCAGGGATATTCGAGGGTTTATTGATGCATCAAGGCCTGGTGGGTCAAGGAATTATCAACTGCAGACAGTGGGATTTCCTCCCAAACAACTCTCTGATCTGGACCAGACGGTAGAGCAAGCTGGCCTAGCCAATTCAGTTGTGATTCAGAAACTTTAGAGGGTTACGACTTCTGTGTTATATCTGCTGCAGTTACACCTAGAACCATGCTGATTTCAATGCTATCTTTAAACTACACATACATTCCTAATCACATAGATAATGTTTCTCTTGGAGCCTACTGATGCAATTATTTTTTGAAGTTGAGCAACATTCAGAAAGTTCCTTCTATTTTCCATTGTCATCTAAAATTTGCTTTTGTATATTTCATGTCATTTCCGTACTTATCGATGTGTTACTTGTGTTGAGAGTCTGGAAACAACCTCTCTATCTTCACGAGATAGGAATAAGATGCATACACATCACCCTTCCAAAACCCCCCTTGTGGTTTATACTGAGTATGAGATGTATGCGCATCACCCTTTCAAAACCCCACTTGTGGATTATACTGAGTATGAGATGCATACATATCACCCTTCCAAAATCCTACTTGTGGATTATACTGAATATGTTTGCGTTGTTTTGATTCCCAACTTTACCTTTGTTCCAACTTCCAACAGAAGGCACATTAAGGACCCAAACGTGCTCTGTTTAGTATAAGTATGAAACTAAACGGCATTATAAGGCAGCTCTAGTGGTCTAGAAGACTTCTAACTTTAGTAGTAACCAAGAGGGTGGGTATAAGAATAGTATTAAATAAAGTGTCTTAGTAATATTGATATCAATTATGCTGAGATTTCTTTTACTCATTGTTTAATTTGGTGTATTAGAATAATATGTATCACATAATTTATTAAAAAAACATCTCTTATATCCTCCATAAATTCTGTGGAAGGATGGAAAAAGATTTTAAGGTCCAATTATGTCTTTAACCACGCTAATGCATGCATTAAAAACTCTAGGACTATTAACACCGTTATACATATACCGGAAATCTCACTAAATTAATACTCAGAAGACCAGTATAAATGTATGGTTCCATTAATATTATAAATAGATAATTCTTTTAAAGTATAAATATAGAGTAAAAAAACTTATGCGCGTTAATTACAATATATAATAAACTTTTTTTCCCACTTATATAGCAATGTTTTTTTTTTATAAAACTGGTACTTATGTATTTTAAAAGAAAAAAAAAGTAAATAGTCCGCCTGGCTTATCCCGTATCCCTTAATTTTCTCCAATTATTTTACCTTCTCTGATTTACTCAGTATTGTTATATATTCTCTCCCATGAAGAGAGGTTCCTAACCAAAAATTAAAATTAAAAATAAAAATACTCCCTGTCTAATCTGATCAACTAATCAAAATGGATATTGTATACCAACAATTTTTCGATTCTAATACACGAGCTATGGGACATCATGTATTTGATAAAAACAATGTATTTGCTTTGGTAGATTTTAGGGGTTAAATATATTGATTTTTCATTCCATCCATGGTCTAATCTTTTTTAGAGTTAATCGTTGTTTTATAGAGTACTTTTTGTGGGGTAATATAAATTTATGATGATTTCGGGTAATAGTTTGATGCATCGACAGGGGTGAAAAAACATTTAAATATTAGTAGTGTTTTGTATAATATTAAGTTTTTCTTATATTATTAGGTTTTTGTTATATTATTAGGTTTAGTTGATAGTGAACATCGTTTATTATTTTTTTTGGGGATATATAATAGCTGCTTTGGTTGTTAAATTTCATCGAATGTTTTTTTATTTGTTTATCTTACAGATGTGAAAACGAATTTTATACGTTAATTCTCAAATAAAGACCAACTTCAAAATTGATATTTTTGTACATAGTATAGCTAACAAAATTGAAGAATAATTATGTTGGTTATAATGCTTAAAAATGGTGTACATGATTGTTTAGAATATCTTGTGTAGCTATATTTTTTAATAAAAACCAACTGGCTTAATTTTTTCCTGTGGGAATAAACTTCAATGAAATTGTGAATGGTTTGGTGTATGATTGGTAAGTTAGTAGTGTGAAATGGAATACGTGATTTGGTGCATTTGAAATGTATTTCAAATACAACAATCAGTTTCTTCACCATTTTGATACCATCATGAATGCCTATCAATTATTTGTAGAATATATTTTGGTACATTATTTGGTATATCTAACATGTTTAGAGACTTATTAGTGTGCTAACTTTGGATAGTTGATGTTAAATTATGTGTGGTATATGATTTGGTAAGTGATAGTTACCATTTATGGTAAGAGATTTGGTCCATAAATGATGAGATATGTCTAAATACTCAAATATAACAGATTTCAACATGATGAGATCCCTTGTTGCCATGTAATTATTGTTATCAGATATAAAAATAAACACCGCAAAGATTATTGTTCAACTTATTATAGTAATAAGAATTATCAAGATACTTATGCAATCTCGATTGAATCATTACTTTGTGAAAGCATTTGGGATGTTCCATCGCATGTTTTGGACGAGGTAATATTACGACCACCAAAAAATGATCGGAAAAAAATACAACAAAGGAAAAGGCGAAAGAGAAAAGTCACTTGTAGTAAATATGATACAATTGGACATAACAAGGAGAACTTACCCCCAAAATATCATATGAGAATTAGCATTGTATGTTTGATTTCTTGGATTTTACATAAAAAACTTTGCAGGAATCTCTCTGATTTTTTTCGCCAGCATCGTTTATTTGTAATGTTTAGCATGACTTATTTCAAAGTGGATTAAGTTTAGTGTCTTATTCAATTACTGAAGTAGAAATTGTTATATAATTATTTATAATGAGGTTCGTGTTTATGAGTACAAACTCCTTATGATAGAATTCTATAAAGTGATGATACATAAATGCATATATATGTGGTTATTAATTCTTGATAAATTGTTACTAACAATGTTTGTCATTTAATCAAAGGAAAATGTAAAAGTATTTCTTGGACTATAATCGAAATCACAAGACACACCTTAACTAAACTAAAGGTCCTATTATCTCTTAGCCTATTTTTTTTGGTAATTTTGTGCACCTTTTTGATTTACGTGGCTTCCAAATATCTCTGAAATTTTAAATATAGATAAATGAATATTCATGCATTTTTCCTTTTATATATACATAAACTACCTATGTTACCAAACCATATATAAATAATATAAAAATAAATATATAAATAGATTTCTGACCATCTCTCAACCAATCCTAATTGGTATTGTACGAAAATTATTCATTCCAATAATAGGAGACTGAGCTCCGCAAAATAATCAAAAACATAAGTTGGTAGCCTAGGAAAACTTTCAATATTATTTTATCACTCTCTAGTCTCTTCGTCTCTTTTTTTTAAATTTTAATTTTTTACTTGATATGTTTATGACTAAAGTTTAGAAAATATTTTTGATATATTTCAAATATCTTTATTTAATAACCACATAAATTTATAGGCTATTTTGTAAAAATATAGTCAAAATAAAAATCAAATAAATAATAAAAAAAAAAACAGTTAGACTGAAACTCTCGTTCATTAATTTTAACTAGATTAGAGTAAACCTATTCATGTCAAATAAGAAATTAAACTAAGATTAGTAAACCTATTCATGTCAAATAAGAATTAGGTAAGGAGTATTACTTACATATATATATTTGAATTCATCTCTCAAAGTTTACATTATCAATTTGCTATACTCTTTTTACTCTCCTTCTCGCTAGTAGAGCTCAACCCTTTGGTCACATTAATCAATCCGAAGTGAGAGGGCTACCCTCTCGCTCCTTAATTGCTTAAGTCCGAAGTGAGAGGATATATCATTGAGCCAACTTCTCTACCTCTTGTCTTAGAACAATTTCAGGTTGAATTTTTGATTTTTTTTAGAAACAAAATGGAGTCCCTGGTTCAATAGCCGCTCTATCTTTTCGTTGTGCGTGAGTTGCAATCGTACACACACTTTTCGCCATGTATATGCGAGTGATTAGGATTATTCAACAAAAAAATTGGATTCTGCTGCTGTACATTCCGAATTGAATACTCTATTCCAATTCCATCCCGATTTGCAAACTGAGTATAGAAATATCGTTTCTACGAATTCAAGTTCTTCTGAACAATCACTAAACAAGCCTGATATCGAAATTTTGAAGCCCTGCATTTATTATATGAACAAAGTACAGAATCGTTTTGCTGATGAACGGGGTGTTATTACGGCCTATTTGGACACCATTAGATCATTGAAGGAAGGTAATCTTTGTGATGAAGAGGCATATAACGCAATTGCGAAAATATTTGGTGAGGAAAATCAAGATTTGATAGATGAATTTGAATTCCTGATTATGGATAAAAAGGAAAGTAGAAAGAACAAAAAGAAGAAGAAGTCATCATCATCAAGTAGTAGTAAGAAAACACTTGATGATTTACGACGTTCCGAGCTAATGGAAGATGAGATGTGTGAAGTTGATGTTGACTTAGCACTTGGAAAAAGAACTGTGGAATGTATAAACAAGTTGATGAAAGAGCGGAATCAAATAATCAATATCGATAATAATTTCAGGGCTACGAGCCTCGGTTACATTGAGAAAATATACAAAAAAGAAGATTCCTCTATTCTAACAAGACTACGGGAAGATCCAACAAGTGTTTTGCCTGAAATTTTGGAAAAATTGAAGTTGAAACAAGACGAACTGAGCAAAAAGTGGAGTGATATTCATGAGAAGAGAAAGAATCCGATATACTCATTACGTAAATTAAGGAGTATAGTATGATTAATTCCAGTGATTTTTTTTTTTTAAAAAAATTTGCTCTGTTTTCTGTATCTTGGATTCTTAGACCTAATATATTAATTTTGATTATCATCGTTATTTTAAAATGTTTTGACAAATACAATATAAGAATATTTGAAAAAATATTTAAAGATTATTAAAGTTGCATTGTAAACCACTCTTGCGACAAATAGATACTCATTACTGCCCTTTCTCTTGTTTCTGTTTGAAAAATAGAAAGATTCATTAGTCTCAAATTGATCGCAGTAACACTATTGCTATTCAGCTGGCATGCTTGTCTGTCTCGTACGAAAGTGGAGGGAAAATTTATCTTTATTTTAATTTTGTTTATGTATTTGGATTTTTTCCGTTTCATCGGATTGAAGTTTTTATTTAACTCTTCTTAAAGAGGTCCTAAGGAGGAAATCATTGAGGACAAAATTCTAAATGACATATATAATTGGTAATATAAACAAAATTCATAGTTGGTGCTTTCATAGGATAAAATAATTAACTCAATTTAATCATTTTTTTGATCCACTAATTGAATTGAATAAATAAATAATATCAAATCAAAATACATTGTTAATAGTAAATCTTCGTAATTAAATTTGGATCTAGGAGAAACTTTCTAAACAAAATCAGTTTACTTTTAAGAAATTGGGCTTTCTCTATACCATATATATATATAAAAGTTGGAGTGAAAGATATAATTTTTAGATAATTATAGAATGAATTTTCTTTTTCTTTATGAATAGATATCATTTAAATGATCTGTATTCTAATATATAGATACTTGCTTGTTTTTTTTTATTTTAGTTTTACTTGTATTCTGATTCATCTAAAGTAAACCTGGACAAATCATCTCTAGTTACGATAGATTATTCTAATAGAAGTCACAATATAGAGAGCGAGAATATTCTATAGATATATATATATATCTGAGAGATTATATATATAACGAAAAAAAAAACATTGTTTTATATTAAAACTCTTCACCTCTCTCCCTTGCCTTTCCTCCCTCTCTTGCCCCTCCCCCCCCCCCCCCTACTCATGTATTTCTTCTCACCTGATTCGAATGTGTCAATTGTGTTCAATCAAATATAGATGAGAGTTTAATATTTTATTTTAAGCTCTTTATAAAAGGGGGATAAAATTGTTGCAATTGAATTTGAATACGCGAGTACTGGCTAATTAAAAAAGTCAAAACACATTTAAGATATCTAAAATCACTAGACTATAACAACTTATTATATCAAGGTATTTAAAATATGTTATTTAATCACTTCATGCATCACTTTACTTGTATATACAATATTTTTCCTGATGAAGGGTGTACATGTGCCTACGCCCCTAGATGATATAATAGACACATATATAAAGTTAGACAATATCATTGTTATTGCCTGCTCCTACAGACAGAGACAAAGCTAAGTGGGGGTTCGTAGGTGCGAAGGAATACAATAGCTTTTCTATAGACTATGTATTTGTATTAAAGAATTAAATAAATATATATTTATTTAATTGGGAGATGAAGAAGAGAGGCGAGCGAGAGAGGGCCATAGAGTGGGAAGAGAGGTAATTGTATATGTAATAAGAGAGATAATTGATATTATCCAGATGTATTTGTATAAATATACATATACAAAATATGATTATTATCACAAAAACTAGAGCAGCCCACGTAATAATGACTAAATGTTAGTCGTGAGGATATTATAGAAAAGTTAGCTATGATGAAGTAATGAAATAGTATAAAATTGCTTACGGCTATAATTTTCCTTTTTTTACTCTATCTCAATTGTTAGGTTTCTCCGTTCTCTTCTAAACTCTGAAGTTTCCTCGATGGAGAACATTTAAACTACTAATGGAAATGAGAAATCATGCAAGCGATGCTGGCTTTGAGTTTATGTATCTGAAGAACTGGACATTAAAAAAACATTGTCTTCTGTTAGGAGGATAAAATTAAAATGATTTGTAAAGGGGGAATTTGGGATGCAGTTTGGAGTTTCTGTCAAGCGATCACGAAACAATGCAAACATTCATGGAAAAAGTCAAAAACAGGACAGTAATCTCATAAAAACCCTCTTCAGGAAAGCTGCATTATACATAAAAATCCAGCTCTTCTTGGAATCTTGTTTTTATTCAAGGAAAACGATAATTATATCGGAATAACTACAAAAAGAAATGATACATGTCTATTACCGGGAATCATTGCACCACAAAAAATAAAGAATACGGACACAAGGAAATATTGGAATTTGGGAAAAAAGACAGCTCTAACCTTCACAGCTGCACAGTGCTCCTAATCTCCACCAGCAGAGCCGGTCTTGACCTCAATCTTTCCCATTTCTCCATTGCTACACAAATTCGGCATAGAATTGTTCGAGTGATCATTGTACTAAACGAGTTGATGAATGGACTTGTTTCTCACTTGTTTTGTTTCAAGGCTGAATCAGATGGAATAGCCCTTTTCTCTTGAGCACAAGCTGGAAGTAGCTAAGATCAAATTTACTGAGATTCCAGGAACATTTCGACAATTGTGGTGTTGTCATTGTGGTTGCATTTCTTAATCTTCAGATTAGCATGCCCTATTCGCTGGTTAGAGGATGGAGCCTTTTTTGCCCCAAACTCAGAAAAATTTGTATAAAACGTTGATTGTGATGAAAATGATGGAACAGTGAGAGACTCCAATGGTAGTGCACTATAGAAAATAATTGTACAGAGTAACAATGATTTTGTGAGAGTATGGAAAAGTTTTCTATAGGATAAGCAGGATGAGCACGGATGTATAATTTAAACTTACCAGACATAGTACCAAGGTCTTTAGGTCAAGACCCTTGCTGGCAAAAAAAGACGTTGGAGACTAGAACAAGTTTACGTGTCGGAGGGAGGCGTTTCCAAGGCTTCGAGGCGTTTTGATATTCTTCATATCTTATACCAGTTGGAACATTCCAGTACGGGCTCCCTGCATAAAAGGAAGACAAGATAAGAATCCTATTTTTCAGCCCGCAATATGGTTCAGAGTTTTGTACTTACTGTGTACAACAGAAAGTCTCTAGCAACCAAGGCAACAATATCTCGCACATGACACAAACTCCAGGGCATTCAGCTTCCCAAGGCGTTCTTCACACATAGATAAATGAGAAGCCTCTCAGGTTTGATTAGGAAACAGCAACTTTTGCAGTCTGGTTTTTAGTGCCGAAGGTGAAATTCAGGGTAAACCATCACAAACCTGTTAAGACACAATAAATAAAATCAGGAAAAACTAAATTATCACTTTAAGAAATGCACTCTTCATAAAATGAGGGTATTAAACTTACACTAACAAAGCAATCGTGAAAATGCATTCTGCGCAACGAAGGGGCAAGAGACGGAGCAGTTGGGATTTGCTATACACATGAATCTTGAATTATCTTTTTGCTTGGCGGACAGCTCTTTGCATAGAAGCTTAGCGCAACTGCCCATAGCTAGAAACCAAATATTCCTAGCGTATACAAACACTAGAAAAAATTACCAAATCACCAAATCCAATTTAGACATTATATACTGATACTTCTTTTTGAAAACTTTTGAAAGAGATATTTTTCTTTGTTGGAGATGCTACACATATGAACTCCAAACAGACTCAAAAGAATTTATAGTGCACATAGCTTTAGCAACTTGCATTTAGTTTAAGAAAAAAGATTTGTTAGAGTTGCTCTTTCATGCAATGAGGTTAATATGTCTGATCAGATATACGCTTTAAACAAATAAACACTAATTTGATAATATCATTATGTTACATGCTCATGGGAATTTATAGATACTTCATAAATGGTGGCCGCTACGCACCAAAAAGAAATAAAAATTAGTGGCAATAAATATACACATTAACAATGATTGCTTAATTTTTTTATTGGCATTGATTAATTTTCACTGGATCAAATATCGTTATAGGCTCTAGAGACATTGCTTAAAATACATATTTAGCGGCAATTAAGCTCTTGTCATTATTGTCTAAATAGAGTAAAAATTAAGCTTTTTTTTTTTGTATATTATTGTTAAATTCATGGATATAGAGGCCATTTCATTATTGTTTTTTGTTGTGTTTATTAAGAGATAGTATAAGGTTTTTGGTATTAGTAGTTCAATGTGCGAATCAAAATATGTTAGCATATATTAATCAAAAGTCTACAAAAGTTATGGTGGAATGAATGTATTAAAATGCAACAACTTCACCAGAAACCACCAAACTCAGAGTAATTTTATTTGCTTTGGTATTCTTTTCCTTTTGTATGCCTGAAGATAATTTGACAACATAACTAAAAGAGTCATTCCATTAAGGCATGAAGTCTAGTGTCTAAGTCGATTGATTATCATGATCGAGTCACTTGCTATAATTCGGGATCTTACCATTTTTAGCTAACAGATTAGTAAAAAAAATTCAGTTGTCATAGCCTTATTATAGTGGGTTGAAAAAAGAGGAAACTGACGATTTGGAACAGTGGCTAACGGGTTTTGAATGTAGCAAGTGTGTGATGAAGGAGCTGCAGGATGTGGAAAAATGTCAAAGGAAAATTGTCACGAAGGGTGGAATACGAAGTTACAACATGCTGTATGGCATTAGAGTCGGCATGAGGATTAGATTTTTAATTATTAATTAGATTATTTTCAACTAGGATTAATTAGAATTATGGTATTAATTAGGATTATTATTTACAATTATTTTATTATTATAGTAGTTAGTAATAGATATGGTAGTAGGATTTAAGTATAGTTAATGATTTGTTATTTTTAACTAAAGAATAAAATTGGATAATAGATTGATTGATTAACTAAGACGTGAATAGTAGTTCATTGAGAATTTTATTGAAGGTAGTTGACATTGCATGAAAAAGTAAATAGTTACTAAAAAACTCAAACAATTCACAATTGACTTCGCGAGAAAGAATTAACCCAATACTAACTTCTTACCCATCATCATCTCCAACCCACTTCTCCCTTAATGGCTCAATGTTATCTCCAATATGCAAGTTCAAATTCATTATTTTATTTTGTTATAGTATTTATTTTTAATTATATAATTGCAATTTTCATATGCCTTATCAAGATACTTACGCGCACTTAGAGGCGGAGTCAGAATTTTCGATAAGGGGGGTTCAAAATCTGAAGAAATAGACATACTAAATAGCCGAAGTGGGTTCAACATCTACTATATATACCTAAAAAAATATTTTAACCGTATAAAAATAATATAATTTTTCGCTGAAATCTCTTAAACATACTGTGGCTCTACCACTGCGCGCACCTATCTTGTGTGAGATAGTGAGGTTATTTTTATAGACAATGGACTCGAAAAACAATTTCAAAAATAGATTTGATGAAAACAAATATGATTTAGAATTTTTGAAAAAATACTTGAATCAAAACAGATTTAGAGAATATTTGAAAAAAATATTTGAAGATTATTTCAAGTTTCAGTGTAAACAACTCTTGCAACAAATAAAGTGAGGTTTCCCTCATTTTTTTTCAGTTTTCTTGTTCTCTTTGTATTATTTAAACTCTTTGGACAAATAGAAAAGATTAATATAGTATCGGAAAATAGAGTGTTAAAACCACTATTGTAGTATAAGATTGCATTTCAAAAAACCAAACAAAGACTTGTGCCGACTTAAAATTGGCAAAAATCAAAACTAAATTAGTAATTTGAATTTTTTTTCAAGTTTTTTTTAGATTTTTTGGATAAATATTCTCATACAAAAATATAATTACACTGTGCATCCAGATATTTTTTAGTCCAACCAAAATACAATTATCTAAGGTGTTTTTCTTAAGAAAATAACATAAAATATGAAATGAGTGATGACACTACAATAGTCAATATAAAATAATAATGAACATATAAAATAAATATTGTGAATTGATAAGTCATAATGAAAATGATTATAATTTAAAAACACTAAATTATGCTAAAGTAAATCTAATAAGTATTAATTTAGTTTTATTTCCTATGTATTATATTGTCATAAAAGAAACCAAAAGAAGTTACAACAACAACAATATACCATAAAATCATATAAGTGCGTCCAAAAGGAATCTAACTATTACTTTTGAAGGTATAATGTTATTTTGAAGCCTCTTAATCAAGTGCATTCAAACACAATTGAAAGAAGACGAAAATATTGTGAAAGCATAGCAATAAACAAAAAAACAAAAAAAAAAGCATAGTAAAGTCTATAAAAAAAAAAGTTAAAAACAAATAAGGTGTGAAATATAAAACGTTAGACATATCAAATTATAATTAGTTAAATCATAAAATAAAAATCTGAAAAGAATTTATCAATGGATTGATATATTTCTATTAAATTTGTCTTTAAAAAACAGATTTATTTTTATTTTTGTAGCAATTTTTTTATTCTATTTTTCACATTCTATATTTAAAATCACAAGATTAACCCTTTGTTTGGATCATTGTTACATATTGTTTCATAATGTATTGTATTGTATTGTACTGTATTGTATGGTAGATATTAATGTTTGGCTAGACTGTATTGTTTGTGGTTATTTATAACATTTTATTGTATTTGGGTATTGATGGACGGTACGGTATTGTAATTTATTAAAATTTACTAAAAATATTTTAATTAATTATTCTAGGGTAAGAGATTGGACAGATTTAAATAATTAAGGATAAATGATATATGAACATAGGTTATTTTGAAAGATAAATGTAAATATTATAATTGGAAAAAGAAATGAAGAGTAGTAAACATGGAATCACACCAAATTGTTGTTCCATAAAATATGGGTTTCATTGTTAAGTAACAATGAAATTTACAATACAATACAATACATTTAAGAACATCAAAACAAATATTTTGCTATGTATAGTAACATACATACAATAATGGATAACAATGATCCAAAACATAGTATAAGAGATTTATAGTTAAATTTGACATATTATCAAGTTAAGGTCAGGAAATTTATATATATATCTATATATATCTATTATATAGATATAATAATATACTGAAAAAAACAGCTGATAGTTTAAAAATATTATATGTATAAAGAAAAAGAAACATGTTTTTATATTAAACTCTCCACTCTCTCCATTGCCTCTCTCCCTCTCTCTGGATACCCCCCCCCCCCCCACGTTTTATCTATCTGCCAAATTGGAAAATCATTGAATGAAAAAGTGAAATTGTGCGTTCAATCAAATATAGATGAGAGTTTAATGTTTTATTTTAAGCTCTTTATAAAAAGGGGAAAATTGTTACAATTGAATTTGAATACGCGAGTACTGGCTAATTAAAAACGTCTTCATATAAAAATATTTAAGACATGTAAAATCACTAGGCTATAACAATTTATTATATCAACGTGTTCAAAATATGTTATTTAATCATTCCATTCATCACTTTACTTTTACATACAATATTTTTTCCTGACGAAGGGTGTAAATGTGCTAGCCATAGATGAATAAAGAACATATACGAGTTTTTCTTGACAATATATTGTTATTACATGACTCTAGAGACATAGACAGACCTAAGTGGGGATTTGTAGGTGTGGAGGAACACAATATCTTTTCTATAAACCATGTATTTGTACTAAAGAATTAAATAAATATATATTTATATCAACATATGAACCCCTAACAAAATTGATTAATAGTTTAGCAATGATGACCGTTGAAAAAATAATGTCCACCCTAGAATGGCGAGGTTCGAACCTCCTTCTTCAAGTCTTAACTCATCAATCCGCATTCTACGTGAAATATAATTAACGTTCATATGGGTATGGAAGGACATGTTTTCTCCCGTTTCTGTCAATAAGATGTAAGTATGGATAATTAGTAGTAGTCAAAGTGGACCTAACAAAATTGTTTTAGTTTGAAGTAAAAGATTTAGAAGTTTGGATTTGTTAAAAAGTTGGAACATGCATGAATAAACTTACAACAAATATGAGATATGCTATGAAATTTTATTAGCTACGATATAAAATTCGTTCATTGATTATTGTTTTAGTGACAGCATTTATTGGTCCTTAAATATTTGAGGACCACTATTTTAATGACGAAACATAATAAGTCGTACAAAATTGTCCATTTAAAATTTTCCACCAAAAAATTATTTGGCCCATTTAGTAAAGTAGTGTTAGTCACGAATTTAAAGTTATCGATGACATATTATTTCGTCATTCATAGTGTATGTAATTTATGGCAAACTATGAGATCAAATTCGTCACTAATTATTCGCTTTTAGTGAAAAAATTTACTTTTTGTGCTTATATATGAGACACATTCTATTAGTGACGAAACATAAAAATCGTAGCAAAGTTTTGTCCACTAAAGTTTTCTACCAAAACAATTGACGTCATTTGTTAAGTAGTGTTCGTCACGAATTAAAGTTATCAGTGACAAATTATTTCGTCACTAATAATATATCTAATTCATGACAAAAAAAATTCTCTTATAATTTATTAAATTTTGAACACAAAAAGTTTCATCTAAAAGATTAGATTGTTACAATATCGAACAAAATTAGAAGTTTGTAGTGCTTTAAATATTATAAATTTGAGGCTATGAAAATTTATATGTAATTATGACATTTACTTTCGTCACTATAATATAATACTTTGGTGACAACTATTTAATGTTCTATAATCATGATTTCGTGGACAACAAAAAATTTGTCAACAAAATTATAGGTGTAAATAACTACGGACTTAAAATTTGTAGTGAATAATTAAACTTCGTTACGAAAAAAAAATTCAAGTTAAATTCAACAATTTTTTTTTACAATTGCTCACTAATTACAATGATGATACAAAAAAGAATAATACAAAGTTGCTCATAAGAAGTAGACACAGTTCATTAGTTGATTGGCCAACGTGAAGAGTATTAAAATCAAATGAATGGTCGATTTTGAAAAATAATAAAAAAGTTCAATACATCAATTTTTTTAAAAATTGACGCATATTCTTAAAATGCATATTTAAAAAAATACAGTCCGAGATAGGTATGTGAGGGGCACGGTTCTAACGTCCACCTCCCCTCTAACACCATAGCCCAACCTCCCACCTCCCGTCCTCTACACGATGACAAACCCCCCACCCGGTGCACCATCGCCACCACCCACACACCCCTTTCTAACTCCAGCCACTACGCTATCACTCAACACTCCACCCCCCCCAACACCCCCCCCAGTGCCCATACCCGCACACACCACCATCACATGATCCTATTCACATATCACCTCCCCACCTTCGCTCAAAAACCGCCCCTTCCCCTACCCTTTCACACCCCCACACCTCGCACACCTAAACCACTCCCCCACCCACCCTCTTCCATGCTGCCACACCACCCGTCACAAAGACATAACCAACCCCCAACACACCTTTCGCCGCACCCCCACCCACCCCCAAACCCAAATCGACTCACCCCCCCCCCCTCAAGTGCTGTTTCTCCAAACTAAAATCCACTTACAACCACGTCGAATAACAACGACCCATCAAAATTTGCTCCTCCCACTACATATTATTCACCACCATACCACCCCTAAGTCCTCCCCACATAACGCCCCCACTCCATACCCAAAATCATCACGAACCACTTCTTCCCCCACCCACCCAACCCTCTTCCTCCACCTCCCAGAAAATAACCCATCACCACCCACACCCATCCCACCACTCCACATTACCTCACCCAAACGTTCTACCCCACCCCCAGACTTCATCACCCCCCCACTGTTTCTACAAACATAGATCACTAATTTTAGTTGTTTACACTTTTATTTTTATTTAATACATTTCTTGATCAGCACGAAAAAAAAAAAAAATTGTCAAGTCTTTGCGCTAAAATTTTGTGCCATGTCTATTGATTTGTGATTGGTTAAACTCCTTGATTAAGTTAACCTTTTTGTTTTGTATATCAATATTGTACATCATTAATAGAGTTCCACATACGTACGTAGCGTACTATAAGAAACATAAAGGTCGACTTAAACTTAGACTGCAAAGGTTGCAATATATTCATGGACTTTCTAAACTATTTACATAGTGTAAAATATTGAATTAAGGGACAAAAAAATAAAAAGACAAATAACAGAAATGAACTAACGAGGATTTCAAAAATATTATTAATGAAGTACTATTTAGTATTGTATCAAGGTTCAACATTGAACCCAATTAGTTCATTTTTTTATAAACCCAAAATTTAATTTTAAATTAAATTTATTATTGTATTGAAAATGAATTTTAAAAATTACAAACAATAAATAAATAAAATGACAAAATTGTACTGAATATTAATCTACATTGAATGAATGGGGGTGGTAAGTGGTTAAATTTCAATGCATTGTGAGATGAGTATAAATAATCATATAATAATTGTTTCTACAAAAGTAAAATTGAAAGAGGGAAGGAGTATAAAAAAAACAAAAATTAACAACAAGCGAGACTTGGTTTGATGGTAAGCACTCTTCACTTCAAACCTTAAGGTTGTGAGTTTGATTCCACAGGGCAGCATAATGACTGGCCAGGGTTGAAAAAAGACTGAGATAGTGGGGGGCGGGGGCGGGGGGATATATATATTATATTTATAAAATCTCATTTTTATAATGATAAATTTATCATATATACATTTAAGAACAAAATTTTGTATATAAAAATGAGTTCAATTTTTGTGACGAAATTAGATTGTTGTTTCAACTACGAAATAGATATAAGTCTTTAGGACAATTGGATTATCACTGATTGAAGTAAAATAAGAAAGCGACAATATTATTTGTTGGTACTTTTAAACCTTTTAGGACAAAGCCATATGATTCACTTACACCCCAAAAACCAGTTCTTTTACAACAAATAATTTGCTAAATTTGTAAGTATTTGGCAACGTTTTAAATTTTTTTAGTTAATTACAATTACTTTAGCGAGAAGCACTAAATCATCTTTGTATAACTTTAGACACACACAATTAGGGACGACTGGATTTCGTCAACATGATTTTTAGTGAGAAATATATGATGTATTATAAATGAAATTATTTATCCCTAATATCAAATTCTTATAAGTGTAAATGATTTTCGACAGATAAAAAAAACAAAGATCTTGAGCGACTACTAATAGAAAAACTCAAAAGAAAAATAATGTTCCTTAAGGATTGGGAGGAAACATTTTTCGTCGTTTTGGATTATTGGGATCTATATATATGGGATACAGTTGGGGGAAAATTTTTCTAACATCGTATTGTACACATCACATGTTAGTCCTAAGGCCGGAAGGAAACATTGTAAAATATGTTCTTTTTCTTTCATAGTGAAAACCTCTAGGAACTCATTAAGTCTTGGGTTATTCTAGTTCTTTTATTTCTTTGTTTATGAGTGTGCTAGGTAATCCACGATATTTCATAACAAAGTGAAGTGCTTGTCTACATGATTTTTTTGAGTGGATCTTTCACATTATAGTTCACTTAAAAATCGCAAATTAATCTCCATAATTATAGTTTGTTAAGTACATTCGTAGCAGCTACATAATATAGGGAGAGGGAGAAAAAGAGGGCGGGCGAGATACTGGAAAGAGAGAGGCTTTAGAGGCGAGCGAGCGAGGGAGAGGGAGGAGAGAGATATTGGCGAGAAGAGGACATAGAGTGAGCGGATTGGAAGGAAACAAGCGATCGAGAAGAGGGGCAGAGAGTGGAGAGAGATGAATGTCTTGTACACAGATAGATAATTGTATATAAAAGAGGAATTTGCATATATCGCAAGTCAGATTAGAAGAGAGAGGAGAGAGGCGAGCGAGATTGGGAGAGGGAGGAGAGACGCGAGCGAGAGAGGGAAGAGAGTAGGAGAGAGGTTAATTGTATATGTATATCGATTAGATAATTGTATATTATACATATGTATTTGTATAAATATACATATACAAATGTGACTTATTATAGAAACTATAAGTCAGCCCACATAATTAATGAATAATGTTAATCGTGAATGGTAATTATAGCAAAGTGTAGCTATGATAAGTAATTAAACAGTATAAGTTTGCTTAGCGATATAATTTTCCCTTTTTTTATCTCTCCCTCTCAATTGTTAGGTTTCACCGTCTCTTCTAAACTCCGAAGTTTCCTCGATGGAGAACATTTAAAATACTAATGGAAATTGAGTTTATGTCATTCCTGAGAACTGGACTTAAAACATTTTCCTTCTGTTAGGGAGGTAAAATAGATTTCGTAGTTATGCAAGTTTTTGGGTTTCTGTCCAGCGACACGAACAATGCAAACTCAACATGCGGAAAGCTCAAAACAAGGACAGTAATACGCAATAAAAAAACCTCCTTCTAGGAAAGCTGCATTTACATAAACTCTTCTTTGGAATCTTAGTTTTAGAATTTCAAGAAAAATCATATATCGGAATAACCTACAAAAAGACATGATACATGTTATCCCGATCATTCACACAAATATACATATACGAATCGGACACACCCGATTATTGGAATTTGGGAAAGACAGCTCTTAACTATTCACAGCTGCACCGTGCTTCCTAATCTCAATCTCACCAGCAAAGAAGCCGTCTTGACCTCAATCTTTTCCCATTGTCTCCATTGCTACACCAAATTCGGCATAGAAGTGTTCGAGTGATCCTTGTACAACTGGTTTATGAATGAACTTTGTTTTCGGCACGTTGTTTGTCAAGGCTGCTCGATTTGGAATTCCCTCTTCCTCTTGAGCACAAGCCTGAGAGTAAGCTAAGATCAATTTACTGGCAGCTCCAGGATCCATTTCGAAATTTTGTGTTGTCATTGATTGGATTTCATTTCTCATCTTAATTAAGCCTGCATATGCGCTGTCCTACGATGGATCTTTTTTGCACCCCAAACTCCAGTAAATTGGTATAAAACGGTGATGAAAACGACGGACAGTGCAAAGACTCCAATGGTAGTGACCTAAATGAAAATTGTAAAGCATAGTAACGATTATTTTTGTGAGAGTATGGAAGTTTTAACATAAGGATTAGCAGAATGAACCGCGGATGTTACTACTTTAAAAAACTTACCAGACATAAGTACCCAAGTCTTTTAGGTCAAACCCTATGCTGGAAAGACGTCTGAGACTAGAAAGTTTACTTGTCGGAGGAGGTGTTTTGCCAAGGCTTCCGAGCGTTTTGGATATTCTTCATCTCTTCAAACCAGTTGGACCTTCCCGTAAGGGCCCCCTGCATAAAAAGGAATAAAGATTAACAACCTATTTTTCAGCCCGCAATATGGTTCAGAGGTTTTTTGTAACTTACTGGTGACTACAGACATAGTCTCTATCAACCAAGCAACAATAATCCCAATCCGGCACATGACACCACTCCAGGGCATTCACTTCCAATGGCTTTCTTCCACTCATCGATAAATGAGAAGCCGTCTCATGCGTTTGATTGGAACAGCCACTTTTTTCAGTCTGGTTTTTTAGGGCTCGAAGTGAAATTCGAGGATACAGAACATCACAACACCCTGTTTAAGAACCCATAAAATAAAATCCAGGAGAAGTACAAACTTATCAACTTTACTAAATGCACTCTGCATAAAATGAGTATCAAACTTACCCTGACAAAGCAAATTCGTTGCAAGCCTTCTGAGCAACCGGGCAAGAGATGGAGCATTTGGAATTGCTTATATCACATAAATCTTGAATTATCTTTTTTCTGCTTGCGGACAGCTCTTTGCTAGAAAAGTTGCGCTGCAAACTACCATAAGCTAGAAACCTGAACTAATTCCTAGTAGTATAACACAACACTAGAAAAATTTACCCAATCACCATGTAGACTTTTATCGTACTGAATTACTCTCTTTTTGCACTTTTGAAAGAGATATTTTTCTTTGTTGGAGATGCTACACATATCAACTCCAAACAGATCAAAAAGAATTTATAGGCATATCGCTTTAGCTAACTTGCATTAGTTTAAGAAAAAAGATTTGTTAGAGTCTGTCTCTTTCATTCAATGAGGTTAATCCTTAAACAAATAAACACTAATTTGATAATATCATTATTGTTACCTGCTCCTGGAGATTATAGCTACCTTCATAATGTTGCCGCTAAAAATGTTGCCTGCCTTTTTTTTTAAACCAAAACAAGAAATAAAATTAGTGGTCAAAAATATACACCATTAACATGTTGGCTTACTTTTTTATTGGCACTTGATTAATTTATTTCATGGATTCAAATATCGTTATAGGGGGAGGCGTAGAGACATTGCTAAATACTATTTTAAGCGGCCATTAAGCTCTTGTCATTATTGGGTCTAACTAGAGTAAAAATAAGCTTTTTTTTTTTTTGTATATTATTGTTAAATTCATGGATATAGAGGCCATTTCATTATTGTTTTTGGTTGTGTTTATTAAGAGATAGTATAAGGTATTTGGTATTAGTAGTTCAATGTGCGAATCAAAATATGTTAGTATTAATTCAAAGTCTACAAAAAGTTGGAACATGAATGTATTAAAATGCAACAACTTCACCAGAAACCACCAAACTCAGAGTAATTTTATTTGCTTTGGTATTCTTTTCCTTTTGTATCCTACGAATAATTTGACAGAACATAACTAAAAATCATTCCATTAGCATGAAGTCTAGTGTCCAAGTCTATTGATCATCATGAATCGAGTCCACTTGCTATAATTTCGGGATCTTACCATTTTAGGCTCAGATTAGGTAAAAAACTTCCAGTGTCATAGCCTTAATTAATATAGTTAGTGGTTGAAAAGAAGGAAACGGACGATTGAACAGTCATGCAGCTGGCTAACGTGTCTGGAAGGCAGCAGTGTGATTATGAAGGAGTTTAGGATGGAACATGTCCAAGGAAGGTGACTAACGAGTTTCAACACTGCTCTAGAATTAGAGTCGCATTAGGATAAGATTTTAATTATATTAATTAGTATTATATTTCAACTAGGATTAGATTAAGTTTATATTACGACTAGGATTACTATTAGAATTATAGTACAATTAGGATTTAATTATTTACAATTATTTTATTATTATAATAGTTATAGGTATTGTAGTAGGATTCTAAGTATAGTTAATGATTTGTGTATTTCTAAGTAAAGAATAAAATTGATAATAGATTGATTGATTAACTAAGACGTGAATTAGTAGTTCAATTTAGAAATTTTAATTGAATGTAGTTTAATTGCATGAAAAAGTAAATAGTACTAAATAAAATCAAACAATTCACAATTTGAATTCGGAGAATTAAATTGGTCAATATTATCTCCATATATGCAAGTTCAAATTCATATTTTATTTTGTTATAGTATTTATTTTTAATTATATAATTGCAATTTTCATATGCCTTATCAAGATACTTACGCGCACTCAGGGCGAGCCGAATTTCGATAAGGTGGGTTCAAAATCTAAGAAATAGACCATAGACTAAATAGCCGAAGTGGTTCACCTCACTATATAACCACGAAAAAAAATTATTTGAAAACCGTATAAAAAATAAGTGTTAAATTAGGTATATAACATTTTCTATAGATACTATTCTCAGTTATACATTAGAATCTGAATTTTCAGTGTATACTTTAATATCTCAATCTATAACATTTTTTATTTAATTAAATAATAATGTTTAATTATAATTTTGAAAAAGAGGTTGTTTATTAACATTAATAAAACAAAAGGAATCACTACCAAGGGAATTAATAATTAATATATTTATATACCCCTAATTAGGGCTACTTATTACTTACAATTAATGTAGTAGTACGTTTTTGAACTTGTACACTAACACGTTTTAAGTGGATTTTAATTAAAAATTACTATCAGATTACACATTTTTAGGGATATCAATTTTTTTTTAGATATTAGTATCATTGTCTTGTAGATTAGTTTAAATGATTATTAGTTTTTTGCTTTAATTTCCTTAAAAAACTCTTACAATTTTATTAACGATTATTTTTAGATTTGCAATTCTTGTCAGATTGAACATTTTGAACCCTATTTGCACTCATCGTTAAAACCCAATTCATCCTTTTTTCCAATTTTCACGATTAATTTTCACATTGGCATCAACGTAGAAGTCATTTTTCCCCTCAAAATTTCACGATTATTTTCATAGCGGCATATTTCCAGTTCGTTTTTTTTTTTAGTACCGTGCATTAATTTTGGGCGTTTGAAGAAACAATTTGATTTGATCTGATGGAGACTCTTATGTCAATATTATTAAACATGGTGGGAAATGAAATTCTTAGGTTGGCTTTTAATATGATTTGGTTTCTTTTCATTAATTAAATTGTTGATTTTACTTTAATTTTGATGTTTATTTACATGTAAAAGTGTTCGATTTTTTTGATAGTTGTAATTATCTCAAAACAATTTGTATATTTCCTTTTTTTTTAATGAAAATAGTTAGTTACTATAGCGTGTTGAAGTCTGAAATTTGTATTATTAGTGTATGAAAAAGTATCCGAAACGTGTATCAAGTATTTATGAAAGTCTCTTTTTTAAAAAAATAAATTCTAGTTTTCTATTGAAATTAGAATATCTGTTTTTTATTTATTAAATTTTTTATTGAACTTAATTTGTGTTGTTTTAATTGAGTAGTGTGTCGGACAGTTGAATGATAATATGAAATGTGTAAAGTATGTTAATTATATGAAAACTGATTATAACCGGTCATCTTCTCCAAAAGTTTGTTCCAATTTAAAATTTGGTGGGTAAAATTTGACTTGGGACTTTGTCCAAATCTCCAACAATTTTTCGCAATTAATCTATTTGGAACAGATGGATCAGAAAAATCAGAAAGTGGTCCCGATTTTAGATCGGTTACAGATCAACTGTTTAACGAGGTCAAAATGTACTCCTGTATCATTTACATTGATATTCGGCCATGTCATCTCCCTGCCACTTTCAGATTAAGAAGGAAAATATGAACGCAACAATTGACATCGAGATTTTTAGGTTATGTAAATCATAAAAAATCCAAATTGGATTTCTTGTAAAAATTTTTAAACTTATCTTGAAACCGAGGAAGGTCAACAAATCATCGAACTACACCATGTTGATAATGAAAGAGAAATGTGTTTGAAAACCTTCTTTCTCTTATAAAAGTTGTAAAACTATACATTATTACTTTTTATATACATAAAATTTCTATCAAAAACCATAATACAATGCTATAATTAATTGAACATTCATTCATTCATACACAAATCATACCATTATATACAAAATTCATCCAATATTAATACATACTTCGCTGGACTTTACTTCAATTCATACAAAATATACAAACTATATGCCTCAGTTCGACAATATTAATAATTTATTTGAATTTAAAAAAATTAATATTGGACTTTTAAACTACAAACTAATCTCATTTAGTATGAATATGTCAATTCTACATCATATCAAAAAATAAAATATCCGTTTTGCAATATTTATTAGTATAGTCAAAAAATTATAGATACACAACATTAATATACATTCATACACAAATTTTATTACTGGAACAAGAATATCATTTTTATACATCTATGATACATGGTATATACTAATGCATAAGCCTGTATTGATAATGCCAATTATTTCATACACAAATCATACCAAATTAATACATTATTCTGTATCAAATCATATACTGATCTATTCAAATTATATCATATCAAAACACACAACCTAAAACCTTCATATTCATATATACTTTATAAAATAAATACTACAAACTCAACTCATACATAAATCATACAAATTTCCTGTAGTATACTATTGACAAGAAACAAAGTAAATACACTAAACCAACACATTGGTAATTCAAATTTGAAACTCTTTTTAACTGACTTTATCAACTTTTTTTTTTTTTTGGGGTATTTGTCGCTTTTGTATCTCTTATTTCTTTTTTTGAATACTTTTTTGTTGATCGATCATTTCATGCCTTTTATTTTTTTTTTGATTTTGATTTTTAATCCTCCGCAAATCAGAATTGGATTCTAATGAAATGTTTTCTAAATTTCTTGTCCTTTCCTCTTCTTGCCTCTTTCCTTTGCCTCTTTGATTTGTTTTTTCCATCTATCGAATTAACTGAACTCACGTCTCTTTTTTCCTTTGATTTCTACGTATTAGTTTGTGAAGACAATAATCGAATGCAGGCACCTGAAGTCACAATCAGAATCAATCGACCAATCTTTTACTTTTACTTGGGATTTCACTACCTTTCCTAACATTTCTATAGGAACTAAATGGGGAACTGAATCTGAAAAAATGTTTGGTTTTTGGGACTGACTGATCTGAGAGGGATCTGGGAAGATGAGTGAGGAGGCGGGATTTGGGTAAGAACAAAAAACTTTGCGTGTTGGGAAAGAGATATGAGGTGAGCAAGAGTTGGGGAAGATCAAAATATCTTCGCAATGCTGGGGAAGATGGAGTGTATTAGGGGAAGATGTTTGGTGGATGTATTGGTTGAGATGAGATGGATATTTATAGGGCACCCGTCTAAGCGGAAATATTAACTTAAAATCAAATCCCTATTATTTAGATTTTTATTTTTTGAAAAGTAACTACCTATATAAATGTAAAATTTAATATAATAATTTATTATTTATATTAAAAGCTTTAAAAGGTGAGAAGAGAAAAAAAAAATGAAACAATCATGTTTTAATTTGATTTAAAACTAATTTGAGCATTTAAGGAAACTGACTATTTAAAAAAATCCTTTTTTAATTCCCTTAATAGTCTAATTTGTTAATTATCTATTATTAATTAAATTAATTCAAATTCCCACATTTATGCTACTACTTACCAATTTAATAACATAAACTTCCTTTCTTTCTTTTCTTTTTTATATTTATTTAAAAATCAAAATAAAAAGTTATATAAAAAAAAAATACATATTCAACAGTATTAGTATTTAAATAATTCTTATAGTTTATTTTTAATTAAAATATTTTTTTTAATTGATATGTTATAACTCGATAATAATCTGCTATAAGTAATTTATTTTTGAAAAGTATGTTTATAACTTGATATATATAACCTTGATATATATAACCTTAAAAATAATATAATTTTTCGCCAAAATCTCTTAAACATTTTGTGGCTCCGCCACTGCGCGCACCTATCTTGTGTGAGATAGTGAGGTTGTTTTTAAAGACAATGGACTCGAAAAACAATTTCAAAAATAGATTTGATGAAAATAAATTTTTAGAATTTTTGAAAAAATATTTGAATCACAAAACAATTAGAGAATATTTGAAAAAATATTTGAATATTATTTCCTAGCGGTAACGAAAGATGGGTCAATGAGATATCATCTACGTCCGTACCGCCTCCCATGGAGGAGATCCCGCACCACCAGTCTTTGACCAGGACGGGAGAATTCCCACTAAACCGCTGGAAGGCCAGCCGGCGAAAGAAGTTCCGATCACGAGCTTCTCAAACAAATGAATTAGGGAAAAGAGCATTCGTACCATCCAAAGTTTCAGTGTAATTAACTCTTGCAACAAATAAAGTGAGGTTTCCCTCACTTTTTTTCAGTTTTCTTTTTCTCTTGGAATTATTTAAACTTTTTGGACAAATAGAAAAGATAAATATAGTATCGGATAGAGTGTAAAACACTATTGTAGTATAAAATTGCATTTCAAAAACCAAATCAAATTATTTGTGCCAGACTTTAAAATTTTCAAAAATCAAACTAAATTAGTAATTTTTTTTAATTTTTTTTCAAGTTTTTAGATTTTTTTCGATAAAATATTCATACAAACATATAATTAACTTGTGCTCCAGATATTTTTTAGTCCAACCAAAATACAACTATCTAAGGTGTTTTTTTCTTAAGAAAAAACATAAATAGAGATGGTGATGACACTACAATATTCAATATGAAACTAATAATGAACATATAAATAAAATATTGTGAATCTGATATATTCAGACTGAAATTATTATAATTTAAAAATACAAATTATGCTTAAAGTTAGTCTAATAACGTATTAATTTAGTTTTTATTTCCTATGTATTTAATTGTCCTAAAAGAAATACAGAATTTACAACAAACAACATACTACCAATACAACTTCATATTAAGTGCGCCAGAAAAGGATAATTTATGCAAATCTATACTATTACCTTTTTTAAGGCATAACTGTTTATTTCTGAGACCCTCTAATCGTGCATCAACACACTTGAACAGAAGAAGAAAATATTGTGAAAGCATATCAATAAAATACAAAAACCAAAAAAAAAGCTTGTAAGCTATAAAAAAAAAAATAACCACAAAATAGTGTGGAAAATATAAAAACGTTTTAGACATATAAAAATTAAATTAGTTAAATCATAAATAAAAATTGAAAAGATTATCAATTGATTTGATTATTTTTCTTTAAATTTGTTTCCAAAAGAAAGACTTATTTTTATTTTTGTAGCAATTTTTTAATTCTATTTTTCACATTCTATATTTAAAATCACAAGATTAACATTTTGTTTGGACATTGTTACAGCGCTATTTGTTTATAATGTATTGTATGTATGGTACTGTATTGTATGGTAGATTAAGGTTTTGGCTAGACTGTATTGTGTGTTTGTTATTTAATAACATTTTAATTGTTTGGTTTGATCGTATCGTACTGTATTGTAATTTTAATAAATTTACTAAAATATACTGAATGTAATTCTAGCGTAAGGATTTTGACTAGATTTAAATAATTAAGATAAAGGGTAAAATAGTAGTTTGAAATATATGTTAATAATACTTGGAAAAAGCAAATTAGTAACAATGGAATCACACCAAATTGGTTTGTTCCATAAATAGGATTTTCTTGTTACGTAACAATGAAATTTAAAAACAATCAATACAATAATTTTAAGTAACAATCAAAACAAGCATTGTTGTTATATACGATACAATACAAACAATGGTAATAATGAATCCAAACTAGTGTACGAGATATTTATAAAATTTGACATATTATCAATTTAAAAAAATATTATATATAAAAGGAACAGACCTGGTTTTATATTAAACTTTCCACCTCTTTCCCTTGCCTCTCCTCCCTCTCTCTTGCTCCCCCCCCCCCCCCCCCCCTTCCCCCCCCCCCCCCCCTCCTATTTTTTCTCTATCCTGTCCAATTGGAAAATTCATTCGAATGTATTAATTGTGTTCAATCAAATATAGATGAGAGTTTAATGTTTTATTTTAAGCTCTTTATAAAAAGGGGAAAAACTGTAACAAATGAATTTGAATATGCGAGTACTGGCTAATTAAAAAAAGTCTAAACATATTTAAGACATCTAAAATTACTAGGATATAACAACTTATTATATCAAAATGTTCAAAATATGTTATTTAATCAATTCATGCATCACTTTATTTTTATATACAATATTTTTTCCCGACGAAGGATGTAAATGTGCCTACGCCCCTCGATGATATAATAGACACATATAAAGAGTTTGACAATATCATTGTTATTACCTGCTCCTAGAGACAGAGACAGAGCTAAGTGGGGATTTGTAGGTGCGGAGGAACACAATATCTTTTCTATAAACCATGTATTTTACTAAACAAGAGATTAAATAACTATATATTTATATCACATAATGAACCCCCTAAACAAATGGATTAATAGTTTAGTAATAATGACCGTGAAAATAATTTCCACACTAGAATTGTGAGTTCGAACCCCTTCTTCAAATTCTTAATCATCACTCCGCATCTACGTGAAGATATAATTAACTTCATATGGTGTATGGAAGGACCAAGTTTTTTCCCGTCTCTGTCAATTAAGACTTCAGATGTAAGATATTTGATATTAGTACGTAGTTCAAAGTGGGAATCAAAATATGTAGTTTTAGTTTGAAGTCAAAAAGATAGAGAAGTTTGGATTTTGTTTAAAAAGTTGGAACATGCATGTATAACACTACGACAAATATGATATATAGCTATAAAATTATTATCTACGATATTAAATTCGTCATTAGTTATTTATTTTTAGAGACAAAATTTATATTTGGTGCTTAAATATATGAGACATATTTTTAATGACTAAACATAAGAATTCGTAGCAAAGTTTTGTTCACTAAAGTTTCCCACCAAAAAATTATTTGGCCCATTTTGTAAAGTAGTGTTAGTCACTAATTTAAAGTTTTCGGTGACAACATATTTCGTCATTAATAGTGTATTTTAATTTATGGCAAAACTACGACATCAAATTCGTCACTAATTAGTCACTTTTAGTGAAAAAATTTACTTTTTTGTGCTTATAATAATGAGACAACTTCTTTTAGTAACTAACCAAGAACATAAAAATTCGTGCAAAGTTTTGTCCCACTAAAGTGTTTTCTACCAAAAAATTAACGTCATTTTTAGTATGTTGTACGAATTAAAGTTATCAGTGACAAACTTCTTTCGTCACTAAAATGTATCTAATTCAGGACAAAAAAAATTGTCTTATAATTTATTAAATTTTGGACAAAAAAAAAGTTCATCTAAAAATAGATTGTTCCAATATCGACAAATTAGAGTTTGTATTAAATAATTATAAATTGATCTCTGAAAATTATATTTTATTATGATATTTATTTCGTCACTAATATTAAAATTGGGTGACAAATCTTTAATTGTCTCTAATAAATATATTATTTTGACAACAAAAATTTGTCACAAAATTATAGGTTTAAATAACTAACACTAAAATTTGTATGAAAATAATTAAACTATTTCGTTGTTACGAAAAAAAATCATAGTTAAATATAATTTTTTTCTACAATTTGCCTCATATTAACAAACAAGTGATGACCTTACACGAAAAAGAATAATACAAGTGCTTCAATAAGAAGTAGACCCATCCATTTAGTGTGTTGATTGGCAGTGGAAAGTATTACAATCAATGAATTGATGTTTTTCGTAAAAAAAACAAAAAGTTTTCAATATCCAATTTTTCTTAAATTAACGCAATATAAATGTATCAGTTGAAAAATACAAATTGCGGATTATAGGGTAGTTAGTGGCACGTTTCTACACTAGATCACTAATATTTATTTGTTTACACTTTTATTTTTTATTTAATACACTTTCATTGATAAGCATGAAAAAAAAATTGTCAAGTCTTTGTGCTAAGTTTTGTGCATGTCTATTAATTTGTGATTGGTAAACTACATAGATTAAGTCAAGCTTTTTGCTTTTGTATATCAATATACATATTTAATAGTAGTTCTACATACGTACGTAGAGTAACTATACGAAAATAACGTCGACTTACAAACTTAGACTTTGCAAAGGTGCAATATATTCATGAATTTCTATTAACTTTTTACATCAGTGTGAAAATTGAAATAAACTAAAAAATAAAAGCACAAATAAAAGAAATGAACTATCGAGGATTTCAAATATATTATGATGAAGTACTATAGTTATTGGTATCAATGTTCAACTTGAACCAATTAGTCATTTTTTTTTAAATAAAATCAACATTTATTTTAAATAAATAAATTTATTAGTATTTGACCTAATTTTAAAATTACAAAAATAATAATGAAATGACAAATTGTACTGAATATTTTTAAACATTTTTAAACAATCACAGTTTAATTCAAATATAATCTACATTTTAAATGAATTGTGGGTGGTAATTTCCATGTCATTTGTGTAATGAGTACTAATAATCATATAATATATGTTTCTTACAAAAAAGCTAAATTTTGAAGAAGTGGATGAAGTATAAATAAAACAAAAATTAAGAACCAGAAGTCGTGGTTTGATGGTAAGCACTCTTCACTTC
The DNA here is from genome assembly GCA_027704765.1 of Solanum habrochaites. Taxonomy (NCBI): domain Eukaryota; kingdom Viridiplantae; phylum Streptophyta; class Magnoliopsida; order Solanales; family Solanaceae; genus Solanum; species Solanum habrochaites. Next base: position 61,876,194 of record JAKWJA010002495.1, on the reverse strand, counting down.
CAACCTTAAGGTTGTGAGTTTGATTCCACAAGGCAGCATAATGTCTGGCCAAGGTTGAAAAAAGTTGAGATAGTTGTGGGGGGGGGGGGGGGGGGGATACATACATTATATTTATAAAATCTCATTTTTAGTGACAAAGCATACTATTTACTACAAAAAAAAAACATACCTTTGTTATTTGTCATAAATGTTTCAAGTATTTTGGAATGATTTTTAATTTTTGTATTTAATATAATACTTTTAGCGACGAAGCACTAAATCGTCTTAGTATACTTTTAGACACAAACAATTAGTGATGACTGTTTTGTCACACAAGATTTTTAGTGACGAAATATAATTTATTAATAATGAAATTATTTGTCCCTAATAATCAAATTTGTTGTAGTGTAAATTGTTTCGAGAGATAAAAAAACAAAGATCTTGAGCGACCTATCTAATAGAAAAATAATGTTCCTTTAGGATTGGGAGAAATTTTTATTATAAGGTTTGAATTACTGGTATCTATAATATATGGGATAACAGTTGGGAAATTTCAACATATTTTACACTATACACACTGTATTCCAAGGTCTGAAACAGTGTAAAATTTGGTTCTTTTTTCTTCCATGTGAAAAACCTAGCTGAACCCCATTAAGTCCTTGTGTTATTCTAGCTTCTTCTCTATTTTCTTTGTTTATGATTGTGTGCTAGTTAATCCACGATATTTCCATAACAAAAGTGAAGTGCTTGTCCTACATGATTTTATTTTTTGGAACTTTCACGTATAGCCACTCAAAAGTAGCATAATTACTCTCCATAGTTATAGTTTGATAATTACAATTCGTAGCTACATGTTATAGGGATGAAAGAGGCGGGCGATACTGGGAGAGAGAGGATAGAGGTGAGGGAGAGAGAGAGGAGAGGCGAGAGAGATTGGGAGAGGGAGGAGACATGTGAGCGAGATTGGGAGAAAGGCGATCGAGAGAGGGCAGAGAGTGGGAGAGAGATGAATTCTCTATGTACATAGGTTAGATAATTATATATTAAATATATGCATTTGTATATATCGCAAGCTAGATTAGAAGAGAGAGGAAAGAGCCAAGCGAGATTGGGAGAGGGAGGAGAGACGCGAGCGGAGAGAGGGAAAGACTAGTAAGAGGTTAATTTTATATGTTATATCGATGAGATAATTGTATAGTTATACATTGTATTGTATAAATATACATATACAAACTGAACTTTTATAATAAACTATAAGTCAGCCCACGTAATTAATGAATAATGTTAGTGGTGAGTGGTAATTATAGCCAAGTGGAGCTATGATGAGTAATTAAATAGTATAAGTTTTCTTAAAGGTATAATTTTCCCTTTTTTTATCTCTCTCTCAATTGTTAGGTTTCTCCGTCTCTTCTAATGGAAATGAGAAATCATGCAAGCATGCTGTCTCTGAGTTTATGTCATCTGAAGAACTGGACATTAAAAATATTTTTCTTTCTGTTCGGAAGATAAATGAATTTCTCTTGATGCAAGTTTGGAGTTTCTGTCCAGCGAACGAACAATGAAAACATCAAATGGAAAGCTCAAAACAGGACAGTAATACTCAATAAAAAACCTCTTCTAGGAAAGGCTGCATTATACATAAAGCTCTTCTTGGAATCTTAGTTTTATTTCAAGAAACGATCAATATACAAGAGTATATCGGAATTACTACAAAAAGAAATGATACATGTCATTCCGAATCATTCACACAAAGATTACATACGAATATACGGACACACAATATTTGGAATCTTTGGGAAAAAGACAGCTCTTACTATTCACACTGCACAGTGCTTCCTAATCCTCACCAGCAGAGCCGGTCTTGACCTCAATCTTTCCCATTTTCTTCTTCCCGTCCATTGCTAACAAGAACACCAAATTCGGCAATAGAATTGTTCGAGTGATCCTGGTCCTAACTGTTTGTTAAATGACTTTGTTTTCGGCAAACTTGTTGTCCAAGGCTGCAATCAGATTGGATAGCCCCTCTTCTCTTGAGCACAAGCTGGAAGTAGCGAAGATCAAATTTACTGAGCCCAGTATTCCCTTTCGACAATTTGTGGTGTTGTCAATTGATGGATTTGCATTTCTTCATCTTTAGAAGTATAGCTGCATATTCGCTGTCTAGAGATGATCTTTTTTCTCACCAAACTCCCAGTACAATTGTTAAACTGATGAACATGAACGTACAGTGAGAAGACTTCCAAGGTATGGTGCACCTAAATAGACAAATTGTACAGTGAAACAATATTTTGTAGAGAGTAACATAGGATTAGCAGAAATGAGCGCGGATGTACTAATTTAAACTTACCAGACAATAGTACCAAGTCTTTTAGGTCAAGACCCTTGCTGGCAAAAGACGTCTGGAGACTAGAAAAGTTACTTGTCGGAGGAGGGATGTTTGCCAAGGCTTCCGAGGCGTTTGATATTCTTCCATCTCTTCTACCAGTTGGAACCTTCCAGTAAGGGCCTCCCTGCATAAAAAGGAAGAGAAGATTAAGAACCTATTTTTCAGCCCGCAATATGGTTCAGAGTTTTGTACTTACTGTGACTACAACAGAGTCTCTAGCAACCAGGCACAATATCCGCACTGGGACACAACTCATTCATTCAGCTTCCAATTCTTTCGTCCCCCACCATCGATAATGAGAAGCCTCTCGCGTTTGAATTAGGAACAGCCACTTTTTCAGTCGGTTTTTAGTTGCGCGAGTGACTTCAGGAGTACCGAACTCTCGCAACACCCTGTTAAGAACCCAATAAAATAAAATCAGGAAAGTACATTATCACTTTAAGAAATGCACCCTTCATAAAATGAGGTATAAACTTACCCTGACAAAGCAATCGTGGAAATGCATTCTGAGCAACGCAGGGGCAAGAGATGGAGCATTTGGAATTTGCTTATACACATAATCTTGAATTATCTTTTCTGCTTGCGGACAGCTCTTTGCATAGAAGTTGAGCTGCAACTGACCATAGCTAGAACCAACTATTCCTAGTAGTATACACAACACTAGAAAATTACCCAAATCACCAAATTTAGACATTTATAGTACTGATTACTTCTTTTTGCAACTTTTGAAGTATATTTTTCTGTTGGAGAATGCTACACACATCAACTCCAAACAGATCAAAAGAATTTATAGGCATATGCTTTAGCTAACTTGCATTAGTTTAAGAAAAACATTTGTTAGAGTCTGTCTCTTTCATTCAATGAGGTTAATATGTCATGATCATATTGACTGATCCCTCAGCATGTTAAACACTTAAACTAATCTTCTTTTTAAAAAAACACTAATTTGATAATTATCATCATTGTTACCTGTGGAGATTATAGTCACCTTCATAACGGTGTCAATATAAATAAAAAAAAAATAAAAATTTAGCTGCAATAAATATACACATTAACAAAGAGTACAAAAATCTTAACCAACATTAGTTAATTGTCATTGTATCCAAAGCCGATATAGACTCTAGGGACATTTACAACGAGTGCTAATTGCTGCTAAAAACACATGTTTTTTATACCAACACATCCGGACCACCCAAATCTCTTTCTATCAACACCAAACTCCAAGTTACTTAGGAGTCATGAATAAATTTCACATTACTATCTTTTATCTTTTTCACAAAAAGTCACTTAACTATTATTTCTAAACAAAAACACACGACCTGAAAACTTTTATCATTTCTGGTGGATAACTCAGTTTCAACTTTTTTCTCCTTTAAAATTAAACTTTTTTTGTTGTATATTATTATTGTTAAATTGATAGAGGTAGAGGCCATTTGCTTATTGTTTTTGTTGTGTGTATAAAGAGATAGTATAAGGTATTTGGTATTAGTAGTTGAATCAAAATATGTTAGTATTAGTTCAGAGTCTAGAAAAAGTTGGAACATGAATGTATTATAATGTAACAACTTCACCAGAAACCACCAACCTCGGAGTAGTTCTATTTGCTTAGGTATTTTTTTCATTTTGATGATAATTTGACAACGTAACTAAAAGAGTCATTCCATTAAGGCATGAAGAAATGTGCGACCATGGGCGTCCTGTGTCTAATCATTGATCACACTACAATACAAATAAACTTTTGACGGCATTAAAAATATTGACACTAATAAGAGTGATAAAGTCTTACCGGTCTAGTTATTGACAATTAGAAACAATACGCTAAGGCTTTAGAGAGATATACAAAGTGACAATTGCCAGCAAAACTATACTATTTAGCGGCAATTCTGTAATTTTTTAGCGGCACTTAAGAATTAAATGCCGCTAATGGTCATTTTTGTGGTACGCTGTCATCATGATCCGAGTCACTTGCTAAAATTCAGGATCTTAGCATTTTTAGCTAACAGATTGATAAAAAAAATCAGTTGTCCTAGCCTTATTATATGTAGTGTTGAAAAATAAGGAAACTGACGATTGGAACAGGTTCAACGCAGCTGGCTAACGTGTCTGCATGAAGCAAGTGTTGATGATGAAGGAATCTGAAGATCGGAACATGTCCAACGAAGGTGACTAACGAGTTAAATCAATGCTGCTGTATAATTAAGTTTCCTAGGATTAACTTTAATTATATTAAGTAATCTAAAATATTGACTAGGAGTTAAATTAGGATATATTACAAGTAGTATACTATTAAATTATAGTACAAGTAGGATTTAATTAATTTTACCATTATTTTTAATTATGATTATATAGTTATAGGTATTGTAGTATGACTCTCAGTATAGTAACTTAGGACTTTATATTTCTCCTATTAAGGAGTAATGTTATTAACGATATTATAATTCAATCAATAACATCACTATTTGTTATACGATTATACAACCAATATTTGATCAACATATCCACCTATCATGATTGATCAAACTATCAATACATCAATACAATTCTTGATTTCTCTAACGTAAATTTCTATAGATGGTTTGAAAAAGCGGTCCCACATTTTGGGCATTAACAAATTACAGACCAGATACAAGCATGAAATTATATGATAGAGTATAAACATATACCTAATTCAAGAGAAAATAGCTATGTGCTAAGTACTTAATAAGACAACTACGAATGGTCATTATGAAATTAATAAGTTATGATTGTTTATTTCTCACTACAGAATCAATTGATAATAGAATTGCTTGATAACTAGGAAGTGAATAGTGTGTATCGCATTCAGAAATTTTAATTGGAATGTCGTTTGATTGCATGAAAAAGCAATCGTACTATGTAAAATCAAACATTCACAATTTGGAAATTCGAGAATTACATTGGGTCAATATTAATACTCCATATAATGCAAGTTTCAATTCATATTTTATTTTGTTATAGTATTTAGTTTTAATTATATAATTGCAATTTTTCATAATGCCTCTATCAAGATACTTATGCGCACTCAAGGCTGAGCCAGAATTTTCGATAATGGGTTTCACATGAAGAATAGACATACTAAAAATTAGTCGACTTGGAGTTCTACTCTAACTAATCGGCTAAACAATTAATTTTAACCGTATAAAATAATATAATTTTTCCGCCGAAAAACCACTTAATGGTACATATTGTTGCTACCGCACTCTCTCTCTAAGCGCGCACCTATCTTGTGTGAGATAGTTGGTTCCCGTATCTATAGACAAATGGCCTCGACAACAATTTCCAAAAATAGATTTGATGAAAACCAATATGATTTAGATTTATGAAAAAAATATTTGAATCAAAAACAGATTTCAGACATATTTGCAAACAATATTTGAAGATTATTTTCTAAGTTTCCATCCCATCATTCACCGTCAACAACTTTGCCAAACAAATAAAGTGAGGTTTTCCCTCATTTTTTTTTTTTCAGTTTTCTTCTGTTCCTTGGAATTCCTTTAAACTCTTTGGACGAAATAGAAAAGATTATATAGTATCGGATAGTGTATCAACACTATTGTAATATAAGATTGCATTTCAAAAATCAAATCAAATTATTTGTGTCGAACTTTAAAATTTTCAAAAATCAAACTAAATTAGTAAATTTTGAATTATTTTTTTTCAAGTTTTTGGATTTTTTTGATAAAATATTTATACAAACATATAATTAACTTGTGCTCCAGATATGTTTTAGTCCAACCAAAATACAACTATCTAAGATGTTTTTTTTAGAAAAATAACATAAAATATGAGATGAGTGATGACACTACAATATTCAATATAAAATAATAAATAAAACATATAAAATAATATTGTGATTGATAAGTCATAATGAAAATGATTATAATTTAAAAACATTAAATTATGCTAAAGTAAGTCTAATAAGTATTAATTACATGATTAAACATTAAAGATAATTTAATTTTATTTCCTATTATTATATTGTCATAAAAGAAATATAGAATGTTACAACAACAAAAATACACCAGTAAAATCATATTAAGTGCGATCCAAAAAGGATAAAGTTTATGCAAATCTTACTATTACATTTTGAAGGTATGTTATTTCTGAAGACTCTCTAATCAAATACATCAAACACAAGTGAAAGAAGAAAATATTGTTGAAAGCATATCAATAAAAAAAAAAACCAAAAAAAGAGCATTGTAAAGTCTATATAAAAAAGTAACAACAAAATAGTGTGAAAATATAAAACGTTAGACATATAAAATGAAAATTAGTTAAATCAATAAAATAAAAATTGAAAAGAATTTATTAATTGATTTGATATATTTTTCTTTTAAATTTGTTTAAAAAAGAAAGATTTATTTTTGTTTTTTTAGCAATTTCTTAATTCTATTTTTCACATTCTATATTTAAAAACACAAGATTAACACTTTGTTTGGATCAATTTTTACCTATTGTTTCATAATGTAATTGTAATTATTATACCCATTGTAATGTATTGTATGGTAGATATATGTTTGGCATAGATGTATTTGTTTGGTTGTTATTTATAAATTTTATTGTTTTGGTTTGATCCGGGCGTACTGTAAATTGTAATTTTATAATTTACTAAAATATACTTAATTATTTAGGGTAAGATGTTTGACTAGTTTAAATCATTAAGCTAAAGGGTAAAATAGTACTTTTGAATAGTATATAAATATATAATTGGGAAAAGAATTAAAGTACACAATGGAACAACTCCAAATTGGTTGTTCCATAAAATAAGGGTTTTTCATTGTTACGTGCCAATGAATTTAACAATATAATACAATATATTTTAAGTAACAATCAAAATTGATCTATAATAATCATGGCTTGTAGAATTGGTAAGTTGATCTAACTTCTTGTCTATAGTATTGGAATTGATCTTGTATGGTTTGATCCACTTATGGTGGAGGTGTTTAGCTTCTTGTTTATCTATTCATGTTGTGATCATGGACTTGAGGGCAATAGATGTAAAGTTATTTGTTATTATAATGAATATGTGTATGAAGGTGTTCCATGAAGGTTATGTATGTGGTCCTCAATGTTAGTATCATGATTAAGGTGTATTGATAACGTGAAGTATACTTTGAATGTGAATTTTAGGTTAAGGTATGGTCTACATGCTTGATTGTGATAGGTACTATTACGGAATGACCCCTACCTACATGAACTCGAATGTGTAATCTTATACATGCTAGTTGTTACATACTCAAGTGTTCAGTGTGTTTATGTCTCCTGTGATGAAGGGTGGACTTGTGGTCTAGAATTCCTAAAGGCTTTATATGTGAATTGTTCACAACTTGGGGATATTGTAAATTTGTTGTGATCCCTTGAAGGGAAGTTCCCTCAGTAACAATGTTGTTTCTATTGTGTCATTATGAGGACCAATAAGTACAGACACCCCCTCCCCCCATGCATAACTATGAACATGAGTCTTTGAGTTTATGTCATCTGAAGATATGGACATTAAAAACATTTTCTTCTGTTAGGAGGAAAAAATAATTTTGTAGATTGATGCAAGTTTGGAGTTTCTGTCCAGCGAACGAACAATGAAAACATCAAATGGAAAGCTCAAAAACAGGACAGTTATACTCAACAAAAAACCTCTTCTAGGAAAGGCTGCATTGTACATAAAGCTCTTCTTGGAATCTTAGTTTTATTTCAAGAAAACGATCAATATATCGGAATAACTAACAAAAATAAATATACATGGTCCATCCCGAATCATTCACACAAAGATTACATACAGAATACGAACACACGAATATTGGAATTTGGAAAAAGACGCTCGTAACTATTCAACACTGCACAGTGCTTCCGAATCTCACCAGCAGAGCCGGTCTTGACCTCAATCTTTCCCATTTTCCCATTGCCTTAACACCCAAATTCGGCCTAGAATTGTTCGATTGATTCCTTGTACTAAATGGTTGATGAATGACTTTGGTTGTCGCACGCTGGGTTGTCAAGGCGCATCAGATTGGAATAGCCCTCTTCTCTTGAAGTCACAAGCTGGAAAGTAGCTAAGAATTCCAAATTACGGGAGCTTCCAGGATCCATTTCGACAATTGTGGTGTTGTCATTGATGGATTTGCATTTCTTCATCTTTAGATTAGCTGCATATTCGCTGTCTAGAGATGGATCTTTTTTTCCCCAAACTCCAGTAAAATTGTATAAACGTGATGAAAATGACGGACAGTGAGAGACTCCAATGGTATGTGCACCTAATAGAAAATTGTACATAGTAACAATGATTTTTGTGAGAGTATGGAAAGTTTTAACATAGGATAAGCAGAAATGAGCGCGGATGTACTAATTTAAACTTACCAGACAATAGTACCAAGTCTTTTAGGTCAAGACCCTTGCTGGCAAAAGACGTCTGGAGATGTGAAAAGTTACCTTGTGGCGGAGGGATGTTTTGCCAAAGGGCTTCCGAGCTTGATATTCTTCCATCTCTTCTACCAGTTGGAACCTTCATTAACGTGCCTCCCGGGCATGCAAAAGGAGAACAAGATTAAGAGCCTATTTTCAAGCCCGCAAATATGGTCAACAGAGTTTTGTACTTTCCTGTGACTACAACAGATCCCCTCTAGCTGTCACGACCCAAACCGAGCCGCGACTGGCACCCACATTTACCACTCCTAGGTGGCGAACCAACCATCTAACCCTTATATCATTTCATTTCAATTTAATATCAACATAAGCAATGCGGAAGACTTAAACCCTCATAAAGAAAGACACTTCATAACTTCTTCGAAAATTCACTTGCTTTAATTCCCCAAATCTCGAAGTCATCACACAAGAACATCTAAGATCAATTTTACTAAAACTAAGAGTATTCTAAGAAGCTAAAACAAATAAAGCGAGCTAGCCCGAAACTTAAGGCATCAAGACATGAGGACGGAGATCCCGTCCAAGCTAGAAGCAATTTGCCTCACCGCTGAAGATCCGTGTGACGAAGAACTGGCTTGAACTACTGTTTGGAGTCGAAGATGCGGCACTTTTGCTGCACTCGCCTACATGAACAAAGAAAACATAAAAGTAGGGGGGGTCAGTACAACCACCAAGTACTGAGTAGGTTCATCGGCCAACCAAATAGAAAAAGTATATATCAAGTAACATCATACATCACCTAATATCCTAGCTGCCACAAACTTTACAATTACCATAAATCCTTGGTTACAACACCACGCACAGATAATGGAGGCTCACGCCTCCTCATCATCTCGTTTGGAAACAATGTTCTTTAGATTGAGTCATATTAGTATCTTTCAAGATTCATTATATTATTTACTCTCGTGTCGGTACCGTGACACTTCCCTCCTCATTCTATCCTGGTAACCGGGAACGTGGCACCCTATCCATTACTATCCTGGTGTCGGAACGTGACACCCGATCCCAATTCTATCCTGGTACCGGAACGTGGCCCCGGATCCATATACTCTCCTAGTGTCGAACGTGTACACCGTCCGATCCTCATATTCTATCTGGTGTCGAACTGTGCCACCCCGATCCCCTAATCTCACTCCTTTCGTTCATTAAGCCTTCTTTTTATACCAACCAGGCATCATCATTAACAAAGCAGATTTAGGGTTCTTTTTCTTACAGATTTAAGATTCAATAGCTTCATCATGCCTTATTTTATCACAATCAATGTAAATATATATAGATTTCACATATGCATGAACGCATTTAAGCATAAGAAGACTTTAATACTACTCAAAACACATATCATTCGCAGTAAGAGTTTCCTACTAATAGTGTAACAACCATAAACTACCTCCACCAGAAGATTAGTGATCAGCAAGCAATTCTCCCCAAGCTTCTGTTTCTCTTCGTTTCTCTCTTCTCGTTCGACTTTCTCTCTCCTTCTCTTGTTCTTCTATTTTCTTTATTCCAACCCTTTTTTTTAAACCCTAATTAATTATATAATTAAGTTTTAAAAGATGACCACTAATAATCCACTAATTAACTTAATAAGGTTCCTCTTTTAAAACCCAATAATAGACCTAGTAACATTAACCCTATCCTTTAATAATTTAAGCAGAATAGTCAAACGTCCCCTTAAAACGTATAAAGAAATCCGAGCTCCGACCCGAACTGGGATTTGCGAGCCCCTGACGGCCGTCGCGCCTGCGACGGTCCGTCCTGCTGTCCGTCGCAGTGCTAACACATAGAACTCGTTTTTAAGTGTATTGCCCTTGACTTGGCCTCGACCTGCGACGGTCCTCCTTCCTGCCACTCCGTCCGCGACGTTCATAGAGTCGATTTTCAGTACCCCATTTTCAGATTTTTCTAAGTGTTTTGAACGACAACCCTCCACGACGTTCCGTCGTGCCCGTGACGTGTCCTCGTGCCTCCGTCACCTCTGCCAGTTTTTCCAGAATAAAATCTGTTTGCTTCAAAACGACTAAACGGTCTGTTTCCAGAATAAAATCTGTTGCTCAAAACACTAAACAGGTCGTTACAAATAGATAACCACTTTTTACCGATCGTTCCCGTTCCCCGAACGATCACAAGAAAAAGAAACAAGGGCGAAAAGGAATACCTGAATCTGTAAATAGATGTGGGTATCTTTTCTTGCATATCTGCCTCCTTCTCCCAAGTGGGCTTTTCTTTCTTTTTCTTCAACGGGTCGATTCTCTTCATTTGAACTTTTATAGAATGCAATCTCCCTTGACTCACTTTTGCGAATTTCTGCTATCTAAAATGGCAACAGCTCCTCCTCATAAAGACCAATTTCTCATCGAGCAAAACTGAATCCCAACGGATATGTAGTTTCCATCCCCATGGTAATCTTTTCACATCGACACATGGAATCACCGATGTACTACTCCGGACAGCCCTGGAGGGCAGGCTAACTCATAAGCCAACACCTCCCCTACTCGCTTAAGTACTTTCAAAGGGAACCAATGTCCTTGGGCTTAGTTGCCTCTTTTAACCAAAACCGCTCCCCCCCTTCAATTGGCGAAACCCTTTCAGACAAGACTTGTTCAACCCCTCCATGAACTCTAAGTCCTCTACCTTTCTATCTCTGCATATTCTTTTGTCTACTGGCGCCGCTAGAAGCTTCTCTTAGAATGGATTTTCACCTTTCTAATGAGTCCCTCAAAAGGTCCGTACCCCAAGTCCTAACCGCTCGAATGATCAAAACCAAACCAATGGAGACCTACCTCTCCTCCATAATACAATGCCTTCAATGGGGCCATTCAATCTTTGAGTGATAGCTATGTATTGTATGAAAACTCCGCTAAGGGTAGAAATTTTCCCAATGGCCACCGAATTCCTATCACACAATGCACGACGCATAATCCTCCCACACTTGAATTCGTTCGCTCAGACTGACCATCGGTCTGAGGAGGAACGCGGTACAGGTCCAACTAGTACCAATTCCGCTGCAATGTTTTTCCAAACTTAGAAGTAAACTGCGTACCTCTATCTGATTATGATGGATATTTGGAAACTCCCATGCAATCGAACAACTTCTGATATTACAGTTTTGGCTAACTTCTCTGCATTGTAAGTCACCCTTGAACCGGAATGAAATGAGCAGACTTAGTAACCTATCAACAATCACCCAAATAGCGTCATACTTGCCCATGTCTTGGGCAGACCAAACCACGAGTCCATTGCAATTCCTCCCCTCCCCATTTCCATTCCGGAATGGGCATTCTCTGAAGTGTTTTCCTCCGGCCTTTGGTTGTTCATACTTTACGTTAGTGCCAATTTGGAACATTTGGCGATAAAATCCACAATATCACCTTCCTTCTTCCTCCACCAAAAGGGTTGCTTTAAGGTCCAACGGTACATCTTGGTTGCACCCGGATGTATCGAATACCTTGAACTAGAGCCTCTGGTCAGAATAGTGTTGATCACATCATCGACGCGGGTACCCATAACCCTTCCCTTAAATCCTCAAAACAAACCTCAAAACACACCTTTTCCATCGATTGTCGCTTCTTTTACCTCTCCTTGCAACACTTATCTCGGTTCGGCTTAGTTCTCGTCATCAACATCAAACTGTTTTTCCTTCTTCCCTGATCTTTCACAAAAGAAGATCTGCCTCTACACAAGCCAAAATCGTAAAATACCCTTCTCATTTACTTCTAATCCATAAGGTCGTTAGCAAGAATCCCTGAAACTTCTCTAGCCAATGGGGCCTAGAAGCTTGCAATGCTAGACTAACCCATTCTTTCCCCCTTCCTACTTAAAGCATCCGCACAAAACATTCGCCTTCCCCGGATGATACAAAATAGTGATGTCGTAGTCCACTTAAGTAGTTCCATCCATCGCCTCTGTCTCAAATTCAATCTCTCTGAGTTGAAGACATACGTGTTAAGACTACGATGACCGTATAGACCCTCCACTTAACCCCATATAAAATATGTCTCCATTGCTTTTAATGCAAACAAACACCACTGCAGCCAACCTAAATCATGGGTCGGATAATTACTTCATGCGCACCTTTAATTGCCTCGAAGCATAATCACACATTTTCTCCTTGCATTATACGCACCCAAACCCGAATAGGATGCATCACAATAGACAATGAAATTCTTACCTTCCATCCACTGGCAAAGGTGAGAATTGGTGCAGTAGTCACAGAGTCTTGAGCTTCTGAAACTTTCATCACACTCATCCGACCATACAAATGGAACATTTTGCTTTTAGTCCAAGTTCGTTAGTTGGGAAGCAATAGAGAGAATCCCTTGACAAATCGGTGGTAGTAGCTAGCTCTAACCCAACAATCTCTTATTTTCTGACACATAGTAGGTCCTTCTTACCCAAATTTTTCACTACTTCGATCTTAGAGGATCCCCATCACCCCATCCCTTAGAAACCGTGCCCCATAAGGGACACTGCATCTAGCCAAAACTCACCTTAGAGAACTGGCAGACGCTTTTTCTCCCTCCACATTTCCAATACCTTCTCAAATGCTCCTCAGTTCCCCGTCTTACTTTTAGAGTATATCAGTATGTCATCAATAAATACGATCACAAAGAGAGCCAAATATGGCTTAAAAATCCCGTTTTCTCAAACTACTGAACGCACAAGCGGCATCGTAAACCAAAAGACATCACTTTACAAAATCGTAATGCCCATACACCTGGTTCTAAAGCAGGTCTTTGGGCACATCCGTTTGCTCGTATTTTCATTGATGATAACCGATCTCTCAAGTCAATCTTAGAGAAGACACAAGCACCTTGTAACTGATCGAACCAAGTCTCAATGCGGGAAGAGGATACTTGTTTCTTTATCGTCCCACCTGTTCACTTCCGGTAGTCTATGCACATCCGAAAGCTTCCCATCTTTCTTCTTCTACCAAAAAAGCCGGAGCACCCCAAGGAGAGGCATCTGTCAATGAAGCCTTTGCTCAACACTCTTGAAGTTGGGCTTTTAACTCTCTTAACTCCGCGGGAGCCATTTCTATAATGGGTATAGAAATGGGGCGATACCCGGTTGTCAAGCTCAAATACAGAAGCAATATCATCCCTATCTGGGTGGGCATCCCGGAAGATCGCAGGGAAAACACATAATAACTCCCGGACCAACACCGAAACCGACTCATTCGAGGTCCTTGGGTAGTGTCATCCCTTGGATGTTGCCAAGAAAGCTCAAACAACCCTTTACTACCATATTCTTTTAGCACAGAAAGGAGATTATACATAAACGCACCGGATTAGAAGTGTATTCACCACCCCCCACCTAACGGATCTTCCCAGGTCTTGCTAACCGCACCCGTTTTTAGCATTACACTCCCAGACTCGCAAATTGGGCGGAGAAAGCCAAGTCATACCCAGAATTACTCAAAATCAACCATTTCTAAGTATAACCAAATCTAAACATAAGTGTTGTCCCCACAAAGTTCACCAGACAAGACCTATATACCTTTTCAACTACCACAACTCATTCTCCTCACCCACACGGAGTAGAAACACTGATAGGCGTATCAGTAATTCATCAATGTAAATTTAGACTCATTAGCAAATGAGGAGATACATAAGAAAAGGAGAAGGGAGAAAAGTGAAAGCGAGAGTTAGAGATTAGGACAAAGACAGATGGGGATCAAGGATCAAACATACAGATGCCATGCAATCACCAACCAGAAGATTACCTTTTGATGACATCATCAGATTCTCTTCCTCTCCCTCCGCCTCCGTCTCCCATGGAACATAACAAATGGGCCCTTTCGTTTGTTTGTCCGTGCCCCTACCAATTTTGTGATGTAGTGGGCTTCTCGTTTGCCCATCACCCCGGCCGTTTTGGTTACCACCATTACCCGCGACCACCACGTCTCCGGAATACCGGCCTCTGGCCATGACCACCTCTACCTCCTAGCGTTGGGGGTCTATCAAACTCTGTTTTTGACAATACCTCTTGATAACGCCCCAGTCTCCTCACCCACAAGCCCATAAACTCTCTAAGATCACGCATAGGTCTCTCAGAGAAAGTTGACCGGTCTGAAGGTGACCCCCCCCCCCAACTACATCTTGTAGTGAAGACTGAATGGTCGCCACTGAGTAGCCGCCGGAAACCCGCCTCTAGAGTAAGAACCATTAACTAAACTCACCTCCCTTTCGAAAACCATCTTGATTCGATGCCAGTGGTGATCATCTGGCTTCACTCCTTCCACCTTACTACTAAATCTACCCTTCTTGGAAGGATTTGCCGTACCGCTACCTGTAATGCTGAAATTCGCACTCTGATCTCAACCCCTTACAAAACGAAACGGCGAATCCGCTCTGTGGATGAACATAGGTTGGGTGGCATATCTGGATAGTGGCAACGAATTAGCTCATATGCATTGACCGAGATCCCTACCTTGCCTCTAGGCTCAAAAACTCACTCCCTTTTCCTATCCCTCAAGTACGGGGGATATACTTTTCATAACAAAACTAGAGATGAGGCCAAGTCATAGGTTGTGCCCTATGTTTTGGTTGACATTCAACTTTGACCTGACCGCCACCCACATTTTGGGCGTTCCCTTGAACTGATAACTCACGAACTCAACACCAAACCTGTTCTACTTACCCTCTGTGTAGTAGCTCATGACCGTTCCAACCAGAAAATCGTAAGCTCCTCAGATTCCTGCACCCTTGAAGACTGGCAGGGTTTCAATTTCAAGAACTTACTAAAAAGTTCATGTTGAGCATTCGTCATTACGGCCCCAGTATCCAGACCTGGAAACGTGCCTTGAGTGTCCATGGGGCATCCTACGAGTTGAGCATATGGTTTGCATGTTGTACCTCTGAAACCCGGAGTGTTGGTGCAGAAACATGGTTGGGGTTCCTGACCTGACAGACAACCCACTAAGATAACGGAACTTGACTTGATCATCTCTCTGGGGTAGGTTGGGTGGGCATTTCCTCATTCTGTACTCGTCCTTCTCCCCATCCCCCCTTCTCTACTACTTCTCAGTCGGTGGAGGAGTCACGCCCTACACCGACGGGCTACGTGCTCGTCTCTTCCCTCTAGAGGACGTCCTCCCACCGACCCTCTACCTAACCGCGGGCCTCTGCCACTTGTTGCACTTCGGCTCCACCCCAGGGTGTCTCAGATGCAATCTTGTCTTGCTGATGTTGATGTTGTGCGATTCGTGCGCTAGTTCTAACCTCTGCGAAAATAGAGTGAAGATGTCAGATCCCAATTTGTTATCACTAGATACAAATTGGATTCCAAGTATCGCACAAAGAAGGAAAGAATAATAGAATTTTCCTAAATTCTTATAGCCTTCTCAAAGAAAGTAAAGGCGTCCCCTAAACGTTCTTTAGACCCTACTAGACCTGTTCTTTGTGTGCTGATACAACGACCTAATGCTATATAAACCAAGTTTGTCACGATCCAAAACCGAGCCGCGACTTGGCACCCACATTTACCCTCCTATGTGACGCGAACCAACCAATCTAAACCTTATCATTTTCAATTTAATATCAACATAAGCAATGCGGAAGACTTAACTCATAAATAAAAAGACAAATTCCAATAACTTCTAAATTCAACTTCTATTAATTCCCTCCCCAAAATCTGGAAGTCATCACCACAAGAACATCTAATATCAATTTACTAACTAGGTATTCTAAGAAGCTAAAACACAATAAAAGCTAGTCTATGCCGAACCTTCAAGGCATCAAGACATGAGGAAGAGATCCATTCCAAGCTATAAGCATTAGCTCACCCGAAGATCCGGTGGACGAAGACTGGCCTTGAAACTACTGTTGAGTCGAAAGATGACGTCACTTTGCTTCACTCTACAAATAAAAAACCAAAAAGGCAAACATAAAGTAGGGGGGGTCAATAACAACCCACAAGTAACGTGAGGAGGTGTATCATCGGCCACTCACAATAGAAAACAGTATATATCAAGTAACATCATAAAATCAACTAATAGCCTAGCATGCACATTTACAATTACCATAATCCTTGTTAAACACCAGCACATCAATGAGGACTCACGCCTCCTCATCAATACTCCGTGGGAACAGTGTTCTTAGATTTGGTATATTAGTATCTTTCACGATTCATTATATTATTTACTCTCGGGTCGGTCGTGA